>JARQOD010000010.1:70118560-70135697 GCA_033576555.1 Oophaga sylvatica
GCGCCGGACCCAGAGAAAGTCACCGCCATCCAGAAATGGCCGGAGCCGAAGAACCTCAAGGAAGTGCGACAGTTCCTGGGATTAACGGGTTACTATAGGAGGTTCGTGAAAGATTACACGAAGAAGGCAGCGCCTCTACAGGACCTCCTAGTAGGACAATCCCTAAAGAGCAGAAACCCTCCCTTTAATTGGGGTAAGGAACAGGCTGAAGCATTCCAAAAGATGAAAGAGATCCTTACAGGTGATGAAATCTTGGCCTATCCTGATTACAGCCAACCGTTCCTGCTGTACACCGATGCCAGCAATGAAGGCTTGGGAGCAGTTCTCAGTCAGAAGCAGAATGGCCAAGAAAAAGTCATCGCATATGCCAGCAGAAAACTCAGGCCAACTGAGAGGAATCCGGAAAATTATAGCAGCTTCAAGCTGGAGTTTCTGGCGCTGGTCTGGGCCATTACTGAAAGATTTAAGCACTACCTTGCCTCCAACAAGTTCACGGCGTACACAGACAACAACCCGTTAACGCACCTGGAAACAGCCAAGCTGGGAGCCATGGAGCAGCGTTGGATGGCTCGGTTGTCAAATTATCAGTTTACCATCAAGTACCGGGCAGGCCGTAAGAATGCTAACGCCGACGCATTGTCCCGAATGCCGCATGAATCTGACATGGAAGAAGAATCGGACGACCTGGAAGAAATTGAGCTACCTGCGTTCCATCGAAATGGGATAATCCATGAGCAGCGTGTCCACAGAAAGCAGTATGGTGCAACGTTAAATCCCTTACCCCATCACAGCTGGAAAGAGACTCAGGACAGCGATCCAGTGGTCAGCCGTATCAAGGAGTTGTTAAGACAGGAAGGTTCCTCCTTGGAAAAAGATGCACCTATGTCAGCAAAGCTCCTGTGGAATGAGAGAAGCCGGTTGTTCCTATACCGTGAGAAGTTGTGCAGGAGATACGTCAACCCCAGGACCCATGAGATGGTATGGCAGATAGTGGTCCCCAAGGCAGACGTCCAAATGGTGTTAGAAGCCTACCACGATCAAGCGGGACACTTTGGCTGGAAAAAGCTGGAGACCTTGCTGAGGTGCCGGTTCTACTGGGTAGGAATGCGCAGCTCCATCGAGAGGTGGTGTCGGAACTGTGGACCCTGTGGTCTCCGACGAAAGGACTACGGTAGTCAGAAGGCACCCCTGCAGCCTATCCGGATGACTCGTCCCTTGGAGATCGTGGCCTTGGACCACGTCAAATTGTCGCCAAGTAGGTCTGGATACTCATATGCCCTGACCATGGTGGATCATTATTTGAGATTTTTGGTGGTCATCCCCGTCAAGGATCAGACAGCAGTGACGGCAGCAAGGACCTTTCAAGCAAGCTTCTGCAGACCACATGGGTATCCGGAGCAGGTACTGACTGATCAAGGCCCTGCTTTTGAAGCGGATCTGTTTAAGGAATTTTGTCACTTGTATGGGTGTAAGAAAATTAGAACGACGCCATACCACCCCCAAACCAACGGCCTTTGCGAGAAAATGAACCACATTGTCGTTGACTTGCTAAAATCCATACCACTGGAAGAAAGAAATCGGTGGCCAGAATTGTTACCTGACCTAGTTGACTTGTACAACCACATACCAGTGAGTTCTACCAACTGCACACCAGCTTACCTTATGAGAGCAAGGCCTGGAAGACTGCCAATGGATTTGGAACTTGGTGTGGTGGAACCAGAGGCAGATGACACTGTTGAAAATTGGGACACAAATCGGCAAGAGCAATACAGAAGAGTGCAAGCCTGCGTAGAAGAAAGTCTTAATAAAGCACGGGAAAAGCAGGAAAATGTTTACAACAAGAATGCTCCCGCTAAGCCTTTCACGCCTGGAGAAATTGTGTTAAAAAGGAAAAGGAAGCTGCACAAGTTGGACAACCAGTGGGAACAAGAACCATATGTCGTACAAGATTCCAAATTTGATAACAGAAAAGTCTGTATCATCAGCAAGGATGGAGGAAAAACGACTGCCACTGTGTCAAGAGATCATTTAAAGTTGTGTCCAGACCATTTGAAGCTTCGGGAAGATAACCCTATTGTGAATCAAGAAGAGAGTGTTGAAGTGGTTATACACACGGATCTGGGAGATTTACCTGCGGATTGGCCCAGACTGGAGATGCGGTAATCATTCCTGTGTTGCAGTTTTATCAGCCACGAGAGGAAACTCCACCTCCAGTCATGCCCATTGTGCCAACAGAGCCAGTTCTAGAGGTACCTATTCCAGCAGAACCCCAGCCTGCAGAACCTCAAGAAGTAGAATCACCAGAAGCAGTGCCCCATGCTATGGGATCCCCTGGTGAAGCTGACTCACACTGCCCAGCCCTCAGTACGCTTGCCAGATCCATAGAAAGATTGAGACAGTATTATAGTTTGTCGTTACGCAGAACAGATAGATCAGAGACCATTATACCTGATGCTACTCCACGTAGATCAGAACGTACAACGAAAGGGAAGCTCCCTATTCGTTATCAACAGTAGTCCTAACAAACTAGTTTATTATGACTCAGAAAAGGTTTATTATTTATGACCAATTGTATAAAGTTGTATAAAGAAGTTTATTGCACTTGAAGGAATTTCAAGTATTGTGATATAATGTGAATTACTTGAAAATGTCTTATAATGGACTGCGTGGCTGAGGACTGAGCCAGCCCAAAAACTGTATCCTGTAAATAGTTGCACTACGGTGCCTTGTCTTGGTTTCACACGAAGCTTTGACTTACCTCTGAACCGAAAACCCGTATGGTGTGGCACTGAGTGAGGTCTGCAGTCAGAAGTCCTGCAGCCCACCCAGGACCCACGTGGAAGGTTTGGTGCGGGTCCTTCACAAGAATACTGTGTATTTATTGAGTGTCTTGATGTTTTGATACTTTTGTATTTTCTATTGTTCATAATGTAACGTTTAAGATTTCGTACCTCCCGGATGGGATGAATTTCATGTTATTGTTTAAATGCAAAACAGAATGTCTTTCTTTTTATATTTTACAGCCCGGGAGTGCTGTGTTTTACCAAGGGGGGATGTGTAGCCCAGCTTTGTAAGGCACACATAAAATCCTGGAGTCTGCACAGAAAGGTAACAGTTAAAGCTTTACATCATTCATTCACACTTTAGACACACCCACTGGGGTATAAAGTAGTGTCACGCAGCCTGCGTAGGGAGAGTTCCTGTCTCAGGACAGTGAGAAAGTTCCTGTCTCAGGACAGTGTGAGAGTTCCTGTCTCAGGACAGTGCAGGAGTTGAGTTCCTGTTAGAGCTCTGTGTAAGTTTGAGTGCCAGAGTAGCTCATCTGACCAAGAAGTGGAGGCTAGTACGGGTGAGCCAGTTCATCCTAGCCTAGTCAGAGCTACCTCTTAACCAGCCTGGACTTAGAGGATACTAAGAGCTGCTCATTGAGCTCAAAGGAAAAACTGACTTTCTACTTCCACGCTGCAGTGCTATGTTAAGAGCAGAAGCAGGGCGAAGGGCACAGTGGAGAAGACAGAGCAGTGCCTTAGGTAGTGAATTACCTGCACTAATTATCCGGTCACTGGGGACCGAGGAGTTGCTATTGTTTCAGGCATAGTAACGAGAAAACCAGAGTCTCACTGGACTATAAGTCGCAGGAGCAAGCCTTAGTGTCGGTACGTAACCGGAGTCAGGGGAACAAGGACTTTGAGTTAAGCGCTTGACAAAAGTAAGGACTTAGTTTCACCATTTAGAAGGCTCCATCACAAAGCCGGCCGGGCAGTACAGCTATAGAGTTAGCTGGAGTATTTGGAGTTAACTACGCTTCATGCAAGTTGGACTCACCTACATATTGGAAGTTAAGGAGGCCTCTAACCTGCTCAGCTGTTACCTAGACGTGCATTCTCCACCCCGACCAGCTCCCCGGGACCTGCCTAAACATCTGACAAGTAAAAGGTATGGAAAGACGCTGGATGGTGTGAGACTGATTCATTTAACTGCACCCTACATCATTATAACCATAGACTCAGAGGGACAGTCCCACCTGTGGGGGACCCAACACCTAGCTGCTATAACATCCCCTCAGAGTTCTATTCAGCAGCGCTGGTCTTAGTGACTAGACAACTACAGGTGGCGTCACGTACTGTTATCTACCAAATCCCCTGTAAATAATTCCCCCATCATCGCCCTGACCGCCAGGGCCACAGACCGAGCCACCGCTACCAGTGACAACCCCCATAGACTTCCATGGGCTCGGCTCTGAGTACCCCATAGCCCTGGTAATCCACAATTGTGGTGGCGGGTCAGCACATATATATATATATATATATATATATATATATATTTTTTTTTTACACTGTAGCCCTAAAAGCTAAACAGGAAGGTAATTGCTAACTACATGACTGTTCTACCAGGCTTTGAAACAGATTGATCATTGACCTCTCCTGGAGGCAATTCAGCTGCTCAATGTCAGAGCAGTTTTCTCTTCTGGGTTGCTCTGTCGATGGGGAGTAACTGCTCATGTCATGCTGATTGACAGCAGTTAGGCAGCGGGGAGTCAGCAGTCAATCAGCATGACGCAGCAGTCACGCTGCAACAAAGCAAATCAGAAGAGGAGCCCCTACTCTTAGCGTGATGTCAGCAGAAGCTATTGAATCAACAGCAAGAGCGGTCTGTGACCGTTCTGTTCTGGCAGAGATCAATGTCGACCACAATACGCAGGTAGGTAGCAATTACCTGTCAGTGTGATTTTTAGGCACGTACTGAAAAAAATTGATAATTTTTTTTTTTAAACATTATTGCAGTTTATTTTAGTTTTTTTAAATGGCATTCATTATATGTGTTGTGGTGCTTTTATAGCTTGGGTTGTTATGGATGTAGCGATAGAAACGTCCACTTTTTTAATTTACTTGTTTAGTATGGCATTTTTAGTGACAAAATATATTTTCATGCTTTATTTTAATTTTTTTTTTCTTTTTTTTAATTTTTACAATGGTTTCCCCCCAATTGGCCAAAATCCAGTAAAATTTTCTTACAATTAGCACCGTAATTCAGGCAAACATCGCAGTCTCCATCTTGTAATAATGCCTCATTTTGGTGTAATATCTCCAGCCTGGTCTCCTTGTGGTGTCCCTATCCTGGTCATCATCTTGTAGTAATGACCTTGTCCTGGTCATCATCTTGCAGTAATGACCCTGTCATGGTCATCATCTTGTAGTAATATCCCTATCCTGGTCGTCATCTTGTAGTAATAACCCTGTCCTGGTCATCATCTTGTAGTAATGTCCCTGTCCTGGTCATCATCTTGTAGTAATATCCCTGTCCTGGTCATCATCTTGTAGTAATATCCCTATCCTGGTCGTCATCTTGTAGTAATGACCCTGTCCTGGTCATCATCTTGTAGTAATGACCCTGTCATGGTCATCATCTTGTAGTAATGTCCCTATCCTGGTCATCATCTTGTAGTAATGTCCTTATCCTGGTCATCATCTTGTAGTAATGTCCCTATCCTGGTCATCATCTTGTAGTAATGTCCCTATCCTGGTTATCATCTTGTAGTAATGTCCCTATCCTGGTTATCATCTTGTAGTAATGACCCTGTCATGGTCATCATCTTGTAGTAATGTCCCTGTCCTGGTCATCATCTTGTAGTAATATCCCTGTCCTGGTCATCATCTTGTAGTAATATCCCTATCCTGGTCGTCATCTTGTAGTAATGACCCTGTCCTGGTCATCATCTTGTAGTAATGACCCTGTCATGGTCATCATCTTGTAGTAATGTCCCTATCCTGGTCATCATCTTGTAGTAATGTCCCTATCCTGGTTATCATCTTGTAGTAATGTCCCTATCCTGGTTATCATCTTGTAGTAATGACCCTGTCATGGTCATCATCTTGTAGTAATGTCCCTATCCTGGTCATCATCTTGTAGTAATGTCCTTATCCTGATCATCATCTTGTAGTAATGTCCCTATCCTGGTCATCATCTTGTAGTAATGTCCCTATCCTGGTTATCATCTTGTAGTAATGTCCCTATCCTGGTTATCATCTTGTAGTAATGTCCCTATCCTGGTTATCATCTTGTAGTAATGACCCTGTCCTGGTCTTACAGACACCAGAAGCCAAATGTCGTATAGTGAAGCTACATAAAGATGATAAAGTTCAGGCGGCTCCGATTGTGAATGAAGGAACAGAAAATAATCGACAGGTCCCAACTAAAGATGAGCAGTTCGTACAGATGACATCACGCTGGCCCTGGCTAATGAAAAGCCAACGACGGAAGGTTAGACATTTGTGGCCCCCCCCCATCAAGCCACCAGGTAGCACTAACCTGGACGCTGGACAAGAGACCCAAGAATCCATCCGCTCATCTCTAGTCCCAGCCATTTTGGATAAAGCAAACAGTCCTAGATTTGGGTCTACTCCCTGCAGGCTCGAACGTCTGCTGAATTTCCCTTACTGCCAGTGCCCCTCTGACAACTACTCCTGCCAGGGGAGAAAAAAAATGGTAAAAAGCCATGGACTTGGGTGTGGCCGGGGGGGGTTCACAATTTTCCAGGGCGAGCTACACATGATCTGTCCCTCTTTCTATTCTTCAAAAGTTGGGAAGTATGTAGCTTGCATCCCTCCATAGAGCATGTAACCCCCATATGTACCCCTGCATATAGCCTGCACCAGCATTTGCATCATGCTCCCCATATGTATCCTGCACCCCCACACACAGCCTGCAATCCCATGATGTAGCCCTGTTCCCTAATTACCTGTCACCAGTACCTTGATAACTTGTATTCTGAAGCCTGGCTTTGCCCACAAGTCATGTGCATGGACATAACGTCATCACAGGTCTTCACCTATAGGATTTTTCTTCTGCCATCAGGGCAGGAAGCTGATCGGTGCTCTACTGCCCATGCACCCCTCCACAACACCCCAGAAAAAAAAAAAAAAGTTTTCCCTCCCCAGTCCAGCAGAGGTAAGAAAAAGAGGGATAGAAGTTTTTGCCACTAGGCACTCGAGGACAGGTGCTTAGGGTGGCAGGTTATGGGGGCGGCATCACCATGATGAAAGATTTAAAAAAAATATATATATATATATTTTTTAAACCTTTCCTCATGGTGGCCGCCCCCCGTAAACTGCCGCCCTAAGCACCTGTCCTTGAGTGCTTAGTGGCAAATACGGCCCTGATTGTAAGTAGATTGTAAGTACACAGTGCTATATAATATGATGACTGCAATATATTAAGAGAACAAAACATTTGACCAGAGGAGGAGGAGGGCTTCTTTAATAGTATTCTTACCAGGTTATTGAAAATGAATGAGTGAGGTCATGTACCTCATTCTAATGTTCCATCATTTATCAAAGTCACACTCCGCGGTCATGTCTTCCTCACCTGTCTGCCAGAGGTCCATACAACATTGCACCCGCCAACACTCCGGCCATATAAGTGGATTGTGCCAGTTCCTTCATCCATTCTCGTTCACAAACCAAATCCCACTGTTTGAAGAGAACAAGAGGGAAAGATTCTTAGTTTTGCATCAACGCTGCATTCTATTGGGGTCCTATGCAATTTCTTTTTGTAAATGCATCACCATTGAAAACATGGCAGACCATGATTGTTACCTTCTTCCTGCTATGATCATGTTCCTTCCAGTGAAAGTATCCACTGTCAGTGTGCAATTGGTGTTCCTCTTTAGAGCAGAAATTGGGAAATTTCTGCAACTGAAAACCAGTTTTAGGCCGGCGTCACACATACCGTATAAAAAAAAAAAAAATAGGTCTGTTTTTCACGGCTGAGAATCGCAGAAATGTTCCCTGAACAGTGATCTGCATGTAATAAGTTTTCAATGCGAGGATGCGATTGCCTTGCATCTAAGTATCCGTGTGTCCTCCGTATGGCATGCGTATGCCGTGATTTTATCGCACCCTTGCAAAATGGACATTTAACTGATCCATGGGCTGAAATATTCGTCATTCATTTGTCGGCTCCTGTAGAATTTCTACAGGAGCCGACAGGATAGGAGACATGGTTTACATACAGTAAACCATTGCAGAACAGTTCGATTTATATATGTCACTGACTTCTACTGTTAGTAGTATGTGTGCAAAATTTGGGAGCTGTAGGTATTAAATAAAAGGATGTATTAATGGAAAAAACTGGCGTGGGCTCCTGCTCAATTTTATGCGCCAGACAGTGAAAGCCAGTGACTGAGGGCAGATATTAAGAGCCTAGAGAGGAACCATGGTTTTTGGCCCCCCTGGCTCAAAACATCTGCCCCCAGCCACCCCAGAAAAGGCACCAATTCTGCCACTTAGCCTCTCTCTTCCCACTGCCATGTAGTGGTGGCATATGGGGTTAATGTCACCTTTGTATTGTAAGGTGACATTAAGCCCAGTTAGTAATGGAGTGGTGTCAATAAGACACCTATTCATTACTAATCCTATAGTATGAAAGGATTAAAAAAAACAACAACACAAATTAGGAATAAAGTATTTTAATGAAATAATTAAATACATAGGTTTTCCATCTTTATTAAACTCCCAATCCAATAGAAGCCCTCGTTCTCCTGTAAAAATTACAAAATAAAAAAGCAACAGTATCCCATACCTGTCCGTCATACAGTCAAGTCCCACGCCACAATCCATATCTGGGGGTTAAATAGTTTACAGCCGGGAGCGGTGCTAATGAGACCATCCCGGCTGTAAACCACTGAGGAATGAATGAGAAGCTGCCGAAGGCAGCATCAGTGACTAGCGCAGGCGTCACCGATGCTGTGCAGCCTGACCCGCGGTGATCTCTGCAGTGTGGGAAAATGAACAGGCATTTTTCACTTCTGCAGAGGTCACCGCGGGTCAGCCTGTGAGTGAGCGGAACATCAGTGATGTCAGCGCTAGTTTTTCTCGCATAGCACTCGTCCGTATTCTATGGTAGTGTGACTCCGGCCTTAAGCTACATTCCCACGATGAGTTTTTGTCAAGTTTGTCGCCACAAGAGAAATTGACATGCTGCAGTCTGGAGAGAGGTACCGAATGTCAGTGTCCGCGGGTGATCTGCAGGCAAGTGAAAACGAACAGTGGACATAGGATTTCTAGAAATACCATCCACTATGCTGTAACATCTGGCCACTGCGGGTTTGACGCTGCATAAATATGCACCGTCAAACCCACAGTAACTCCGGATTGCGTGCACATATCCTAAAGCGGTTGTCTGGTTGACTTATCCATAGATGAATGGGAGATAAAGTGCAGGACCAGAGAGCATGCACTAGTCTAGAGCCCTTGTGCCAGTATTTGGGCCCCACTAATTTGATATTTAAGACCTATCCTAGGAGCGGATTACAAAAGAAAAGCAAAAAGGGCTTCCGGCTTACAGAACAGAAAAAAAAAAAAAGTCTCCCACTTGAAAAATAGAGGGTTTTTTTTACGGTCAAAAAAATAAATTGCAGTGTGAATATACCCTTAGTGGTCCAACTGATTCTCTTAAAAATTCAGTTTGGGGAAGTTTCTATAAAACTTTTTTTTTTTTTTTTGCATAGTTTTATTCAGAGTTATCCAGCAAGTTAAAATTCACCATCAGTGGAAAAGGGTGCTATGGGTGTAACAGAGGGTGCGACCGTGACCGTGCAGGAGGGGTGCACTGCTTACGTCTATTTCAGCTGAATGTGCGTCAGAGGAGTGAATTGCTGCGCAGGGACCAGCCAGAACAGGGACATTATTACACAGGGGGGCCAACACACATGTCATTATAAGATCTAGAACGCTACAAGGGCCCATACATCTGACCAACATGCAGGTGGCGGCCCAGGTCCAAGTTTTGCACCAGGGACCATGGACTCTAGTTACGCCATTGCCTTGGCCCATCACCTAAATGTAATTCTTCCTGTACATGATTCAGTCATTCTATATAGAATCTATAGCACGTACAGTATAAATATTAGTTATTACTTTCTGTTACAAGATAGTATAGCATGATGGCATTGTCCAGGATTTATGTAGTGTAGATCCATCTGTAGAGAGGTGCAAACAGCTGATGATGAGTGGGGGTGCCAGATGTTGGACCACCACCAATCTGAAATGTTTCTGAATATCCCTTAGTTTTAAGTCATTGTGCACACAGATAAAGTGTAAATTTTTCTTATATTTGTTACCCTCTCAAATCCACGTTGGATACCGGAACATAAAATTCTATAAAAAAAACAAATAAGTTAATGTATCACTTACCTCGCTGATAATAGTAGAAGTATATAAAGTCAAGTCATATATCCGCTCCCCTTGCTTGCATGGTTCTGTATCATTCGATAGCAGTGAAATGTATCGAGTGCACGAATCTTTTGGTAAAGAAGAATTTCCAAGTGTGAGGTTAGATTGGCAATGAAAAGGCGGCACCGCGGCTGTGAAAATTTGCATGAGGTTATGTGTGGCAACGAGGAAGAGAGGAGCAGATAGAATAGATACCAAGGAAGACTGAAAAGGAGAAAACAGGCTGTCCTTTTCCAAAGCATCCCGAAACTCCATGACTTAAGGAACAGAAATGATTACTATACTGGATGCCAAGTAATGTATTTCTTTTTCTTGTGCAAGTTTTTAAAGTTTCTTCTCAAGTGGATATTAGTTTCCCTCGGAGCGTTGAAGAATTTGTTTTAATGCGGGTTGGTTTCTAAAAGTCATTGAGACATTCTTCAGATTATTCATGGACCATCAATGAAGAAGACCGACCACTTGTGAAAGACGCTTCCAGAACTTGACTGCCCTTCAGAAGGAAGTCCAACTTCGAATAGAGGATGTCCCGCCAAACCACTAGAAGAAAAAAATACTTAGTGAGGTTCGTTGTCTATGAAACTGTTGACTTTGAAATTAGAAATCTTTGATGGAACTTTAGTGACATCCAAAAACAGTCAAGTTCATAGATAGACGTTGCTCTCTAATGAAAAAAAAAAGGTAGAAGTTGTCTTCACTCAATAGGATTGACTGCAAATGATGATGCTTGGCTGCTAAAAAGGTTGGCAGTGTTGGGGTCTGTGAGTAAATGACTTCCAAAAATGCAGATTCCTTCTGTGCATAGAAGTTGAAATCATGAGGTTTTCCTCCATGGGTGTATGCTACATTACAAGTAGCTGGTTGATTACATCAGATTTAGAACCATCTAAGACAGTAAGCGTGACTTAGCATCTGGTTATAAATGTTAAATATTCACATGTCTAGGTGAAGACAAACTGAACTGTGTCTTATTAAGTCATTTTGAGATTCATTCAAAGATAACAAAGAAAACCACAAGGTTAGAAAAGTGAAGAAACAGCAGACAAAAGGAGGTGAGGAAGAGGGGAAAAAGTGGAGAAGAACTGTCCAGAGGAGAGTAAGCAACCATGAGTAGAAACAACATTACCTGACAAGACCTTGCAAGCAAATTATCTACATAATGCCAATATAAACACATAAGCCCCAACTCGCCAAGGACATTTCTGGAGTAAATAAAACTGCTTGAAATGTTGCAAAAAGGTTCAGTTTGTTGCCTTAGCCTGGTGTCTGATTACCCCGGTTAGGGCAATGTGGCTTGTTGGTGCCCCTGTAAGGGAGGGCCCGGACTGTAGTCGTGACCTGGATTACTGTAACACCCATGTCCAGCCCTTCCCCTACATGAAACAATGTTCTTCCCTCTGGCTTACCTGCATCTCCAGATTTCACTCCTCCTGGACACCTCCCAGGCATTGATGGTCCCTCTTCCTTGAGACCCCCAGTAATGAAGACACAGTCCAGAATAACTTGAACACATTCTTTACTTAACTCTTCACACGTTACATCCACAGTTGGCACAACAGGTGTTACATTTGTTTCCTTATGTCTCCCTGCTTTGCTGTCACTTCTGTGCAGTACACGCCCGGACTGGACCATCCTAGACTGCTCCCCAGTTCCTTCCAGGCCTGACCTCTCCATAATGACACGTCCTTCAGCCTGCTTCACCTCAGAACTGAATTCATCAATCACTATGTTTGGCGGCCCCCGGTGAAGCATCCGGCCCGTCAAAGCTCCAGCTTCCCTCAGTTCCCTGGTCCAGCCAACTCCTGCCCTAAAAGCATTGGCCCAGGCGGTAAGACGCCACATCTTTCCTCTCCGTTTAGGCCCAGTGTGAGACGATGCAGTGGCCGAGGGTAATGTGGGTTACTGTCCTCAAGCATTGCGTGCCTGTCGGTTGTCTGGGCCTAAGCCCTTGTGGACACTTGGGCACACTGGCCCCGTCTGAGCTAACTTCCTAGGAACCTCTCACTACTACCCGGCAGCCCCTCCTACACTTAACCCTATGTGAAACTACCTAGCAGCTATACTTAACAAGGCCCACTAGTATGCTCCCACCTAGTGGCCCGCAACAGTACTACACTTACCCAGATATAGAGACTATATGCTAAAGTACCCTCCTCTAATGTCCCAAGAGGATGCACTAAACTTTCCCTAAGCTATACATATGTAAGGAACACCACATAATACAAAGTTAAACAGAGAAACACAAACATAGGAAAAACATATGTACACAATGGTAACGCATCATGAATGTGGTAGTACCATTACTATTAGCAGTAATGCATAATATTATGTAGCAATACCATCAAATGTTTAAAACTACACAATGGCTATTTACATGACAAAACATTAAGTACAGTCAAGGGTTGGGGCGAAACAGGAATACTATTTCACCCCCTTTCACCCCTTTTGACACTCAGCAAAAAAGGCACATGACCTGGTTGCTGCAACCTAACTACACCCTGGGTGACATTTTTTGTATTACTGTACCACCAACAGGATAGGCTTTAGGAGTTTCTGATCAATGCATATTCACAAAGAGCACTAACCCCCCTTTCTAAGGAAGAACCACACAGGTTCGGAGAAGCCGGTGACAGCCATGAATCTTCATTTTAGTTGCATGAGAATATTGCGTAAACATTATATAATACTTGTATTAGATTGCTTAAAGGGGTTGTCCACTACTCCAACAATCCATTCTTAAATTATAAATAAAAAAATTCATATACTCACCTCCAGCAGCGGGGACATTGCAGCAATATTGCCGCTGGGTCTCCAGGGGCTCATGTGACATTGTTATGCTATGTGAGCCCTGCAGCCAATCAGCAGCAACTAATGGGCTGAAGTGCTCACGCTTACTTTGGACATCTGGGGTTGAACCACTAATTGGCTGCAGTGCTCAAGTGGCATCAGAATATCACAAGAGTACTGGGAGACCCAGTGCCGACATCTGTGGAGTGGCATCGCTGGTGCAGAAGGTGATTTTTTTTTTTTTAATTTTAAAATGGGGAACACAGTATTTAAGAAGGAGAAATCCAGGTATAGGACAAGCCCTTTAGGGTATGTGCCCATGTTGCGGATTGCTTTGCGGATGAAGAATCCTCAGGTCAAAATCTGTGCGTTTTTTTATGCGGATTTGGCATTCGTTTTTACACCTCCTGCGGATTCCTATAATGGAATGGGTGTAAAAACGCTGCGGAATCCGCACAAAGAATTGGCATGCTGCGGAAAAAAAAAAAACGCTGTGTTTCCGCGCTGAATTTTCCGCAGCATGTGCACAGCGTTTCCCCATAGAATAACATTGTACTGTAAATCACTTGCGGATCTCCAACGTGTGCACATACCCTAAAAGTTACTTTTTGTATGGTGATACTTACTCTGCGTGCCACTGTACTGTGGTGGTGCCCTGAAGGAGAGGGAAACTTTTGGAGGAGGGAAAAGGGTGAGCATGTAGGGTTCTTGGGTAATTTACAAATTCTTATGGGATGCAAGAAATTAGTCTTTTTTCTAACAAAGTAAGTAAGTAAGTGCTATCTTATACACATAAATGTCACTGCAGTCCTGTGCTAATACCTGTAATCACACACACATTTCTCAAACATGGATACACAAATTACACAATAAGCAAAGAAAAACCGACCAGCACCTCCTAGTGTGAACATGTGCAAGCTGCGAAGACTGCATAATATAGACAAAAAAAGAACACAGCAGCACATGTGCATGAATCTAGGCCATGTGAAAACACAGAAAAACATTAAAACATTCAATTTAGATTAAACTCAAAATTTTCCCCCAAATTTTTTTTTACTTACAGTAATAGATGAATAAATGAAGGTTGGACAAACATGTTCCAACTTTGGACAAACATGTCATTACTGGGTTAAGCCTACAACTTATGGGCTGGTAGAGCTGATTGAGGCACCTGCAAGGCCAATGGGAGGGGTGCAAGATCAGCCTGGAGGCAGCCAGCATCCAGTTACTTAGGCTATGGTTCACGGTCCGGAACCCTAGCGCTTTTGACGGACGGAAATTCCGCTCCGTCTAAGCCCGCCCCCTTTCTGACGCGCGATCTTTCCGGAGGTGTTCAGGACACCCTCCGGAACACCTCCGGAAAGAGCGCAGGGCTACATAGCCCTGTGTTAATATATTGCGGCGGACGCACACCGTCGCCGCAATACGCGAGGACATGCTGCGGTCTGAAAAGACGCGCCGCATGTCCGTTTACGCAGGTTTGCCACCTGCGTATTGTTACGCATGTGGAGACGGGATTTCTTGAAATCCCTCCACATGCTGTAACATCTGGACGCTGCGTGTTTGGCGCTGCGCCAGCGCACAGCGCCAAACACGCAGCGTTTCCTGACCGTGGAAACTCACCCTTAAATAAGCAAAGAAAAACCGATCAGCACCTCCTAGTGTGAAGACATGTTTGTCCAAAGTTGTAGGCTGGTGGCCCAGAAGTGGCTTATAGTGTAGAGCAGGGACCCATCAGAGGGAGGTCACCTTGCCGTGGTTGATGGGCATACATGAATTGGCCAATTTGTGTGCTAAGAACCTTCATTTTGACAGCCTACACAGAGAACTGCCAACTCCAAGTACCGGGGTGGCAGAATGCAGCCGCCGGGGAAGACACTTCGGATTGCAGCCCCCCTGTCGACTGCGCCCGGGCACATGCCCCTCCCTAGATATGCCTCTGCCACCTACAATACACATTAGGCCGGCGTCACACTGCCGAGTTTGATGCGAGTTAGTCGCACGACTTTCTCGCATCAACACCCGGCACAACCGCCCGCTCTCGGACCCGAGTGCGCGGCGGCATAGAAATACATGCAGCCGCACACTCAGGTCCGAGAGCGGGCGGCCGTGCCGGGTGTTGATGCGAGATAGTCGTGCGACTAACTTGCATCAAACTCGCTAGTGTAACGCTGGCCTAATACTGTTGATACATTTTAGTGGCCCCAAAAAATAAAACATGGTTTACTTTCCTTAGGTTTTTGCATGAAAAACGCAGCAAAAACTGATACCTGCGATTTTTTGCTGCGTTTCCGCACTTGCCCATTGTTCCCTATGGGTGAAAAAATGCAGCATAAACACTGAAAGATGCAATGTGCTGCAGTTTGCAAAAACACAGCAGTTTTCCAAATCAGTCAGCAAAATAAAACCAATGTGTGTGCATGAGATTTCTGAAATCTCATAGCTTTTGTTGGTACTATAAATCGTGCATAAAAAAACTGCAAAAAAACGCTACGTGTGAACATAATGTGTGTGCATAGTCTAAGGGTAAGTCTTTGTAGAAATTTCTGCACCATCTCTTGGCAGGAAAAATACATGCATTTTTTTGCTTTTTTTTTTTACTTGGGTTTTTGATGCAGATTTTTTTCCCCACTCTTTACTATGGGTGAAATCTGCAGCAAAGACGCTGAAAGAATTGACATGCGGCAGATTAAAATCTGCAAGTCAAAAATAAGCAACGTGTGCACGAGACTTCAGGATTCTCATTCACTTTGCTGGGACTAGGAAATCCTTCAGGTTTTGTAACAAAACTGGGCAGAGAAAAATGTGACAAAAACGCAACGTGTGAACAGACACTTAGGTTCAGCAGGTTATTTCAGCTGAAAAAAATGCTTTAATTATGCCGATTAGAGACATGGCTAAAGGGAACGTGACTGATTCATGTTGCCAGAACCTTGGGATAAAGGGAACGTGACTGATTCATGTTGCCAGAATCACGGGCAGCACAAATCGCAGACCGGCTCTTAGTCACGTCATCCCTGGCTTTGCTTTCAACTAGTTTTTTTTTTTCTCTAAAACTCTGCAGCATTTCAGAGTGAAACATGTAGATGTTAAGAATGCAGGAGCCGCTCTGATTCTCGCTGGTTCCGGTACTCATTGTGCATGCAGTATTTACATCGATTAATAAATAATATCCATATCTTTGGAGACATTTCTGGCCCAGAGACAAAGAAAGTCTGTACAGCTGGTGATAATGTTCAGACAAGGGTGATAGATAGAAAAGATACAATGTGAGTCTGTAGAACATGGGACAAGTAGCAGCGTTCATCCAATCATACAGGATGAATAACAAGAATATTAAAACTAATAATGGAACTTTAAATGGATAAAGATGCAGAGAGTCAGATAAGGCAAAGTCCGCCTATATCCAGTGCATCAGACTCCGTTTTTGGAGCCGGATACATTTTAGCCAGGTCGTCCCTGATGCAAAAAAAGGAAAAATGTAGCCCACAGCAAAGCAATAAGTGCAGTGACCAGGGCCGGACTGGCCATCTGGCAATTCTGGCAAATGCCAGAAGGGCCTATCTGGTCATTGTCCGCCTTGTCTGCTATGTTGTTAACAGAATTGGTGTTCTCAAGACAGCCATACTGTATGCATAGGCCACGGGTATCATTAGAAATATTGGCCTTGTAGAAAATCTACCTTTCCTTCATTCAGGGTAATATTAGTAATATATCCCATCTAGTTCATGGGGACAGGGAAAACATGGGCCTGTGTGATTTCAAATGCCAGGGCTGAATTCCAACCCCAATTCGGTCCTGGAAGTGACCCTTGACTTAGCTTTGTAAGGCAAGCAGGGGTTAAAATAAATATCTGTAGAAGAGCGGGCCCTCTTCGGGGGGTTCTTCAGTAAGGGGGGGTTTACAATAGAGAAGGATATATCTGTCTGAGAAGGGGTTGGGGCTCGCAATCGGCATGAGGCGCCAAGAGCAAAGGTCCCACCCGCCAAAATTTAGGGGTTCAAGTAAGGTTACGTCATCAAAATGTTGGATGATGAGGTCATTGGGTCATTTTCGGGTTCTTGGAGTTGGTGGCAAAAATTGTGGTTGGGGTTGTACATTAGGTGGAAGGTAACCTCCCC
>JARQOD010000010.1:70135797-70175534 GCA_033576555.1 Oophaga sylvatica
CTCTCCGCACCTGTGGGACGCTGCGGAGCACAGGAGGGACAGGGTTAAGCTTCTGATTTTAGGACTTGGCTCCGGCATCCAGTCTGTGCCCCTGCACTGCCCATGGGAATAAAAGGAGGCAAAGCAGCTGGAAGAAACCTGCCAACGTGAAGAGCGACTGCGACTCCGCATCACAGTCCTGAAAAGTTTGAACATTGAAAATGAAAATTCTTCACTTGGCAGAAAGCCGCAGATCAGCAGCGACGGAGAATGCTGCACGGAGACAGGTGGCGGGAGGGTGACAGGTGCTGGCAAGGGTGAGACTAACCTGTCCATTGGAATGTATATAACAAGGTTCTGCAGCAGCTGAGGTGTCTATGAGGTTCTGCAGCAGCTGAGGTGTATTATACTGTTCTGCAGCATCTAAGGTCTGTATTATGAGGTTCTGCAGCAGCTGAGTTGTATTATGAGGTTCTGCAGCAGCTGAGGTGTATTATACTGTTCTGCAGCATCTAAGGTCTGTATTATGAGGTTCTGCAGCAGCTGAGGTGTATTATGAGGTTCTGCAGCAGCTGAGGTCTATTATGAGGTTCTGCAGCATCTAAGGTCTGTATTATGAGGTTCTGCAGCAGATGAGGTGTATTATGAGGTTCTGCAGCAGCTGAGATGTCTTTGAGGTTCTGCAGCAGCTGAGGTGTATTATACTGTTCTGCAGCATCTAAGGTCTGTATTATGAGGTTCTGCAGCATCTAAGGTCTGTATTATGAGGTTCTGCAGCAGCTGAGGTGTATTATGAGGTTCTGCAGCAGATGAGGTGTATTATGAGGTTCTGCAGCAGCTGAGGTGTCTATGAGGTTCTGCAGCAGCTGAGGTGTATTATACTGTTCTGCAGCATCTAAGGTCTGTATTATGAGGTTCTGCAGCAGCTGAGGTGTATTATGAGGTTCTGCAGCAGCTGAGGTGTATTATTAGGATCTGCAGCAGCTGAGGTCTGTAGTATGATGTTCTGCAGCAGCTGAGGTGTATTATGAGGTTCTGCAGCAGCTGAGGTGAATTATACTGTTCTGCAGCATCTAAGGTCTGTATTATGAGGTTCTGCAGCAGCTGAGGTGTATTAAGAGGAAAATAACTACAAGTTGCACAGAAATATTACCACAACGGTCTTTTTGCAAGAATTATGTCAAAAATAGTTTGTTGACTCATGTTTGGACAGTGGACAAACATCATATGATGCTTAGAGGAGGCTGTATAACGTTATGTCAGGGAATTGCTATTTAAGCAATTTCTTTATTTAATATATTGTTTGCTCTTAATATTTTAAACATTTCTGAGACTCCAAGGTGGAAATCTGTTCTAATTTGCGATTCTCCGCTGGGCCCTGCAGGGGGCGCACTTGCTTTCCCTGTTTCCCTCTCTGTCTGGTAGATGGGTCACATCCAGGGGGTAAGAGCTCATTTTCCTTGCCCGGTGACCTCTCTTCTGGAGAGGTGATGTGACATGGCTCACTCTCCGGGGCTATATAATTATTATCCTGCTTTGTGATCATACAGACTCATTGCCCTGTGACCTCCGGCAGCTGCAGAGAAAGCCCTTGTCACCGGCTTCCTGCTAGGTTAGTGTGTCCCTGGAGTGTCACAGCTTTGTCAGTAGCAAATAGATTGCCTGGCCAGGAATTGGACGTATATTATTGTTGGTGGCGGCGCGGCCGCTCGTCATTACGAGCTCCTGTAACCGGAGCGTATTAAAGGTTTATCATTAACCCCTCTCTGACATTAGACGTACTATCCCGTCCATAAAACCCGTGCCATTCTGACCATGGACGGGATAGTACGTCATAGGCGATTAGCTGCGCTCCCCGAGGGAGCGCAGCTAATCGCCGCCGGGTGTCAGCTGATTATCACAGCTGACACCCGTGACTGTGTGTCAGGAGCGGTCACGGACCGCTCCCGGCACATTAACCCCTTGCACACCGCGATCAAACATGATCGCGGTGTACTGGGGGCACAGAGGAGGATCGCGCAGTGTGGGGGCTCCCTGCGCGCCCCCCTGAGACCCTCAGACCAGCGCGATGTGATCGCGCTGCTCTGAGGGCTTCCTCCCTCCCAGGACCCGGATCCAAGATGGCGCTGGGGTCCTGGAGGGAGGCGGCTTCCTCAGTGCCTGCCGAGAGCAGGCACTGAGAAGCCTGCTGCACTGCCTGAGCGATCGCTGGTGTGACAGAGTGCTGTGCACACTGTCACACCAGCGATCTGATGAAATACAGTGATGTCCCACCCTGGGACAAAGTAAAAAAGTAAAAAAAGTAAAAATAAACATGTGTAAAAAAAAATCCAAAAAAAAAAAAAAAAAAAAAAAAAATATTCCCCAATAAATTCATTACTTATTGTAAATAAAAAAATAAAACAATAAAAGTACACATATATGGTATCGCCGCGTCCGTAACGACCTTCCCTATAAAAATGTCCCACTAGTTAACCCCTTTTGTGAACCCTTAAAAAATAAAAAAAAAAACGAAGCAAAAAATCAGTGCTTTATCATCATACCGCTGAACAAAAAGTGGAATAACACGCGATCAAAAAGACGGATATAAATAAACATGGTACCGCTGAAAACGTCATCTTGTCCCGCAAAAAACGAGCCGTCACACAGCATCATCAGCAAAAAAATAAAAAAGTTATAGCTCGCAGAATAAAGCGATGCAAAAATAATTATTTTTTATATAAAATTGTTTTTATTCTATAAAAGCGCGAAAACATAAAAAAATGATATAAATGAGGTATCGCCATAATCGTACTGACCCGAAGAATAAAACTGCTTTATCAATTTTACCACACGCGGAACAATAAAAACGCCTCACCCAAAAGAAATTCATGAATTGCTGATTTTTGTTCATTCTAACCTCCCAAAAATCGAAATAAAAAGCGATCAAAAAATGTCACGTGCTCAAAAATGGTACCAATAAAAGCGTCACCTCGTCCCGCAAAAATTAAGACCTCACATGACTCTGTGGGCCAAAATATGCAAAAATTATAGCTCTCAAAATGTGGCGATGCAAAAAACTACTTTTTGCAATAAAAAGCGTCTTTTAGCGTGACAGCTGCCAATCATAAAAACCGCTATAAATAGTAAATCAAACCCCCTTTATCACCCCCTTAGTTAGGGAAAAATAATAAAATAAAAAAAATGTATTTATTTCCATTTTCCCATTAGGGTTAGGGTTAGGGTTTCGGCTAAAGTTAGGGTTAGGGTTGGCGCTAAAGTTAGGATTAGGGTTAGAGTTTGGATTAGGGTTAGGGTTGGAATTAGGGTTGGGACTAGGGTTAGGGGTGTGTTGGGGTTAGGGTTGGAGTTAGAATTGGGGGTTTCCGCTGTTTAGGCACATCAGGGGCTCTCCAAATGTGACATGGCGTCTGATCTCCATTCCAGCCAATTCTGCTTTGAAAAAGTCAAACGGTGTTCCTTCACTTCTGAGCTCTGCCATGCGTCCAAACAGTAGTTTATCCCCACATATGGGGTATCAGCGTACTCTGGACCCCAAGAGTTATTGTGAAATTTGTCCTATTTCTTCTGTTACCCTTGGGAAAATAAAAAACTGGGGGCGAAAATATTATTTTTGTAAAAAAAATAAGATTTTTTTGTTTTTACGGCTGTACATTATAAACTTCTGTGAAGCACTTGGGGCTTCATAGCGCTCACCACACATCTAAATAAGTTCCTTGTGGGGTCTATTTTCCAAAATGGGGTCACTTGTTGGGATTTCCACTGTTTAGGCGCATCAGGGGCTCTCCAAATGCGACATGACGCCCCCAGACCATTCCATCAAAGTCTGCAATCCAAAACGTCACTACTTCCCTTTCCGAGCCCTGACATGCGCCCATACAGTAGTTTTCTCCCACATATTGGGTATCAGCGTACTCAGGACAAATTGGACAACAACTTTTGGGGTCCAATTTCTCCTGTTACCCTTGTGAAAATAAAATATTGGGGGCGAAAAAATCATTTTTGTAAAAAAAAAAAGGATTTTTTATTTTTACGGCTGTGCGTTATAAACTTCTGTGAAGCACTTCGGGGTTCAAAGTGCTCACCACACATCTAGGTAAGTTCCTAGTGGGGTCTATTTTCCAAAATGGGGTCACTTGTGGGGGGTTTCCACTGTTTAGGCGCATCAGGGCTCTCCAAATGCGACATGACGCCCCCAGACCATTCCATCAAAGTCTGCAATCCAAAACGTCACTACTTCCCTTTCCGAGCCCTGACATGCGCCCATACAGTAGTTTTCTCCCACATATTGGGTATCAGCGTACTCAGGACAAATTGGACAACAACTTTTGGGGTCCAATTTCTCCTGTTACCCTTGTGAAAATAAAATATTGGGGGCGAAAAAATCATTTTTGTAAAAAAAAAAAGGATTTTTTATTTTTACGGCTGTGCGTTATAAACTTCTGTGAAGCACTTCGGGGTTCAAAGTGCTCACCACACATCTAGATAAGTTCCTTGTGGGGTCTATTTTCCAAAATGGGGTCACTTTGGGGGGTTTCCACTGTTTAGGCGTATCAGGGGCTCTCCAAATGCGACATGACGCCCCCAGACCATTCCATCAAAGTCTGCAATCCAAAACGTCACTACTTCCCTTCCGAGCCCTGACGTGCACCCATACAGTAGTTTTCTCCTACATATTGGGTATCAGCGTACTCAGGACAAATTGGACAACAACTTTTGGGTTCCAATTTCTTCTGTTACCCTTGTGAAAATAAAATATTGGGGGCGAAAAAAATCATTTTTGTAAAAAAAAAAAAGGATTTTTTATTTTAAGGCTGTACGTTATAAACTTTAGTGAAACACCTGGGGTTCAAAGTTCTCACCACACATCTAGATAAGTTCCTTGAGGGGTCTAGTTTCCAAAATGGTGTCATTTGTGGGGGGTTTCCACTGTTTAGGCAGATCAGGAGCTCTCCAAACACGACATGGCGTCCAGCCAATTCTGCGTTGAAAAAGTGAGACGGCGCTCCTTCCCTTCCAAACTCTGCCATGCACCCAAACAGTGGTATACCCCCACATATGGGGTATCAGTGTACTCAGGACAAATTGCACAATAACTTTTGGAGTCTTGTTACCCTTGGAAAAATAAAAATTCGGGTGAAAAGATCATTTTTGTGGAAAAAATATGATTTTTAAATTTTACGGCTCTACGTTATAAACTTGTGTGAAGCACTTGAGGGTTCAAATTGCTCACCAAAGATCTAGATAAGTTCCTTAGGGGGTCTAGTTTCCCAAATGGGGTCATTTGTGGGGGGTTTCCACTGTTTAGGCACATCAGGGGCTCTCCAAATGCAACATGGCATCCAATCTCAATTCCAGCCAATTTTGGTTGGAAAAAGTCAAATGGTGCTCCTTCCCTTCCGAGCTCTGCCGTGCGCCCAAACAGTGGTTCCCCCCACATATGGGGCATCAGCGTACTCAGGACAAATTGGACAACAACTTATGTGGTCCAATTTCTCCTGATACCCTTGGGAAAATAAAAAATTAGTGACTAAAAGATAATTTTTGTGGGAAAAAAATAGGATTTTTTATTTTCATGCCCGGGCATTATAAACTTGTGTGAAGCACTTGGGGGTTCAAAGTGCTCACCAAAGATCTAGATAAGTTCCTTAGGGGGTCTAGTTTCCAAAATGGGGTCACTTGTGGGGGATTTCCACTGTTTAGGCTCATCTGGGGCACTGCAAACGGAACATGACCCCCATCAACGTCTGCATTCCAAAACGTTACTACTTCCTTTCCAAGCCCTGCCGTGCGCCCAAACAGTTTTCCACCCCCACATATGGGGTATCAGCGTACTCAGGACAAATTGGACAACAACTTTTGGGGTCCAATTTCCTTGGGAAAATTCAAAAATTTAGGACTAAAAAATCATTTTTGTGGAAATTTTTTTTTTTTTTTTTCACACCCAGGCATTATAAACTTTTGTGAAACACTTGGGGGTTCAAAGTGCTCACAACAGATCTAGATAAGTACCTTAGGGGGTCTAGTTTCCAAAATGGTGTCACTTGTGGGGGGTTTCCACTGTTTAGGCGCATCAGAGGTTCTCCAAGCGCGACATGGCGTCCAATCTCAACTCCAGCCAATTTTAGTTTGAAAAAGTCAAACGGTGCTCCTTCCCTTACGAGCTCTGCCGTGTGCCCAAACAGTGGTTTTCCCCCACATATGGGGTATTGGCGTACTCAGGAGAAATTGCATAACAACCTTATCTGTCCATTTTCTCCTTTTACCCTTGTGAAAATAAAAAAAAAGTTTGTAAAAGATCATTTTTGTGGCTAAAAAGTTAAATATTCATTTTTTCCTTCCACGTTGCTTTAGTTCCTGTGAAGCCACTGAAGGGTTAATAAACTTCTTGAATGTGGTTTTGAGTACCTTGAGGGGTGCAGTTTTTAGAATGGTGTCACTTTTGGGTATTTTCTGTCATGTAGACCCCTCAAAGTGACTTCAAATGAGAGGTGGTCCCTAAAAAAA
Organism: Oophaga sylvatica; assembly: GCA_033576555.1. Lineage (NCBI taxonomy): Eukaryota > Metazoa > Chordata > Amphibia > Anura > Dendrobatidae > Oophaga > Oophaga sylvatica. The sequence continues at coordinate 70,142,284 of JARQOD010000010.1, forward strand.
ATGGCTTTGTAAATTTTGTTGTAAAAATGAGAAATCGCTGGTCAACTTTTAACCCTTATAACTTCCTAACAAAAAAAATTTTGATTCCAAAATTGTGCTGATGTAAAGTAGACATGTGGGAAATGTTATTTCTTAACTATTTTGTGTGACATATTTCTCTGTTTTAAGGGAATAAAAATTCAAAGTTTGAAAATTGCTAAATTTTCAAAATTTTCGCCATATTTGCGTTTTTTTCAAAAATAAACGCAAGTTATATGGAAGAAATTTTACCACTAACATGAAGTACAATATGTCACGAGAAAACAATCTCAGAATCGCGAAGATCCGTTGAAGCGTTCCGGAGTTATAACCTCATAAAGAGACAGTGGTCAGAATTGTAAAAATTGTCCCGGTCATTAACGTGCAAACCACCCTTGGGGGTGAAGGGGTTAATATTATTGATTCACGATCACGTTCCGCAATGCAGCATAATAACCGATAAAAGACGAGAACCTGGAAAATGCTAAATAGTATACACCCCACAGCAAACACAGAGACCGTGAGGACATTTTCTCCCACAGTCCTTAAACACCCCACTTTCCTGCAATCCTGAAAGGCAGCATTTCCATGTGACACAGGGGTGCAGAAACTGCGATATGTGAAGCCGGTTAGATTTTCTTTCTCGCTTTTCCAATTATTTTTTTAATGCAAGGGACATTGTTTCCTCCACATCACAGAAACAAACAGCAAAGAAAAGTGTTACATAAAATAAATAGGTTATAAGGTTATTCTTAATGGTCTACTTTTTATCATCATGTTCGCTGCAGGACAATTAATTAAAAACATTGTTGGCAGTTGGAGCTTAGTTTTTCTCATATAAGGCTCCAATTCTCCTGAATAGACAATCAATTAAATGATAAGATTCCACCTGCAGCCACCACTAGGGGAGCTCCCTGAACACAGAGATACATGATAAAATGCTGTCTGCAGCCACCACTAGGGGGAGCTCCGTGTATACAGAGATACATGATAAGATTCTGTCTGCAGCCACCACTAGGGGGAGCTCCCTGTATGCAGAGATACATGATAAGATCCTGTCTGCAGCCACCACTAGGGGGAGCTCCGTGTATACAGAGATACATGATAAGATCCTGTCTGCAGTCACCACTAGGGGGAGCACCCTGCATACAGAAATACATGATAAGATCCTGTCTGCAGTCACCACTAGGGGGAGCTCCGTGTATACAGAGATACATGATAAGATTCTGTCTGCAGCCACCACTAGGGGGAGCACCCTGTATACAGAGATACATAAGATTCTGTCTGCAGCAACCACTAGGGGAGCTCCCTGTATACAGAGATACATGATAAGATCCTGTCTACAGTCACCACTAGGGGGAGCTCCCTGTATACAGAGATACATGATAAGATCCTGTCTACAGTCACCACTAGGGGGAGCTCCCTGTATACAGAGATACATGATAAGATCTTGTCTGCAGCCACCACTAGGGGGAGCTCCCTGTATGCAGAGATACATGATAAGATCCTGTCTGCAGCCACCACTAGGGGGAGCTCTGTGTATACAGAGATACATGATAAGATCCTGTCTGCAGTCACCACTAGGGGGAGCACCCTGCATACAGAAATACATGATAAGATCCTGTCTGCAGTCACCACTAGGGGGAGCTCCGTGTATACAGAGATACATGATAAGATTCTGTCTGCAGCCACCACTAGGGGGAGCACCCTGTATACAGAGATACATAAGATTCTGTCTGCAGCAACCACTAGGGGAGCTCCCTGTATACAGAGATACATTATAAGATCCTGTCTACAGTCACCACTAGGGGGAGCTCCCTGTATACAGAGATACATGATAAGATCCTGTCTACAGTCACCACTAGGGGGAGCTCCCTGTATACAGAGATACATGATAAGATCCTGTCTACAGTCACCACTAGGGGGAGCTCCCTGTATACAGAGATACATGATAAGATTCTGTCTGCAGCCACCACTAGGGGGAGCTCCCTATATACAGAGATACATGATAAGATCCTGTCTACAGTCACCACTAGGGGAGCTCCCTGTATACAGAGATACATGATATGATCCTGTCTACAGTCACCACTAGGGGGAGCTCCCTGTATACAGAGATACATGATAAGATCCTGTCTACAGTCACCACTAGGGGGAGCTCCCTGTATACAGAGATACATGATAAGATCCTGTCTGCAGCCACCACTAGGGGGAGCTCCCTGTATACAGAGATAGATGATAAGATTCTGTCTGCAGCCATCACTAGGGGGAGCTCCCTGTATACAGAGATACATGATAAGATTCTGTCTGCAGCCACCACTAGGGGGAGCTCCCTGTATACAGAGATACATGATACGATCCTGCCTGTAGCCACCACTAGGGGAGCTCCCTGTATACAGAGATACATGATAAGATCCTGTCTGCAGCCACCACTAGAGGGAGCTCCCTGTATACAGAGATACATGATAAGATCCTCTCTGCAGTCACCACTAGAGGGAGCTCCCTGTATACAGAGATACATAATAAGATTTTGTCTGCAGCCACCACTAGGGGGAGCTCCCTGTATACAGAGATACATGATAAGATCCTGTCTGCAGCCACCACTAGGGGAGCTCCCTGTATACAGAGATACATGATAAGATCCTGTCTGCAGCCACCACTAGGGGGAGCTCATTGTATACAGAGATACATGATAAGATTCTGTCTGCAGCCACCACTAGAGGGAGCTCCCTGTATACAGAGATACATGATAAGATCCTGTCTGCAGCCACCACTAGAGGGAGCTCCCTGTATACAGAGATACATGATAAGATCCTGTCTGCAGTCACCACTAGGGGGAGCTCCCTGTATACAGAGATACATGAAAAGATTCTGTCTGCAGCCACCACTAGAGGGAGCTCCCTGTATACAGTTATACATGAAAAGATTCTGTCTGCAGCCACCACTAGAGGGAGCTCCCTGTATACAGTTATACATGATAAGATCCTTCCTGAAGTCACCACTAGGGGGCGCTCCATGTATACAGAGATACATGAAGATTCTGTCTGCAGCCACCACTAGAGGGAGCTCCCTGTATACAGAGATACATGATAAGATCCTTCCTGAAGTCACCACTAGGGGGAGCTCCCTGTATACAGTGTTATTTTTTAGTTCATTATATGTACAGTACGCAGGAAGCTCATATGCTCCCTCTAGTGGTGGCTGCAGGTGTGAAGGAGAGAATGGCTAATGAAACCAATTATTAACCTTAAAAACTGGTTCAGATATGATGTGACAAAGATGGCATCTATATCCTGGAACAACGCCCTGGAAGGAATCCTTGGAATGTGAATGTGAAGACACACTGAAGACTATATGTGGAGTTGGCATGGAGCTATCATAGACTGTCACTGGCTGTTCAGAAGTTGTGTAACACCCATTTCCTGCCTGTTACATGACCTCTTTGTTCTACTAATAAAGTTCAGTTGTGTGCCAGCTCTTGGTGAGGAAGGAGCATACATCTGACTCTGTGTTTGGTGTGTCTCTTTTATGCATGCACTCGGCTCATATTTAGGCCAGGAACAGACAATCACTAAAGGTCTCACCTTAAGAGATCACCCTCACTCAGGTAGTCAGCATAAGGCGTAAGGCTCCTTTAACAGATGTTGCAGTGGGGCCCTGGAGCATAAACTATATGGATTATTAATATATGTACGTTGTTCTTTGTAGGCGCTCTATAATCCTGTCTCTGCACTGCCAATAATGGTGCATGGATCGGGGGTCACCACATTGGGGGGTCTAGAAATGGTTGATTGTCTTCATCAGTTGAGATCCCAGTGGTCGGATTATCACTGCTCTAATCTTTGTTAACCATCCCGGGATACATATTAGGAGCTGGAATAACCACACAGCTCACAGACGTGTGTCCATGAAGTGACCAGTTCTCTGGTGTCACAGCTCATGGCGCAGACCCTGTGTTATCGAGCAGCCGGCGCTGACGCAGTCCCCTGTACCCGCGAGTGGCGTCATTAATGGACAATAACCCTACAGGACGTCGCTCTTTCTAGTGGCATTAGGGCTCTGCATTTGCTCGGTTGCTTTCTGGCTGAGCGTGCACGATGTGCTGACAGTAACAAATCTAGTGATACAGCACGAATGCTATACGTGTTACCGCGTGTGAGAGCCTGACATTAATAAATGGAGCCGACGCCAAAATCTGTGCATGCAATAATAAGCAGAGCATTTCCATGACCATAAGAGCCGGCAGGTAAATCCTGAGCCAGAGATACAAAGTAGCAAAGAACATGTGAGATAAAATGTGGCTGTTCACGGGTCGGGAGCAGCCGGGAGGACTGCTGGGGTAGGTGCCCAAACCTCTCCGCCTGTGCCAGGATGTTTATACTCAGGGCTAATGCTGGGAAACAGGTGAATTCAGCCTAGAAAATACAAGCCAGGGCTGCCACTGAGGCCAATGATTGGCTGCAGGGGTCATTATCAGACCTTTCTGCTCCGGGAATGGTTCCTGGACACCTTAGAGGTGCTTGAAACTTCTTGGTCCTGGTCACTTGGGGACACAAACCGGAGAGGCCCCTGCGCAAGAACAGTATAGGGGCCACTTGCAATCCAATAATTCACCAAAATGCTGAATTCTACCTGCTGTGATGGTAAAATTGGGCCCCATTACCTCTTGGGCCCCTGTATGGCTTTACAGGTTGCACCAATGGTATGTTCACCCATGAGCCTGGTGCCAAAGCCCCCACCTTCCTACTGATGATGTCACAAGCTGCTGTGTATGATGATGTCATCCCAACGAAGAAACCACGATCAATGCACTGGAGGAGAGCACAGATTCGCCCTGGTACCACGTTCACTATTCTCCTCCATGGCATTAGAGTGACCTTAATCGGTCATCCGGCATCCTGGGCGCGTCTGTCGACACTGCATACGTGAACCCATAGAATTGTGCACCGGCCCCCTCTATCCCCACTATACAGCTACAGCACTACTGGGGCTCACTGTGGATACACCACATCCCCCTCCACCTGTAGCTGCAGCAGATGCCCCGCCATCAGCAGTCGGATTTTTTCCACTCTCTTGGTGGCAGGTCCCCTTTATATATGATTCCTTAGAGGGTCATTCCCTGCCATTATGGAAGCAATAATCCACAGATGTGCAGAGGCGGTGCGCCGCCAGAGAGGGGCGCTCATCAGAGTAGGCAGAGGATGCATGAGGCATCCAGAGAGAGTGCGGCTGGCAGCAGAGGAGGAGCACAGGCGGCACTGGGGGACATTAGGAATAAATGAGCAGAAGGGGCGCAGCAGCATCTTGGGCAGCAGCGGGAGGAGGCAGCACGCTGCATTAGAGCCTTCTTGCTGGCTGCCTTCCCTAATCACACACTGCTATCCACTGTCACACATTAGCTGGAGCCGCCAGGGGTGATGTGACTCCACATGAGAACAGGCGATTTAAGGGTTTCGGGAAATAAATCAGATTTGGTTTTGCAGACGTAGCAGGTTATTAGACTGAACACGACTTTCTTACTAACAGGGCGGAATATATCTAATGATGCCCCCAAATAGTCATTGCACCCCTCATGTGCTTCTGTCTCATCCTCTAAGATCCCTCTATTAGGAGGATGGATAAAAAGAAGCCAAAAAGAGAGAAAAGGGGGATGGAATAACGGGGGCTGCTGGTTATAATCTTTCACGCTCCTCTGTTCACTTCACAAAATGGAAACTTTCTAAAAGTCCTGATTTTTGCACATTGTCAGCAGATCCAGACCAAGAAATGGAAGTTTGTAATTTCCATTAGAAAAGCCTTTCTAGGTTATTTTGGGGTCCAGGACTTGAGGGAATGAAGCGTTACATGGCACCTACTGAGATCAGGGGGCACGTTTGGATGAGGTCGGACCCCCTAACAGTGGATTGAGAGGTTCCCCCTTTATAGAGGAGCAGTCTAATTAGGGGGTACGGCTAGCAGTTGTCTGATGTGGATCATTCCTTTAAGGGGAAGTTCACACTTGTTGAATTTGGCTCCATATTTAATAGCGGATCCAGAACAGAAATCGAAGGCGAACATTCAGGATTTCTGGCGCGGATCCGCCCGAACTATAGTACTGATCCCATGAATCCGGAATCTGGGAAAACTTCTTACATGCCAGATAAGATTTTATCCGCAGAAAGAAATCCATGCAGAAATTTTGTGTTGTGAAAAATGTAATGCAGATTTGGCGCAGAATCTGCCCAGAAAACCCTTTGAAATCTGAGAACAGTGATGAGCTGTGAGTTAATTTTGCAATTTACTTGTTTTTTTAATCTTCTTTGTTCTCAAGAATAAATGGAATCTTAATTCTGTATTTTACCGCTCATCTCCTACTTTATTAGCCACCACTGAAGTCTATCAGCAGTGGCCAAACTCTATGCAAAGAGCGCAGCGCTTCCAAGCTCTCTCCTATACAGCTTGTAAGTGCAGCTCTGGCCTGATTTCTAGATTGCACTGTTAGTTCCTGATCTGACCAGGTCAGGGCTAGTGCGCTCCTCCGAAGCCGCAGGGGCAAACCTGTTACCATTCGGCCCAATGTCAATCAATCAGGAGCAGCTTGTTCCCGGGCAGCAGGAAGCGGAGAGGCGGTGCGCTCCTGCACAGCAATATTGAAACATTGTCCCATCCGGTATCAAGTTCTAAACAAAGGGGTCCCAGCCCCAATGAAATGTGGTTCTCTCCATGAACTCTGGGGTTTTGTGCCCTTATGAAATTAAAGGGGTGTTTCCAGAATTGAAAGTTCCGCCCCGTAGGCAATAAATGCGGTGGAGGTCGAGCAGGTGGATATCTTTGAATTTTGGGAAACTCCTCTGTATACCACAGCTATACGGAAAGGAGTCCTCCTAAATCCCTTTAAGATGATAGTATCCCTTTAAGGAACGGTCAGCCTAGGTGTCAGCGTCTGCGCCTGGTTCTAGGAGGAGACTGTGGGAGTTTCTTTATCATTTCTGCAGGAATCGTCTTGACAAACCCTCAGATTTATTACACAGTATAAATGGCGCAGAATTGCGACGATTCTGGCGATTTGGGTCTCGGTGCAGACTCCGCATCTTATTAATGGTCTCCAGACTCAAATAAGACAACACAAATATCTCCTAATTGCGTTTCAGCATTATCGGTCACAAAGCGGAGAAGCTGACCGCCAGTGAAGGCCATTTACTCCTCCAGAAGATGATCGTCCCTGGCAGCTCTCCAAGACAAATCCGTTAAAACGATATAAGAAGCGAAAGGAGAAGAAAATGTACAAGACTTAAAGCGACAGCCGCCCAAAATACGGGACGGCTCCTGTGCCGATGGAGCTGCAGTGCTGACATTTCAAGGGGCAGTTCTGGGGGTCAGTGTCAGACTGAAGAACATTGGGCCCACCGGAGGATTTGATTCTGACGGCCCACCTTTCCCCCCCAACTGAAGAGCCCCATAGCAGCTGCAAGGTTTGCACTATGAACTCTACTGAAGGAGAAGCCAGAGCCCACCGGAGGATTCTCCGGTTCTCTGGTGGGCCAGTCCCACCCTGCCGGGGGTCCCAGTGCAAGTTCTGCAAAAGGTTCTGCTAATGACGACATGTTCCTTAGAGCACCGCCAATGTGTGGACTTCCTCTACTTGTGCCCTTGGGTCCTGACAAATGTAAGAACCTAATATAATAATTTTAGTCTGAATGTGCATAAGGCCGGGATCACACATGCGAGAAACACGGCCGAGTCTCGCATGTGAAATCCTTGCTCTGGCACCGACACTCAGGAGCGGAGCGAGCGGCTGCATAGAACTACATACAGCCAACCACTCCACTCCCGAGTGCCGGCGCCAGAGCTGGGATTTCACATGCGAGACTCGGCCGTGTTTCTCGCATGTGTGATCCCGGCCTAATAATGAGGTTTTGAAATAAGTGACTCCATCCCCCTGACTCCTTAGACATAGGAGTCCTACCTTCTTAAAGGGGAGGGGTACTAAACCTTTGATATTTCACAGATTATTTCTATTCACTTTAATAACATCTGATTGCTCCGGGAAACAGCCGCTTTGGACTGAGGGGTGGAGGCGCATAATACCTTATAGTATCATTGGTAACAGGAAATTTAGGAAAATGTCTGCGCCGTAATCACGACTTTGTGTCACCTATCTGAACTTCTTTCATAAGTAATAGTTCGGACTTTTCGTGGAATGTTCCTTTAAGTGGCATCATGTGAGCCCTCAGATTCTGCAGATTGGCGTAGCGGGGTAATCTCCGAACTCTGGATTTCTGGCCATGACATGCTCTGTCGGACTAGGCCTCTGTACAGACAGCGCAGTATACATGCGGTCTACGACATGTAAAGGGACTAATGTATCTAACGTTTAACGAGGAGACTGGAAGTGTTTAGATCTTGGATGGAAAGACAACGAACAATTAGTTTCTCCATCAAATTAATCCTCAACATTTCCCTTTAATCCAGATGATCGGAGGATCCTAATCATTGACAAATACGGTTGTAAAAGAAATGGAAGAAAGAAGGCGATGATGAAGAATAAGCCAGAGATGGAGAGGAGTGCTAGGAATACGTCACAATAAATAAACATAGTAAAGGACCGTGCACATAATAAACAAGTATAATGGTAAAACTCAAAGGATACAATGTTATACAGGAAACTATAAAAACAACTAAAGTGTTCCTGCTAAAACCTGTAGAATGTCATTGTTGTGCTGTTCTCATCCCCACAAGTCACAACTGCTGTTGGTGCACATGCCAGACTAATAAGTACTGGAACTATCCCCATTCTCCTGCTTTGTAAGGCCTCATTCACGCGTCAGTATTTGGTCAGTATTTTTCATCAGTGTTTGTATGCCAAAACCAGGAGTGGACCTTACAGAGAAAAACTATAATTGAAAGACTGACACCTCTTCTGTGTTTTGGAGACACTCCTGGTTTTGGCATACAAATACTGATGAAATACTGATCAAAAATACTGATGTGTGAATGAGGCCTAAGGCTGCGTTCACACATAAGTTGCACAAGTCTGTGTCTTGTCCTTTCTTAAAGTGGATAGATAACCCATGGAGTTTCATTGATCCATGCACACATCCTTTCCGATCCGTGAGCCTCAGAGCTCGCCCTATTCTCATCCTTCCTTGTGGATTAGACTCCGTTATTAAACTCTTTGAGGAAGACAGACTTTGTATTTCATTTTTACTTGTTTTTCACTAATCCATTGTTAAGAGTCAATGGACAAATACACGTTCAGACGGATTATATCTCCTTCAGTTTTAAAAATGGATGAGAAAAAAAACGGACGCAACATGGATGCAAAATGGATGACGATTGAGAGAAAAATAGTCTGTTCTACTCAAATGTAAAAATAGACATGGATAAGTCAATGGAAACCAATTTCCAATCCACCCCTTTTGAGAGGGCAGTGGCTCTTCATCAGCATTCTACCAGCACTCTAGCTGCTGGAACTTTCTTTTCCACTGGCTCGTGTGCCTTGAGCTGAAAGCCTACTTCTTAACTACACTAGCATGCAGGCAGTAAACCACTCAGTGTCCGGCTCTTTTTAGTGATTTTTGAAGCTGGAAACATTATTTTGGGTAAAAGACATTGTAATTGTGATAGTATTATGACTGTAAGAGGCCACAGGCTCAAAAAGGCTGGCTTGGAAAGGCTTGGCACTCCATCTGGCAGATTCCAGAAGAACCCCCGACCTTCATCCTTTAAACCCTGTACAGGGATCTGGTAGGTCTGCCATCTGAAGGAGCGAACCAGAGGCAGGAATTGTCGCCAAGCAGGGTCAGAGCCAAGTGGTACTGTCAGGAACAGAATTGTAAGACAAGAGGATGGACAAAATTCAGGCGCCAAGGTCAGAAAACAGGAGAAGCAACAGGAGGAGGTAGAGAAGCAACAGGAGGAGGAGCATCTACAGGAAGAGGAGCAACAAGAATAGGAGAAGCAGCAACATGAGGAGGAAGATCAGCAACAGTAGGAGGAGCAGTAGGAGCAGCAACAGGAGGAGAAGCAACAGGAGAAGCAGCTACCAGAGGAGCTGCAACAGGAGGAGGAGTATCAACAGGAAGAGGAGCAACAAGAACAGGAGCAGAAGCAACAGGAACAGGAGGAGAAGCAACAGGAGTAGCAGCAACATGAGGAGGAAGAGCAACAGGAGGAGGAGCAGCTACAGTAGGAGAAGCAACAAGAACAGGAGGAGAAGCAGCAACCAGAAGAGCTGCAACAGGAGAAGGAGCATCTACAGGAAGAGGAGCAACAAGAACAGGAGGGGAAGCAACAGGACCAAGAGGAGCAGAAACATGAGGAGGAAGAGCAGCAACAGTAGGAGGAGCAACAGGAGCAGTAGAAACAACAACAGGAGGAGGAGGAGCAGCTAAAGGAGGAGAAGCAACAAGAACAGGAGACAAAGCAACAGGAAGAGGAGCAGCAACAAGAGGAGGAGGAGCAACAGGAACAATAGGTGCAACTGGAGAAGGAGCAACAAGAGGAGTAGCAACAGGAGGAGGAGAAGAAACAGGGTGAGCCAGAGGAGGAGGAGTGCAAAGAGAAGGAGGAGCAGCAGGGACTCCAGCACAAGTCAGGTACCAAAACTAATTGACTAACAGTGGAAGTCAAAGACCCAGGGGTTTAAAATGCAGGCAGCCCCGCCCAGAGCTCTCAGAAAAGAGTAATCAAAAACAAGACAATTAACTCTAAAGCTTCATGATCTAGCAGCACCAAAAGTCCCAGGAATTAAACAGGACTTATGCTGTTACGCATCACGAGCAACAAAGGCGCAGCGCAGCCTAGCACCTGAATCAGGTACTAAAAGGACAAGAACTGGCACAGAGCTTACAGAGAGCCATTACATTCACCATCATATGAGCTTAAGCTTAATAAAATACCAGCCTTTAAAAAATGCATAAACAGAGTATTGTCAGTAAGAATCCTCAATATGGCTCATGTGTCATAAAAATAGGTTAAAACAAGTCATCAGAATTATAGAAATAAATCAAAACGTTTCTATAAAAAATGTAGAACAAAAAAATGCACATATAAGATAAAGATGACATTGTGGAGATGACGCGCACCACACTGAGGTGGTACCAGGGCTATGGGGTACTCGGCACCGAGCCCATTGATTTCTATGGGAGATGTCACTGGCAGCGGGACTCGGTCCGTGGCCCTGGCGGTCATGCAATGGGGAATATTTACAGGGGAATTGTAGATTAGAATAGTTCGTGACGCCACCCGTGGTATCTGATCAATTGGACCAGCGCTGCTATATGGATCTTCACAGGGGATGTTATGGGGCAGCCAGATGGTAGGTCTCCCACAGGTGAGACGGGTCCCTGGAAGTCTATGGTGGTACAGGGTGTAGGTAATAAAGCAGTCTCACACAAGGCAATCTCTTTCCATACCTTTACTTGCAGATGTTTCAGGCAGGTCCCGGGGAGCTGGTCGGGGTGGAGAATGCACATTCAGGATCACCGCTGAGCAGGTTAGAGGCCTCCTTTACTTCATATGTATGTGAGTCCAAACTTGCATGAAGCGAAGTTAACTCTGCAATCTCCAGCTTACTCAATAGCTGCAACGCCCAGCCGACATTGTGGTGGAGCCTTCTATGTCTCTGATGCTCAGATGTTGGAAAGAACTAAGTCGTTAGGGCTGATCAGGCCTTGCCCGTCTTGTTCTCCCTGACTCCGTTTACGTATCAGCGCTTAGGGCTACCTTCTGCGACTTGTAGTCCAGAAAGCCTCCGGTTTTCTTATTACTAGGCTTGAAGCACTAGCAACGCTTCGGACCCCGGTGTCCGGTGAATTAGTGCAGGTAATCTGGTACCTGGTGCACTAGCATCTATCTTCTCCACTGTGCCCTTCGCCCTGCTCTCGCTCTTAACATAAGCACTTGTAGCTTTGATGTGAATGCCAGCTTTCTCCAGAGCTCACTGAACAGCTCTCAGTATCCTCCAAGTCCAGACTGAACTGACACTGAACTGCACTGTCCTAAGACAGGAAGCTATCTCAATGATCTCAACTGTCCTGAGACGGGAAACTGACTGATCTGAGCTCTTCTCAGACAGGAAACTATCTGAACGGGAATGACTCACTCCTGAGTCTCCCAAGGCTTGAATGAACTGACTGCTACGTGTCACTACCTTTTATACCCCTAGTGGGTGTGTCTGAAAGTGTGAGTGACGTGAATGGATATCAAGCTTTTCGATTACCTTCCTGTGCATTCTCCTGGATTATATGTGCCTGACATAGCTGGGCCACACAGAGAAACACGTGGCCACCAGGAGCCAAACACATGGTCTGTTCTCCTGCAGCCTGTGCTGATTCATCAATGTCCCTGATATGAAACATTGTATCAACTCTCCAATTGCAGAGTAATGGATGGGAGGATACAAATGTTCCTCTGTGATAAAAGGTATAAATATCCGCTACGTCTCGGCTTTATCAGCCGTGGTTATTACACAATAGATTGTATCTCCTGGTGGTATCATTATATTTCCACTTATATCTCAGGACACGTCAGCGACGTGATATACGGAGATCTACTATACTGTACATCACTGCCGTAAGGGGATGGGTCAGGATTAGAAAAGCTGCGCCGCTCCTGTCCATGGATTGTGGCTGATATTTGCTCTATTAAAGTGAATGAGGCTGGCTGCAATACCGTCCGCACATAACCTGCAGACAGGACCTGCAGAGAAGCCAGGATCGCTCTCAATCCCCCACTGATGTCACCGCACCAACCATTACCTTTAGTAATAATAATAATTTTATTTCTATAGCGCCAACATATTCCGCAGCGCTTTACATTATAGAGGGGACTCGTACAGACAATAGACATTACAGCAAAATAATAAACACAGATCAAAGTAGATACCAAGGGAATGAGGGCCCTGCTGCTCACAAGCTTACAGTCTGACACCTTTCATTCATGTGGCAAACATCTCTGGGTCCACAATGACAAAGGGGTCTTATTGCGATGGGATTTCCAATATCCGACTTGTAACTTGTAGTTCTCCAGCCATTCTTCCCCTACAAATCCCATGAGATGCTGTGATTTGTAGTACCACAGCAAGTGGTTGGAGGCCACTGATCAGGAGATATTCACACTTATCAGCTGGATTGTTAGGCCTCTTTCACATTTCCGGCGGGCGCATGGCGGCGCCCCCGGCATTTTGCCGCAGCGCCGCATCTGAAAATCTGATACGCCGCATGCGGCTTTTTTCGCATTGACATTAGTGTTGAGTAGTGTTGAGCGATACGATACTGCAAATATCGGGTATCGGCCGATATTAGCTCTATCGGCCTTTCGATTCCGAATACCGATATTTTCGTCATATCGAATACCGGAATCGGATTTGTCACTGTCACTGTGAGTGTCCGTCGGTCGGGTCTGTCACTGTCAGTGTCCGTCGGTCGGGTCTGTCAGGAGTCAGCGGCACTTACCTGGCAGAAGATCTCCAGCGGTCACGTCCTGGACTGCTTGATGGCCGCCATCATCTTTCCCCGGCGGTCACGTGCAGTTTCTCGCGATAACTGCAGTGACTGCTGGGTAATCCCGGCCGTAAAGCAGTCAGTCCGATGACGTCACCGCCGGGGAAGCAGGTAATCAGCTGTGCTGCGCGGATGTCAGGCTCTGCCTGTCATTGCGATGTAGCAGAGCTGGATCGTCGTGGGACAGTCGTTACTATGGACTGCGTCGGACAGGTGGTATACTGTTGGTTTGTTTTTTTTCTTTTTTTACAGGAGATCGATGGCGTCGCAGGAATGAGTGTATAATAAAAGAAATGAAAACTGTGTTGTCTCTTTTATTTATTAAAATACTTTTTTCTTGCTGTGTCTTTTTTTTATGCATTTAATAACTTTGGGATTAATAATGGATCGGTGTCTTATTGACACCTCTCCATTATTAACCGGGCTTATTGTCACCGTGCAATCAACGGTGACATTAACCCCTTATTACCCCACTTGCCACCGCTACAGGGCAGTGGGAAGAGCCGGGTAAAGTGCCACAATTGGCACATCTTTTGATGCGCCAAATGTGGGGCTGCTGTAGCCTGGTATTATCAGGCTGTTGAGGGCCAAAATCCATGGACCTTGACAGTCTTTTAATACCAGGCCGCAGCAGTCTGCATTTTACTTGGCTGGTTAACAAAAATAGGGGGACCCTACGCCGTTTTTTTTTTCGAGGGGATCCCTATTTTTGTTAACCAGCCAAGCTAAGCAGACTGCTGTGGCCTGGTATTATCAGGCTTGCAAGGTCCATGGATCTTGGTCCTTAACAGCCTGAAAATCCAGGCCTCAGCGGTCTGCTTCATCTGGCTGGTTAACAAAAATAGGGGGGACCCCACGCCATTTTTTTTCGAAGGGAACCCCTATTTTTGTTAATCAGCCAAGCTAAGCAGACTGCTGTGGCCTGGTATTATCAGGCTTGCAAGGTCCATGGATATTGGATCCTTACCAGCCTGAAAAACCAGGCCTCAGCGGTCTGCTTCATCTGGCTGGTTAACAAAAATAGGGGGGACCCCACGCCAATTTTTTTCGAGGGGATCCCCTATTTTTGTTAATCAGCCAAGATATGCAGACTGCTGTGGCCTGGTATTATCAGGCTGGCAAGGTAATGGATCTTGGCTCCTTAACAGCCTGAAAATCCAGGCCTCAGCGGTCTGCTTCATCTGGCTGGTTAACAAAAATAGGGGGGACCCCACGCCATTTTTTTTCGAGGGGATCCCCTATTTTTGTTAACCAGTTCCCTCTGACGTCACTGATTGTGTCCCTGGCTGACCTGAAGTGAAAGTGGAAAGCAATCAATTAAGCTTTCCACTTCCTCTCCTGTCAGCCAGGAGAGGAACTCATTCATTTGGGGGTTTACTGTGAGGCTGCAGCATTAGCTGCGGTCCCTGCAGTAAACATTAACCCTTTCTGAAGGATTACACCGTGGGACCTGACTGTGCATCGGATTGGTAAGAATAATTTTGCTTTATTATTTTATTTTTATTACAGGAAATGGTTTTAGCAGGTAAATAAAATATGGTCAAAAACTGTGTGATTATTTCATTAAACTTCTTTTTTATTAAAGTGTGTGTGTTTGATTTTTCTTTCATACAATAGGATTAATAATTGATAGTTGTCTGATTGACAGCTCTCAATTATTAACCTGGCTTAAAGTGACCTTTCAATTGCAAGGTCATTTTAACCCCTTATTAACCCATTCGCCACCGCTACAGGGCAATGGGAATAGACGGGCAAAGTGCCAGAAAGGGCAAATCTAATTAGAGATTTGCCCTTTCTGGGGTGTCTGGGGGCAGATGTTAGTAGCCAGGGGGGGCAAAAATAATGGTCCCTCTCTGGGCTATTATTATCTGCCCCCACTCACTGGCTTTGTCTGTCTGGTTGCGAAAATAGGGCGGGAGCCCACGCATTTTTTTCAGCAATTTTACACCTCATATATATATATACATGTCATTGAATTTGTGACACATATATATATATATTATATTTATAGTTCATACACTTCTACATAGTATAATAGCCGCTAATTCAATTGCCGGCTTTTGTGAAAATGCAGAACCCGACATGAAATGACACTTGGTTTACATAGAGTTAACCATGTCTTTTCATGTAGTTTGATATCTGATTTGCACAAACAATTACATGAGTGTAAGTGTGCAAAATTTCACACCTGTAGGGGTTAATTAAAGGTGTAAATTCGTAGCAAAAAAGTCCGTTTTTTTTACAACGAATTTACACCTTTAATTAACCCCTACAGGTGTGAAATTTTGCACACATAGACTGATGTAATTGTTTGTGCAAATCAGATTGCAAACGACATGAAAAGACATGGTTAACCCTATGTACACCAAGTGTCATTTCATGTCGGGTGCTTCTGTCTTTTCACAGAAGCCGGCTTTACCCGGCAATTGAATCAGAGGATATTTTACTATGTAGAAGTGTATAAACTATACATATATGTATATATATATGTCACAATGACATGTATATATTATATATGTATTCTATGTGTGTATATTTAGTGTTTACAAGGAAATAAAGGTTTTTTTTTAGTTGCAATATTTTGTTCCCATAGACTTACATTGGACTTCAGCAATAGGAATCGGATATCGCCGATATTTAGTGATATCGGCGATACCATTTCGATACGATATTTTTAGATATCGAGCAGTATCGCTCAACACTAGTGTTGAGCGATATCGATACTGCAAATATCGGATATCGGCCGATATTAGCTGTATCGGCCTTTTGATTTGAATACCGATATTTTCGTCATATCGAATACCAGAATCGGATTTGTCACTGTCACTGTCAGTGTCCGTCTGTCGGGTCTGTCACTGTCTGTGTCCGTCGGTCGGGTCTGTCAGGAGTCAGCGGCACTTACCTGGCAGAAGATCTCCGGCGGTCACGTCCTGGACTGCTTCATGGCCGCCATCCTCTTCTCCCCGGCGGTCACATGCAGTTTCTCGCGATAACTGCAGTGACTGCTGGGTAATCCCGGCCGTTAAAGCAGTCAGTCCGATGACGTCACCGCCGGGGAAGCAGGTAATCAGCTGTGCTGCGCCGGATGTTAGGCTCTGCCTGTCATTGCGATGTAGCAGAGCTGGATCGTCGTGGGACTGTCGTTATGGACTGCGTCGGACAGGTGGTATACTGTTGGTTTGTTTTTTTTCTTTTTTTACAGGAGATCGATGGCGTCGCAGGAATGAGAGTACAATAAAAGAAATGAAAACTGTGTTGTCTCTTTTATTTCATTAAAAGACTTTTTTCTTGCTTTGTCTTTTTTTTAAACATTTAATAACTTTGGGATTAATAATGGATCGGTGTCTTATTGACGCCTCTCCATTATTAACCGGGCTTATTGTCACCGTGCAATCAACGGTGACATTAACCCCTTATTACCCCACTTGCCACCGCTACAGGGCAGTGGGAAGAGCCGGGTAAAGTGCCACAATTGGCACATCTTTTGATGCGCCAAATGTGGGGCTGCTGTAGCCTGGTATTATCAGGCTGTTGAGGGCCAAAATCCATGGGCCTTGACAGTCTTTTAATACCAGGCCGCAGCAGTCTGCATTTTACTTGGCTGGTTAACAAAAATAGGGGGACCCCTACGCCGTTTTTTTTTTCGAGGGGATCCCCTATTTTGTTAACCAGCCAAACTAAGCAGACTGCTGTGGCCTGGTATTATCAGGCTTGCAAGGTCCATGGATATTGGATCCTTACCAGCCTGAAAAACCAGGCCTCAGCGGTCTGCTTCATCTGGCTGGTTAACAAAAATAGGGGGGACCCCACGCCAATTTTTTTCGAGGGGATCCCCTATTTTTGTTAATCAGCCAAGATATGCAGACTGCTGTGGCCTGGTATTATCAGGCTGGCAAGGTCCATGGATCTTGGCTCCTTAACAGCCTGAAAATCCAGGCCTCAGCGGTCTGCTTCATCTGGCTGGTTAACAAAAATAGGGGGGACCCCACGCCAATTTTTTTCGAGGGATCCCCTATTTTTGTTAATCAGCCAAGATATGCAGACTGCTGTGGCCTGGTATTATCAGGCTGGCAAGGTCCATGGATCTTGGCTCCTTAACAGCCTGAAATCCAGGCCTCAGCGGTCTGCTTCATCTGGCTGGTTAACAAAAATAGGGGGACCCCACGCCAATTTTTTTCGAGGGGATCCCCTATTTTTGTTAATCAGCCAAGATATGCAGACTGCTGTGGCCTGGTATTATCAGGCTTGCAAGGTCCATGGATCTTGGCTCCTTAACAGCCTGAAAATCCAGGCCTCAGCGGTCTGCTTCATCTGGCTGGTTAACAAAAATAGGGGGGACCCCACGCCAATTTTTTTCGAGGGGATCCCCTATTTTTGTTAACCAGTTCCCTCTGACGTCACTGATTGTGTCCCTGGCTGACCTGAAGTGAAAGTGGAAAGCAATCAATTAAGCTTTCCACTTCCTCTCCTGTCAGCCAGGAGAGGAACTCATTCATTTGGGGGTTTACTGTGAGGCTGCAGCATTAGCTGCGGTCCCTGCAGTAAACATTAACCCTTTCTGAAGGATTACACCGTGGGACCTGACTGTACATCGGATTGGTAAGAATAATTTTGCTTTATTATTTTATTTTTATTACAGGAAATGGTTTTAGCAGGAAAATAAAATATGGTCAAAAACTGTGTGATTATTTCATTAAACTTCTTTTTTATTAAAGTGTGTGTGTTTGATTTTTCTTTCATACAATAGGATTAATAATTGATAGTTGTCTAATTGACAGCTCTCAATTATTAACCTGGCTTAAAGTGACCTTTCAATTGCAAGGTCATTTTAACCCCTTATTAACCCATTCGCCACCGCTACAGGGCAATGGGAATAGACGGGCAAAGTGCCAGAAAGGGCAAATCTAATTAGAGATTTGCCCTTTCTGGGGTGTCTGGGGGCAGATGTTAGTAGCCGGGGGGGGCAAAAATAATGGTCCCTCTCTGGGCTATTATTATCTGCCCCCACTCACTGGCTTTGTCTGTCTGGTTGCGAAAATAGGGCGGGAGCCCACGCATTTTTTTTCAGCAATTTTACACCTCATATATATATATATACATGTCATTGAATTTGTGACACTATATATATATATATATATATATATATATATTTATAGTTCATACACTTCTACATAGTATAATAGCCGCTAATTCAATTGCCGGCTTTTGTGAAAATGCAGAACCCGACAAGAAATGACACTTGGTTTACATAGAGTTAACCATGTCTTTTCATGTCGTTTGCAATCTGATTTGCACAAACAATTACATCAGTCTATGTGTGCAAAATTTCACACCTGTAGGAGTTAATTAAAGGTGTAAATTCGTAGCAAAAAAGTCTGTTTTTTTTACAACGAATTTACACCTTTAATTAACCCTACAGGTGTGAAATTTTGCACACATAGACTGATGTAATTGTTTGTGCAAATCAGATTGCAAACGACATGAAAAGACATGGTTAACCCTATGTACACCAAGTGTCATTTCATGTCGGGTGCTTCTGTCTTTTCACAGAAGCCGGCTTTACCGGCAATTGAATCAGAGGATATTTTACTATGTAGAAGTGTATATAACTATACATATATGTATATATATATGTCACAATGACATGTATATATATATATATATATGTATTCTATGTGTGTATATTTAGTGTTTACAAGGAAATAAAGGTTTTTTTTAGTTGCGATATTTTGTTCCCATAGACTTACATTGGACTTCCGGTATCGAAATCGGATATCGACGATATTTAGTGATATCGGCGATGCCATTTCGATACGATATTTTTAGATATCGAGCAGTATCGCTCAACACTAATTGACATGCATTAGCGCCGGATGGCGCCGCATGTCAATGCGTTGCATGCGGTTTTGTCCGGATGCGGCGCAAATGTACATTGCGGCGTCCGGAAAAAACGCTGCATGTAACGTTTTTTGTTTTTGCCGGATGGTTTCTTATCTCTCCAAGCATCAGAAACCATCCGGCAAAAAAACGCATTTTGGCCGCCGGAAGTGTGAAAGAGGCCTTACAGATGTAGCAGAGCTAAGTGTGCTACATTCAGTGATACTACAATATATTATGATAGGACAGCAGGAGAATCCAAGTGAAAGCAGTGCCGCCATGACAGCGTTGGCTCTGCTATATCTGTGAGAGCCCCGTGCTGGATGGAGTGTAATCAGAGTAACATGATTTCTCCCAGTTTCCTCCCACTATAATTGACCCAGTTGTATTGCTATATATAAAGCACAGCGCGGCGCAGTATATAGGATACGATGCAGAAGTGGAGCAGAGACCAATAATGTAGGACGCACAAGTCTCTTCTTGTGCAGTTTTATGTCCAGAATTTGCCAGGAACATAAAATAAGTTTGTGATTCATATGGAATAAACTGTTTTCATTGCCAGATTCTAACCACTATAAGGTTCCGTTCACACACAGCGCTTTTTTCTGCAGCCAAAATCTTTCCTCAGCAGTAAAAACGCTGGTTTTAAAATGCAGGTTTTGCAGATTTTTTGTGTGCGGATAACATGAGCGCTGATTACGTGTCAGTGGATTATATGTGCGCTCGTTTCATGTGCTTTGTCCACGTTACTTGTTTAATTAATTGTAGGTTTATTCACCGATAACGCAGCAAAACCTGCAGATTTAACAAACGCTGCAGATGTAAAATGTAGCCAGGAAATAAAAGAGACTTCTGAAACATCACAGCTTTTGCTTGTACTGTAAAAAGCAATTTCCTTTTTGCAGAAAAAAAAAAAACGCTGCAAAAACGGTGTGTGTGAACAGAGCCTAAGTCTACAGCCCTGATATCCTAATGACCAGGGGAAGACCTGGACATTATCCTGGGGTGTGTGATCATCATGATAAGGGTCACTACAAACTTGTCAATTCCAACTGGCACCCCACAAATCGGCTGATTAAAGGTGGCTCCCGACCTAAAGGGGTTTTCCAGGGCTGTAATAATATTAACCTGTCATTATCGGATTGGTGGGGGTCTGACGCCTGCGGCCTCTACAGCATGTACGGCGCTGTGACACTTCTCATGTACTATGGCACCTAGGATCATCTGATCGCCAGGAGTGTTGGGAGTCAGACCACAACCAATAGAAGGATAGAGCGGCAATATAAAAGCCCTTTAAGGCAGAGTTCACATACAGCGCAAATTTTACATTGTTGAACCAATCAGCAAATTTTGGGCCGGAAGGCACATGAAGTACAATGGGATTTCATTGGGGACTTTGGTGCAGATTTAGCCACAAATTCCGCCTTCTGCATGGCAAAAATGTTAATATCTGCAGCAACACATGAAAAGACCCCCCCATAAAACCTCCCCCTGCATTTTCCCGTAACATCTCCATGATGTCAGAACGCGCCCTGAAAACCCAACCTCATTATTCCAACTGAAATGACAGCAGTCTGATACATTGTATCACGGCTTTTCCTTCTCGCCTCGTCTGTATCACTTGGCCACAGCTTAGGACAGATTGAAGAGGTTTCCGTTCATTGACAGCAAGCAAAACCTTTGAAGATGGTTAAAATTTGTAAGGCTGAATTGAAACGTTGCGAGGCAGTGCATTTATTTGCTGCGATTGCAGTAAAACCGCAGCGGTTTTTACACCAATTTTTGACATGTGACGCAACGTGACCGCAACATGTGAACGCAGCCTTATACAAAGCGCATTTCAGAAAGAAGCAGAATAGTCTGTATACAAGGACTAAAGGGGTTTTCTAGTTTGGTACAATGATGATCTGCGATTTTCTCACATACTTTCTATATCAATAGCTGACAATTACTTCCAAGATCTCTGCTGCCGTCATTTATTAGCAGCTAGTTTTCACTCCCATTAGGCTGAGGTCTCGGTGAGTTTTTGGCGCTGTGTATTTCGCTCCACCGCCTCATACTGCTTAATATTTGATATCTCACATCTGACCAGGGTGGGGGTTGGATGGAAATGGAGCAGCCAAAATCTATTATTGTCCGTGGCCGTGTCTCGCCCCCAGGATGGGACCTCAGAGGCTTCATGTAGAGATGCGCCCCCTCCCACGGCGCGCTGTTTATTATTTTTATCCTCTGCGTCTTCGATCCTGCGACGTCTCGTCCTCAGACCTGTCTTGTTCTGGAGCCTCGTTATCCCGACTCTTGTCATCTGAACTGTCCTTCCAACACAAGTGATAGATCGTCGCCAGCAACGAGGAGTCAAGAAATCTATACGCGGCGCTCAGCTGCAAGATCATATCAGCCAAGGAGAAAAAACCCACAAACAGCGCGCCATTTATTAACATCCCGCTGACAGATCGCTGTGGATGTAAAAATAATAGAAAAGAGACCGTGATGTGATCCCGTGCGGAGGCGCCATGGTGCGTGGAATCCATGGTTTATAGTTCTCTGTTATCAGCCAGGCAACATCCTTCACTGGCGTGATGGACAGAATCATGGTCACCCCATGATCACTACTTTATGTCCAATATTGTCAGGTATCATGGCTCCAAGTCATTTGTGTTTCGTTTTTGTTTTTTTTAAGTGACTTTTCTTTTTTGTTATTTGGTATTTTGTGATTTTTATTTTTTGCACCAAATTCTTCAAAATGGGGCAAATGGATGAATTTTTGCACAAAGACAATAATACTTTTTCGTTGCCTTTTTTTTTTAGACAGATTTTGCACTCAGATTATTAGAGCACAACTTTGCAAAAGTTTAGGAATATTTTGAAAAGTTACAAATGATGAATTAGGCTAAAACCTCTGGATAAGGAAAACCACGTCATAAACTCCCAGATGAAACAAAGCAAAAGCTTAAAGGCTGAAATAAAATAACGAATGATGAACAGAAACATAAAAGTTACAATATGGAACCATATTATTCGCACGAGGATTGCATTGCAGTGCTCGGACTGGCCGTCTGCTCTCCTGACCTGAGCGTGATAGCTGCACAGACATACATCACGCTGTCACACTCAGGACAGGAGAGCCGATGGCCAGTCCGAGGATTGCAATGTGATCCTCGCACGAGTAATATGTCTGTCTAACTGAGCCCTTAGAAACATTTTTACTACAGAAAAAAAGTGCAAAAGCAATGACGAATGAAGGCCGATGAGTCTGGATGAATGTTTTATTATATGACTTTGAAGTGGGTATGTGATGAAGGAAGCACCTGGCACTGGGGAAGGGTCTGTTTAAGTAAGTTCCTGGGGTTTTCGGAAAGTGTCCAGTTGTTTGGGTGCTGAACGGCTGGGTGGTGTCCAGTTAGTCAGGTTTGTATGTAGTTTGTTAAGTTAGTTTCTGGCCCTGATTGTTTATCTAGTTGACTGGTTGGGAGAGTGCCAGGTTCTGGATGAGTATATGTGTCTGGATCTGTGTCTGTTTGATTGGTTGGATAAATGCCTGGTTAGGTGGGTGAATGTCTGGCTCTGGGTGAGTGTCTAGGTCTGGCTATTAGTCTAGCTGATTGGGTGCTTGGTTGGATGTCTAGGTGATTGGTTGGATAAGTGCCTGGCTCTCGCTGAGTATCTGTGACTGGTTCTGTGTCTAGTTGATTGATTGGGTGAGTGCCTGAGTCTGGCTGTTATTCTAGTTGGTTGGTTGGGTACCTGGTTCTGGCTGAGTATCTGTGTCTGGTGCTGTCTATTTCATTGGTTGGATAAGTGCCTGGTTGGTTGGGTGAGCGCCTGCCTTTTTCTGGCTGTTAGTCTTGCTGGTTGGTTGGGTGAGTGCCTGGTTCTGGATGAGTATTTGTGTCTGGTTCTATGTCTAGTTGATTGGTTGGATAAGTGCCCGGTTTTGGGTGAATACCTCGGGTCTTGCTGTTAGTCTTGCTGGTTGGTTGGGTGAGTGACTGGTTCTGGATAAGTGCCTCTGTCTGGCTGTTAGTCTTGCTGGTTGGTTGGGTGAGTGCCTTGCTCTGGCTGAGTATCTGTGTCTGGTTCTATGTCTAGTTGATTGGTTGGATAAGTGCCTGGTTGGTTGGGTGAGCGCCTTCCTTGGTCTGGCTGTTAGTTTTGCTGGTTGGTTGGGTGAGTGCCTGGTTCTGGATGAGTATCTGTGTCTGGTTTTATGTCTAGTTGATTGGTTGGATAAGTGCCTGGTTGATTGGGTGAGCGCCTGCCTTGGTCTGGCTGTTAGTCTTGCTGGTTGGTTGGGTGAATACCTCGGGTCTTGCTGTTAGTCTTGCTGGTTGGTTGGGTGAGCGCCTGCCTTGGTCTGGCTGTTAGTCTTGCTGGTTGGTTGGGTGAGTGCCTTGGTCTGGCTGTTAGTGTTGCTGGTTGGTTGGGTGAGTGCCTGAGTCTGGCTGTTAGTCTTGCTGGTTGGTTGGGTGAGTGCCTGCCTTGGTCTGGCTGTTAGTCTTGCTGGTTGGTTGGGTGAGTGCCTGAGTCTGGCTGTTAGTCTTGCTGGTTGGTTGGGTGAGTGCCTGCCTTGGTCTGGCTGTTAGTCTTGCTGGTTGGTTGGGTGAGTGCCTGAGTCTGGCTGTTAGTCTTGCTGGTTGGTTGGGTGAGTGCCTGCCTTGGTCTGGCTGTTAGTCTTGCTGGTTGGTTGGGTGAGTGCCTGCCTTGGTCTGGCTGTTAGTCTTGCTGGTTGGTTGGGTGAGTGCCTGGTTCTGGATGCGTTTCTGTGTCTGGTTCTATGTCTAGTTGATTGGTTGGATAAGTGCCTGGTTTGGGTGAATACCTCGGGTCTTGCTGTTGGTCGGTTGGGCGAGTGCCTTGGTCTTGCTGTTAGTCTAGTTGGTCGGTTGAGTGAGTACCTTGATTGTTGAGTGACTGGTTCTGGACAGAGGTCTGGGTAGGTAGCAGAGCATCTGACCCTCGGTATCAGAGTGAACCTTACTGCTTGGGAGAAGATGTTCTAAAATTTGAGGAACGTCCTGCAGACTCTACCAACTGGGTCACCAACTAACATAATTACACAAATTGGGAAAAGCCAAAAGATAAAAATCCAGCTCGAATACGGCCGAACTGTCCGTCAATCTGGTAGGGACATAATGTGCTTATTCCCATTCCTGCATGACAATTATGTCATATAATCCTCTGCAGTGAATTGCACCAGTGTCATTGGATTACAAACCTCTCAAATTATAAAATTATTCCCCAAAAATGAAGTTATTAGTATCTGATGAGTCAGCACTGGATCCACAAGATTTGATCTCTACAGCCCCATCGTGGATGCAGCCATGTTGTGCCTGTGCACCCTCTGCCCGTTCATTGTCTACAGCACGGTTGACTACGACTCCAAAAAGCTTTTTATAATAAATAAATTTGTTTATTTTTATATTTGGCTTTTTTTTCTGCTTCAGAAATCAAATCTGGACTTTTTGTTCAAGTCTCATGAAATGATGTGAATATAATATTGTGTCAATGTCAAAAACAGCAGAAATAAATGTGAAAAATCAATTAGTGTGCACCACTGTGATGTACGACGGCCTCGACAGCACAGAGGTCAGCGCTGCCCATTGTGTGTCCACGTCTACGACCCACATTAGTCCGGACCCCGAGGTCTGACCACACGGTCTCCGATGCTTTTTAGCTGACAGATGTCACCATTGTGCGCTCTGCAGGGTCATATATTAGAATCTTCATTCTGAAGCTCGCAATTAACCCTTCATTGTTCCACCAGAGAACATATACGGAACATATAGAGGAAGTCGCTGACTGAGAGCTGAAGGTTAAAGCGAAGGCGTCTGCGGGAAGAAAGAAGTAACGAGGTTATGGCAGATGGCATTAACCCTCGCCCCGGTCCAGCACCTACTACGCCCCACTGATCCGGTCTCTGAGTTTTGCTGCAAGTGGTGACATTACAACTCTAGCTCACATCCCCGCTGCAGCCAATCACTGAGCTCAGCTTCTCTGCTGGCGTAGATGGCACGATAGGATGATCTCAGTGATTGGCTGCAGCGGTGACATCATGACAGTTGATTGCAGCCAATCTCTGAGCTTAGCAGCTCAATATGCTGAACTCGGTGATTGACTGCAGCGGTGTTGTGATGTCACTGCTGCTGCGAATATACAGAGAGAAGAGAAGAGGAAAGAGCTGGCGCTGGTCCTGGGGTGGATGAGAACTTACTGGATTTGATTTTTTTTTTTTTTTTTACAAGTTTACAATCATTTGGGGGATCACATCCTTTAATGCGAAAAACCCATTTAATAATTTACATGGAATAAATATTTTTTCCCACATCTTTCACCAGGTTAGACGATCCTGAGACAACTCCCGACCCCTGAGGCCCCCTATGGATCGTCAGAATGGGGCACCTTTACGGTGCGTGCACACATTGCGGATTTGGCCCTGCGGATCCGAAGCAGATTCTGCTGCATTGTAGAGTTCCAGTCTAATTTATGTAAAGCAAAAAACGCAGTGCACATGCTGCAGATTTTTCCGCGCAGATTTGCTGCGGATTTTAATCCGCACCATGTCAATTCTTTGTGTGGAATCTGCAGCGTTTTTACACCTAATTAGTTATAGGAATCCGCAGGTGTAAAACCGCACAAAATCTGCAGAAAATCCGCAGTAAATCTGCACTAAATCCGCAGGTAAAACGCAGGTCATTTTACCTGTGGATTCTGCAGATTCCGCGCGGAAAAATCCGTACAGGAATCCGCAACGTGTGCACTCACCCTTACTCCCATTAGACTGTAGCAGCCGTGTACATGCCCGACCGCTGCATCAATCATTTTCTTAGATATCGCTGGAGTGCAGGATTCAGATTTCTCCACTGGTTCTACAGGGGATGAATGGAGCGGCGGTCGGGGTGTGCGCTACCGCTCCAGTCTCATGGTGATAAAAGCGCCCCGGTCTGATGATCACGTCGATCCCCACCGATCAGTAAGTTATCACCTCTCCAGCGTAAAGGTGATTACTTCTAACTGCAGGAATACCCCCTTATACACCTCTCCTGTGCCGCACAGTTGTATCATGTATCAGCGCAGATACAATGTATCAGTCCAGATGCTTACTGTATAGATGGAAACTGTAACAAGATTAGGCCTCTTTCACACTTCAGTCGTGCGACGTCATTTAAAATCCGCCAAAGGGTGAAAATAGCGGATCCGTTGCAAAACGGGAAAAACGGATGCAAACGGATCAGATTTTAGACGGATCCGCTATGAACCTTTCAACCCGGAAAATGCATGTACGCATGTCTGGTACCGAGGAGAGAGAGAGGAATTTTCTATGGGAAGAACGGATTCCGCTGGCGGATTCCGCAAAAAACGGATCAAGACGGATCCGCCACACATAGGTGTCCATTATGCAAATCGGCGGACGTGGCGGATCCGTCATGGTCCACCTTTTCGACTCACACAAAAAATGTTGCAGTGGACGTTTTCAAAAACCGACGGACGCCAAAATAATGGCGGATCCGTCATTTGACGGATCTAACGGACGACCATCCGTCAAAATCCGTCACTAATGCAAGTCAATGGGAAAAAAGCGGATCCGCCAAAAAAAATGGCGGATCCGTTTTATTGACGCTTTGACGGATTTTGACTGATGTCGCACGACTGAAGTGTGAAAAAGGCCTAAGAGAAATAAAAGGTGCAAGTTCGGTCTTTGGTTGGAAACAAGATTCCAGTCTCTGACAACAAGCAGAGATATTGAAATGGTGAGAAATTGATACACAAAGTTTATTGGAAAGATACAGACCTTTTTACCATACAGTGATTAGCCCTCCCTCCTGCCTCTGCAGGCGACATTCTCCTGCCCCGTCTCATGTCCATGACTTGTGTGTCTCGGGGAGCAGGAGTTTGGGTGGGAATTACTGATGCGTCCTCATCAGAGTGTTTCTGGAGTCCATATCTGCGTCTTTGTAGGAGGATATGTGTTCACCTGCGCGTATAGGGTCTGAGCGCCACCTTCCCCTGAGGCTGCGTTTGGAGCGGAGAGATAAGCTTCCTTGTCCTGGCCGATTAAACCGCAAGGATTAATCCACTGAAGCAACTGCACCGTTTTATCAGCGCTCCCCACCGCGTACACAGAGCCGGAGCCGGCAGACATCCGGCCCATAGTAATATGTATATTAGCTCTTTATATGGCACCCGCATAGTCTGCAGAGATGTACACGAACCATCCATACACTTCAGGGGCGGACATATAATTGGCGCAATCGGTGCAGCTGCACAGGGGCCCAAGAGGTCAGGGGGCCACATCCATCTCCAAAGCTGGTGGAACTGTTCATAACATTGAGCTAGTGGACTGAAAAGGGTCCATCTATTGTATTGCATAGGGGCTTCGTCTGTCTGTGTCCACCAGTAATATTTGTAAATTCTCTTACTAATATAGCACCAACATAGTCAGCAGAGCTGCATGTAGATGACATTAATTTGCTAATTTCCCTGGCTCGTTTCAGCCCATTATCCTATGTGGCCAAACCAAAAAATGGCATAATAAAGGGAACCTGTCAGCGGCACGGATGTGTAGGTCCTAGACTGACAATAAAAATGACACCTGTCTTGTGATAATCCGATGTACCAGTCCAGAAAAATCAAGCTTTGAAGCCACATGCAAATTAGTCAGGAGGTGCATTAGGGCGTGTCAGTCCAGTGGGA
Organism: Oophaga sylvatica; assembly: GCA_033576555.1. Taxonomy (NCBI): domain Eukaryota; kingdom Metazoa; phylum Chordata; class Amphibia; order Anura; family Dendrobatidae; genus Oophaga; species Oophaga sylvatica. The sequence goes on from JARQOD010000010.1 coordinate 70,170,351, forward strand.
CTGCATCAACACGCCCCCAGCGCAGGCTAATTTGCATGTGGCTTTAAAGCTTGATTTCTCAGCACTGGCGCATTGGATTACTACAAGACTGGTATCGTTTTTATTGTTGCACCAGGACCGATAGAGCCATAGTCCTAGTGTCAATAGTAAAATCATCCTGACAGGTTCCCTTTAAGGAAACCCAAGTAAATAAGGGAATATACAGACTCCATATACACACCCTACATATTCCCAGAGCTGCAATGTCACAGTGTCCATAAATGCTGAGCCACCCCATTGCTAGAGGTGCCCAATGAGGGCGACATTTTATGGGGCACCACTAGCGCCAACAATAATTGATAAAGTTTTAGTATTTATGAGGATTTATGAGGATTTGTGAGGATACTAATTTGGGACAAATATTGCAAAATGCTTCATGCCATGAACACTACGTATTTTAGAACATTTGACAGAATTTGCCCCATTTTTGATTTCTCATAAATCTATGGCTCCTAAGACAATATACAGCGATGCCTCCCGGTGAGATGACGCCATGACCTCTAGATTTTATTGTCCTGTTCACAAGGTCATATCTGTTCTATGGTAACGGAAGAAGCGCTGAGCCCCCGAGTAATAATATGACACTCAGCTGCCACCCGTTTACCCAATGCCCATGTGGGTCAGGACATAAAAGGCTAAATTGCTACAAAGTATCAATTGGTTGCACAGATGTGTTGGAAAATCTTACAGTGACACATCCAGGGAAAGACCTGGACCATTTAAAGGGCCGGTGCTATCTGTAGGGATGGGCTGCTGCCCCAGTAGTCAGAAGTTGGGCAGTCAGGAAAATGTAGCTTTGCCTTTAAGAAGAAGACGGTTTCACAGAGCAATACTTTATAAATGAGGTGAAATTGTGTTGACCTTGGCGGCTCCGCTACTTAAGGTTTAATCACATTGTTTTTATCTAATTGTTCTCCTTATTAACAGTTAACGATCTGGATGAGCGGCGTCATGTCCACATCAGTGCTGCTCCTGCTTCATGGTCCTCTGACCATCTGCGGCCTTATTCCAGAATGCAGATTATCCCAGAGGATGTCAGTGATACATATCAGGTGAGGTCTGCTGTCAGCGGTGTCTGTGCATCTAATAAGGACCGGATCTAAGAGCAGGAACATATAGGACTTCACTGCAAAAGAGACCAATAGTCTGCAACCCCTGAGCCCAACACTCAGGAGGTAGAAGTCACCCCTCTCCAAGGTCATCAATGGTAGACAAGGTCAAACAAGGAAATACAGGAGCTTCTCACAAAATCAGAATATCATCAAAAAGATAATTTATTTCAGTTCTTCAATACAAAAAGTGAATCTCCTATATTCTATAGAGTCATTACACACAGAGTGATCTATTCTATAGAGTCATTACACACAGAGTGATCTATTCTATAGAGTCATTACACACAGAGTGATCTATTCTATAGTCATTACACACAGAGTGATCTATTCTATAGAGTCATTACACACAGTGATCGATTCTATAGAGTCATTACACAGAGTGATCTATCTATAGAGTCATTAACACAGAGTGATCTATTCTATAGTCATTACACACAGAGTGATCTATTGTATAGAGTCATTACACACAGAGTGATCTATTCTATAGAGACATTACACACAGAGTGATCTATTCTATAGAGTCATTACACACAGAGTGATCTATTCTATAGTCATTACACACAGAGTGATCTATTGTATAGAGTCATTACACACAGAGTGATCTATTCTATAGAGCCATTACACACAGAGTGATCTATTCTATAGAGTCATTACACAGAGTGATCTATTCTATAGAGTCATTACACAGAGTGATCTATTCTATAGAGACATTACACACAGAGTGATCTATTCTATAGTCATTACACACAGAGTGATCTATTGTATAGAGTCATTACACACAGAGTGATCTATTCTATAGAGACATTACACACAGAGTGATCTATTCTATAGAGTCATTACACACAGAGTGATCTATTCTATAGTCATTACACACAGAGTGATCTATTGTATAGAGTCATTACACACAGAGTGATCTATTCTATAGAGCCATTACACACAGAGTGATCTATTCTATAGAGTCATTACACACGAGTGATCTATTCTATAGAGTCATTACCACAGAGTGATCTATTCTATAGAGACATTACACACAGAGTGATCTATTCTATAGTCATTACACACAGAGTGATCTATTCTATAGAGTCATTACACACAGAGTGATCTATTCTATAGAGACATTACAACAGAGTGATCTATTCTATAGAGCCATTACACACAGGTGATCTATTCTATAGAGTCATTACACACAGAGTGATCTATTCTATAGAGTCATTACACACAGAGTGATCTATTCTATAGAGACATTACACACAGAGTGATCTATTCTATAGTCATTACACACAGAGTGATCTATTCTATAGAGTCATTACACAGAGTGATCTATTCTATAGAGTCATTACACAGAGTGATCTATTCTATAAGTCATTACACAGAGTGATCTATTCTATAGAGTCATTACACAGAGTGATCTATTCTATAAGTCATTACACACAGAGTGATCTATTCTATAGAGACATTACACACAGAGTGATCTATTCTATAGAGTCATTACACACAGAGTGATCTATTCTATAGAGACATTACACACAGAGTGATCTATTCTATAGAGACATTACACAGATGATCTATTCTATAGTCATTACACACAGAGTGATCTATTCTATAGAGTCATTACACAGAGTGATCTATTCTATAGAGTCATTACACACAGGTGATCTATTCTATAGAGTCATTACACACAGAGTGATCTATTCTATAGAGTCATTACACAGAGTGATCTAATTCTATAGAGCATTAACACAGAGTGATCTATTCTATAGAGTCATTACCACAGAGTGATCTATTCTATAGAGTCATTACACACAGTGATCTATTCTATAGTCATTACACAGAGTGATCTATTCTATAGTCATTACACAGAGTGATCTATTCTATAGTCATTACACACAGATGATCATTCTATAGAGTCATTACACACAAAGTGATCTATTCTATAGAGTCCATTACACACAGAGTGATCTATCTATAGAGACATTACACACAGTGTGATCTATTCTATAGAGTCATTACACACAGAGTGATCTATTCTATAGTCATTACACACAGTGATCTACTCTATAGAGTCATTACACAGAGTGAGCTATTCTATAGAGTCATTACACACAGAGTGATCTATTCTATAGAGTCATTACACAGAGTGATCTATTCTATAGTCATTACACACAGAGTGATCTATTCTATAGAGCCATTACACACAGAGTGATCTATTCTATAGTCATTACACACAGAGTGATCTATTCTATAGAGACATTACACAGTGATCTATTCTATAGAGTCATTACACACAGAGTGATCTATTCTATAGAATCAAATTTCACACAGAGTGATCTATTCTATAGAGTCATTACACACAGAGTGATCTATTCTATAGTCATTACACACAGAGTGATCTTTCTATAGAGCCATTACACACAGAGTGATCTATTCTATAGTCATTACACACAGGTGATCTATTCTATAGAGACATTACACAGTGATCTATTCTATAGAGTCATTACACACAGAGTGATCTATTCTATAGAGTCATTACACACAGAGTGATCTATTCTATAGAGTCATTACACACAGAGTGATCTATTCTATAGAGTCATTTTCACACAGAGTGATCTATTCTATAGTCATTACACACAGAGTGATCTATTCTATAGAGTCATTACACACAGAGTGATCTATTCTATAGAGTCATTACACACAGAGTGATCTATTCTATAGAGTCATTGCACACAGAGTGATCTATTCTATAGAGTCATTACACACAGATGATCTATTCTATAGAGTCATTACACACAGAGTGATCTATTCTATAGAGTCATTACACAGAGTGATCTATTCTATAGTCATTACACACAGTGATCTATTCTATAGAGTCATTACACACAGAGTGATCTATTCTATAGAGTCATTACACACAGAGTGATCTATTCTATAGTCATTACACACAGAGTGATCTATTCTATAGGGACATTACACACAGAGTGATCTATTCTATAGTCATTACACACAGAGTGATCTACTCTATAGAGTCATTACACAGAGTGATCTATTCTATAGAGTCATTAAACACAGAGTGATCTATTCTATAGAGTCATTACACACAGAGTGATCTATTCTATAGAGTCATTACACACAGAGTGATCTATTCTATAGTCATTACACACAGAGTGATCTATTCTATAGAGTCATTACAACAGATGATCTATTTATAAGCATTACACCAAGTGAAATTTTTAAATTTCTTACCCGAGTGATCTATTCTAAGTCAACAACGAGTTCTTTCATAGTCATTCAACAGAGGTTATTCTAAGAGTCCCTTCACTGATCTATTTATAAGGGGCATTTCACACAAGGGGATTTTTTATAGAGTCATTAAACACAGAGGGTCTATTATGAGCTTACACACAGGTTTATTTTTTCTATTATAATTTCACAGTGATCTATTTTAGGTTTCACACAGGGATCTTTTATAGAGTCATTACCACGATGATCTATTCTTAGAGTCTTTTCAAACCGAGTGATTATTCTATAGAGACTTTCACACAAGTGATCTATTTTAAAAGGAATTCACCAGAGTGTCTATTCATAGCCTTACACCAAGTGATTATTCTTTGTCATTTCACACGAGTGATTATTATGAGCTTACACCTTTTAATTTTTTTATAGAGACATTACCAGTTTATTATTTATAGAGTATTACACACAGAGTGATTTTTTTTAAAAAGTCTTACACAAGAGTGATCTATTCAAAGAGCCATTACACACAGAGTGTCTATTCTATAGAGTCTTTTCCACGATGATTATTCTTAGAGACATTACAAGTGATTATTTATAGAGTCATTACACACAGAGTGATCTTTCTATAAGCCATTAAAGAGTGATCTATTATATAGAGTCTTTTCAACGAGGACAAATTTTATAGAGACATTAAACTGACTAATTTTATAGAGGATTACCACAGGGGTCTATTCTAAAGAGACATTTTCACACAAGGGGATCTATTCTTTAGAGACAACCACAGAGTGATCTTTTCATAGGT
>JARQOD010000010.1:70175634-70230681 GCA_033576555.1 Oophaga sylvatica
CCCAAAGGTCCTCCAAAATATATGCACCCCCTTTTGCCCCCAAAAAATTATGCACCCCCAGGGTCCCCAAAATAAATGCACCCCCATGTCCTCCATACAATATAATTCCCCCCATTGTCTTCCATACAAATATAATGCACACCCCATGGTCCTCCATACAATATAATGCACTCCCCATAGTCCTCCATACAATATAATTCCCCCCATTGTCCTCCATACAATATAATGCACTCTCCATGGTCCTCCATACAATATAATGCACTCTCCATGGTCCTCCATACAATATAATGCACTCCCCATGGTCCTCCATACAATATAATGCACTCCCATGGTCCTCCATACAATATAATGCACTCTCCATGGTCCTCCATACAATATAATGCACTCTCCATGGTCCTCCATACAATATAATGCACTCCCCATGGTCCTCCATACAATATAATGCACTCTCCATGGTCCTCCATACAATATAATGCACTCCCATGGTCCTCCATACAATATAATGCACTCCCCATGGTCCTCCATACAATATAATGCACTCCCCATGGTCCTCCATACAATATAATGCACTCCCCATGGTCCTCCATATAATATAATGCACTCCCCATAGTCCTCCATACAATATAATGCACTCCCCATGGTCCTCCATACAATATAATGCACTCCCCATAGTCCTCCATACAATATAATGCACTCCCCATGGTCCTCCATACAATATAATGCACTCCCCATGGTCCTCCATACAATATAATGCACTCTCCATGGTCCTCCATACAATATAATGCACTCTCCATGGTCCTCCATACAATATAATGCACTCCCCATGGTCCTCCATACAATATAATGCACTCTCCATGGTCCTCCATACAATATAATGCACTCTCCATGGTCCTCCATACAATATAATGCACTCCCATGGTCCTCCATACAATATAATGCACTCCCATGGTCCTCCATACAATATAATGCACTCCCCATGGTCCTCCATACAATATAATGCACTCTCCATGGTCCTCCATACAATATAATGCACTCTCCATGGTCCTCCATACAATATAATGCACTCCCCATGGTCCTCCATACAATATAATGCACTCCCATGGTCCTCCATATAATATAATGCACTCCCCATAGTCCTCCATACAATATAATGCACTCCCCATGGTCCTCCATACAATATAATGCACTCCCCATAGTCCTCCATACAATATAATGCACTCCCCATGGTCCTCCATACAATATAATGCACTCCCCATGGTCCTCCATACAATATAATGCACTCCCCATGGTCCTCCATACATACATCCATGTCTCCATTATGATGGCCACCAGTGACTGATTTAAAAAACAAAAATCCAAAACTCACCTCTCCTCATTCCACCCGATGCTCCAGTCTCCTGAGTGTGTGGTGTGAAGCGTCGCACATCTCAGAACAGCGAGCACGATGACGACACTACAGCGCGATCATAATCCAGGTCTATGCTTCTTTGTTTATTGGCCATCACAAACTAGCAAGCCATGCATCAGTAATTGCATTTCTTAGTATTCTAAGCTCATTTAAGTATATTAATTAATAACTGGACAATTTTTCTAAAGTTTCTGTGCCCAATGCAAAATCTGCATGAGAGCCCTATAGGGGGATTTATAACCCAAAAATTCAGAATATTGTCACCAAACAAACTATACGAAATAGACTTAAAGGGATGGCCCGGGACTGAACAATGAATATGTCATCAATACTTTAGTCCAAGATTATTATTATTATTATTATATATTTATATAGCGCCATTTATTCCATGGCGCTTTACATATGAAAAGGGGAAAAATATAGACAGATACAATAAACATGTGCTAGACAAGGGACGCATAAGTACAGAAGGAGAGAGGACCCTGCCCGCGAGGGCTCACAGTCTACAGGGATGGGTGAGAATACACTAGGAAAGGGTAGAGCTGGTCGTGCGATGGTTCAGTACACTGAGGATCATTGCAGGTTGTAGGCTTGTCGGAACAGGTGGGTCTTCAGGTTTTTCTTGAAGGTCTCCGTTGTTGGTGAAAGTCTGATGTTTTGCGGCAGAGAGTTCCAGAGTATGGGGGAAGCCCGGGAGAAGTCTTGTATGCGGTTGTGGGAAGAAGAGATGAGGGGGGAGTCGAGAAGGAGATCTTGAGAGGATCGAAGGTTGCGTGTAGGTAGGTAGCGGGAGACCATGTCACAGATGTATGGAGGAGAAAGGTTGTGGATGGCTTTGTATGTCATGGTTAAGGTTTTGAACTGGAGCCTCTGGGCAATAGGGAGCCAGTGAAGGGCCTGGCATAGGGGGGAGGCTGGGGAATAGCGGGGAGACAGGTGGATTAGTCGTGCAGCAGAGTGTAGGATGGACTGGAGTGGTGCCAGAGTGCTAGAGGGGAGGCCAGACAGTAGGAGGTTGCAGTAGTCGAGGCGGGAGATGATAAGGGCGTGCACTAGTGTTTTTGTGGTTTCATGGTTGAGGAATGAGCGGATCCGGGAAATATTTTTGAGTTTGAGGCGGCAGGAGGTGGCGAGGGCTTGGATATGTGGTTTGAAAGAGAGGGCAGAGTCGATGATCACCCCAAGGCACCGAGCATGTGGGACTGGGGAAAGCGAGCAGCCATTGACATTGATGGATAGGCCTGGTGGAGGGGTAGAATGAGGTGGGGGAAAGATGATGAATTCTGTTTTGTCCATGTTCAGTTTGAGAAAGCGAGCAGAAAAGAAGGCTGAGATAGCAGACAGACACTGTGGGATTTTGGTCAGTAGGGAGGTGAGGTCAGGTCCAGATAGGTAGATCTGCGTGTCATCGGCGTAGAGGTGATACTGCAAGCCGTGGGATTCTATGAGCTGTCCCAGGCCGAAGGTGTAGATGGAGAAGAGTAGGGGTCCTAGGACTGAGCCTTGGGGAACACCGACAGACAGGGGGCGAGGTGAGGAGGTGGTGTGTGAGAGGGAGACACTAAATGTTCGGTCTGTTAGGTATGATGAGATCCAGGATAGGGCCAAGTCTGTGATGCCAAGAGATGAGAGAATCTGTAGGAGGAGGGAATGGTCTACGGTGTCAAAGGCAGAAGACAGGTCCAGGAGAAGGAGGACAGAATAGTGTCGCTTGCTCTTGGCGGTTAGCAGGTCGTTAGTGACTTTAGTTAGGGCAGTTTCAGTTGAGTGATGCGGTCGAAAGCCTGATTGTAACCGGTCAAAGAGGGAACAGGAGGAAAGGTGGGAGGACAGTTCAAGATATACATGCTGTTCCAGTAGTTTTGAGGCGAAGGGGAGAAGAGATATCGGGCGATAGCTAGACGCTGAGGATGGGTCGAGGGAGGGCTTTTTGAGGATCGGGGTGATTGAAGCATGTTTGAAGGATAACCCCTTTTAACTGAATCTGTCACCAGATTTCACAAGACAAACTGCATAGATTATTAAATGGATTCTTAAACCTGATGACGTTGTTGTACTTACTATGAGATCAATGTAAAAATGGTTTGGGCAAGACCTCAAATTAATAAAATGTTTGTTTTAATATTAGGCTGCAAAACTTTCATAAAGAATTAAAAATACATTCTAGGAGGGATTTTCAAAGGAAGTACACCAGCTTCATTAGATCTAAGAGCCATTTAAAATTGTATACAGTTTGTGCTGCGAAATCTGATTTGCTTTACTGTTGTCCATTTATTTCTGTGAAAGCAAAGGTATTCTGGGAATTTCCATAGTAAAGGAGCATGTTTCTAAGCAGAGGTAGGATGTAAAAGAGAGCAATTGTTATATGATGCATCAATGGACATAAAAAAGACTGACTAAAAAGGTTAGAATATGTCTTTTAGGAAAACAAAGAAATGAAAGTGTCAATAATAAAGCAAAGTAATAGTACATCTGAATAATCACATAGCAATTGTGCCTGACACATGTCCATTTACCTGCAGGTGTGGCCAGGAAGGCTCAAAATTTGGCTCATCCTCCTCAGGGTCGAACTCTGGGTTGTCAGTTGGCGGCAGTGTTCGAAATATATTCACCGAGATCTGGAGAAAAAGCATTAAGTTAGGAATATTACTTTCGTGGAAATGGTCTTTTTATTAAACTTATTAGACTCTGAGGTCTCCCAGGACTGTATACAACTCATTTCAAGCTGTAACATCGTCTCATAATCCAGATTTACCCTAAAATTGCTGCTGCGTTCCCTGCCTCTGCTTTTATACAGGCTTTCATAGACCTTCTTAATTGGCTCTGCTATACCATGTGATGTAATAGCTGCAAGGCATTATGTGGAAGCCTGCCCATTCGCACCCGAGCTCTTGTACATTTTCCCTAGCTGATGGAATCTCCTGCAATGTGTAACATAACAGCGAGCATTTTTTGCGGTGATTCGCACAAATCGAATGGCAAATTAATCGAATTCGCTATGTCCAGCGAATTTCTGAAAATCCAACACAATTTAGATCTGTTAGGCCTGATGAGCCTATTGTACTTACTATTAAGGTAGAATGACTCTGTAGTCCTTTATTAAAGTTTGCAGCCTACTATTAAGATTAGCATTTTATGAGTCCAACTCTAGCTGGACCCATGAAAGGCTCATTTTAATTTGAGGATTATGTAGCCATTCTGATATTGATTTTCAAAATAAGTACACTAGCCCCATGCAGTTTACATTGTGAAATCTCGAGGCAGATCTTCTTTAGATCTACAGTATAATGATAAGGGGGTGTTTTATGATTTTAAATGATATAATTTAGTTTTAATTTGTTATATTACGAAAAATATTAGTGAAACCCCTGACAACAAAAGGGGTTAAATTGATTGTTATGCCACTTTTAAAACCTCTTATTAGGAATTGTTGACTTGGGCTCATACCCATTTGCGAGGAAAGAAATGGTCCGATTTCAGGACCGAAAAATCGGAGGAGTGCTATGCGAGTATCATGCGATTTCCGTGCGATTTTGCAACGGAACATCCGTATGACATGCGTATGCAATGCGATTTTAACATGAGCTTTTACATACAGCAGTTCTCTCTATTGTAAAAGCTCATGTTAAAATCGCATTTTAAAACAAAACAGTACACATCATTTTAAAACCAAATAATCTTCAAAACAGACATTATATATATATATCTATATATATATACACTGTATATATATATATATATAGATATATATATATATATATATATATTTATATAGATATATATTTAGATATATAGAAAGAGAGATATATTAAAAGCCAGCAGATGCCGCATACAGTATAGAATAGAATAGGTTAGAATAAAATAGATCGGATATATACACAAAGAATAGGTGTATATATATACTAGCTGTAGTACCCGGCTTCGCCCGGGTTAATTAATAACTGCTGTTAGCTGTAACAAAATAGACTATGTTAAAAAAATTTATTCTGCACATAAAAATCACACACCAAAACGTGCGGGGGTTAAAATTTCCATTCAACACATAGCCTATGATGCTCCTGGGGTTGAGATGTGCGGGCATGCAAAATTTCATGCCCGTAAGTACAACGGTGCAGATTCCTATCCCGGGCCAAAATTATTTGCCGATTTAGAATGCGCGGGGTTAAAATTTCGACTCAAAACCTAGCCTATGACGCTCCCGGGGTCGAGACGTGCGGGTGTGCAAAATTTCATGCCCGTAAATGCAGATTCCTATGCCGGACATACACACAAGCATTCAGCTTTCTCCCATTATGTAGATAGGGCCAAAATTGTTTGGCGATTTGGAACGTGCAGGGGTTAAAATTTCCATTCAACACATAGCCTATGATGCTCCTGGGGTTGAGATGTGCGGGCATGCAAAATTTCATGCCCGTAAGTACAACGGTGCAGATTCCTATCCCGGGCCAAAATTATTTGCCGATTTGGAATGCGCGGGGTTAAAATTTCGACTCAAAACCTAGCCTATGACGCTCCCGGGGTCGAGACGTGCGGGTGTGCAAAATTTCATGCCCGTAAATGCAGATTCCTATGCCGGACATACACACAAGCATTCAGCTTTCTCCCCATTATGTAGATAGGGCCAAAATTGTTTGGCGATTTGGAACGTGCGGGGGTTAAAATTTCCATTCAACACATAGCCTATGATGCTCCTGGGGTTGAGATGTGCGGGCATGCAAAATTTCATGCCCGTAAGTACAACGGTGCAGATTCCTATCCCGGGCCAAAATTATTTGCCGATTTGGAATGCGCGGGGTTAAAATTTAGACTCAAAACCTAGCCTATGACGCTCCCGGGGTCGAGACGTGCGGGTGTGCAAAATTTCATGCCCGTAAATGCAGATTCCTATGCCGGACATACACACAAGCATTGAGCTTTCTCCCCATTATGTAGATAGGGCCAAAATTGTTTGGCGATTTGGAACGCGCGGGGTTAAAATTTCGATTCAAAACATAGCCTAGGACGCTTTCGGGGTCGAGACGTGCGGGCGTGCAAAATTTCATGCCCATAAGTGCGACGGTGCGGATTCCAATCCCGGACAAACATACCCACATACATACACACATACATACATTCAGCTTTATATATTAGATATATATATATATATAATTGACACATATATATTGTGAGACAGTAAGAGTATGTGTGTTGAATGGGGTGTACATTTCACCTAGATACTTTGCTGACTGGTATAAGGGAAATGTATGGCTTTGTAAACCTAGTGGTAGAGAAAGGTCACTACACCTTACATTCAGTACACACTTGCAGCTCAGGCCTGAAACCACTCAGCTGTTAATTAGGAGACCAGAAGTAGGTGTCTGCGAACACAGACAGAGAGCTCGCTTAGTCTGGACAAGGAGTCCAGGCACAAGAAGGAGTCTCCAGGAGTATGAGCTGTCTCAGTCTGGGTGCTCGATGTACCCCGGACACAGGAGTAGTCTCTGTGAGAATCCATGCGGATAGCTGCTGAATAGGAGGGGAGCTCTCTCAAGTCTGGACGTTGGATATGCCTTCAGACACAAGGAGGAGACTCTGTGAAACTCCATGCTGGTAAATGCTGAACATATGTGTTGTTTTGGGGACAGGCTGTTAGAGTCTGGACCCGGATAGATAGGGAAATCTATCTAAGTGTAGTAAGTGGCTGGACAAGCCCAGGTCTTATGTTTATGATTTGGTTTTGCTTATGTTCTGTTTGCTGTGGACTTTAATAAAACTGTTTGCGGCCAGTTTTACCAGAACTGCTGTCTGTGAATGAACTGTTTCTGTGCCACTCCGTCTACCCGTACGGCGATCCCAGAGCTATATCCCCTGAAAAGCTTACAATTGGTGCTGGAATGTGCGTGCAACACAGTGGCGAGAGACAGCAATAAAAGGTGAAGTCTGTTGAAGCAGCAGCAGAGAAAGAAAAAAAAAAGTGTGTCTGTTGGAGCAGTCTTAACCCCTCTCTGCCATCAGACGTACTATTCCGTCCATGTGACCCTGGACCTAATTCCCATGGACGGAATAGTACGTCATGGGCGATCAGCTGCGCTCCCGGGGGGAGCGCAGCTGATCGCCGCCGGGTGTCAGCTGATTATCACAGCTGACACCCGTGACTGTGTGTCAGGAGCGGTCATGGACCGCTCCCGGCACATTAACCCCTAGCACACCGCGATCAAACATGATCGCGGTGTACCCGGGGCACAGGGGAGGATCGCGCAGGCAGGGGGCTCCCTGTGCGCTCCCCTGAGACCCTCAGAGCAGCGCGATGTGTCGCGCTGTTCCGAGGGTCCGTCCTCCCTCCAGGTCCCCGGATCCAAGATGGCGCCGGGGTCCTGCGGGGAGGCGGCTTCCTCAGTGCCTGCTGAGAGCAGGCGCTGAGGAAGCCTGCAGCGATGCCAGAGCGATCGCTGGTATGACAGAGTGCTGTGCACACTGTCAACCAGCGATCTGATAAAATACTGTGATGTCCCACCCTGGGACAAAGTAAAAAAGTAAAAAAAGTAAAAATAAAAATTGTAAAAAAAAATCATAAAAAAAAAAAAAATATTCCCCAATAAATTCATTTTTTCCTGTAAATAAAAAAAACAAAACAATAAAAGTACACATATTTGGTATCGCCGCGTCCGTAACGACCCCCCTATAAAACTGTCCCACTAGTTAACCCCTTTAGTGAACCCCTTAAAAAAAAAAAAAAACGAAGCAAAAAATCAATGCTTTATCATCATACCGCCGAACAAAAAGTGAAATAACACGCGATCAAAAAGACCGATATAAATTAACATGGTACCACTGAAAACGTCATCTTGTCCGCAAAAAACGAGCCATTAAACAGCATCATGAGCGAAAAAATAAAAAAGTTATAGCTCGCAGAATAAAGCGATGCAAAAATAATGATTTTTTATATAAAATTGTTTTCATTCTATAAAAGCGCCAAAACCTAAAAAAATGATATAAATGAGGTATCACCATAATCGTACTGACCCGAAGAATAAAACTGCTTTATCAATTTTACCACACGCGGAACGGTATAAACGCCTCCCCAAAAGAAATTCATGAATTGCTGATTTTTGTTCATTCTAACCTCCCAAAAATCGAAATAAAAAGCGATCAAAAAATGTCACGTGCTCAAAAATGGTACAAATAAAAACGTCAACTCGTCCCGCAAAAAATAAGACCTCACATGACTCTGTGGGCCAAAATATGCAAAAATTATAGCTCTCAAAATGTGGTGATGCAAAAAACTATTTTTTGCAATAAAAAGCGTCTTTTAGCGTGACAGCTGCCAATCATAAAAACCCGCTATAAATAGTAAATCAAACCCCCTTTATCACCCCCTTAGTTAGGGAAAAATAATAAAATTAAAAAAATGTATTTATTTCCATTTTCCCGTTAGGGTTAGGGTTGCGGCTAAAGTTAGGGTTAGGGTTGGCGCTAACGTTAGGATTAGGGTTGGGATTAGGGTTATGGGTGTGTTAGGGTTAGGTTTGTGGTTAGGGTTGGGACTAGGGTTATTGGTGTTTGGGGTTAGGGTTGGAGTTAGAATTGGGGGATTTCTGCTGTTTAGGCACATCAGGGGCTCTCGAAATGTGACATGGCGTCTGATCTCAATTCCAGCCAATTCTGCGTTGAAAAAGTCAAATGGTGCTCCTTCACTTCTGAGCTCTGCCATGCGCCCAAACAGTAGTTTACCCCACATATGGGGTATCAGCATACTCTGGACCCCAAGAGTTATTGTGCAATTTGGCCTATTTCTCCTGTTACCCTTGGGAAAATAAAAAACTGGGGGCGACAAAATCATTTTTGTAAAAAAAAAAAATGATTTTTTTGTTTTTAACGGCTGTATGTTATAAAACTTCTGTGAAGTACTTGGGGCTTCATAGCGCTCACCACACTTCTAGATAAGTTCCTTGTGGGGTCTATTTTCCAAAATGGGGTCACTTGTGGGGTTTCCACTGTTTAGGCGCATCAGGGCTCTCCAAATGCGACATGACTCCCCCAGACCATTCCATCAAAGTCTGCAATCCAAAACGTCACTACTTCCCTTCCGAGCCCCGACGTGCGCCCATACAGTAGTTTACTCCCACATATTGGGTATCAGCGTACTCAGGACAAATTGGACAACAACTTTTGGGTCCAATTTCTCCGTTACCCTTGTAAAAATAAAATATTGGGGGCGAAAAAATAATTTTTGTAAAAAAAAAAGGATTTTTTATTTTACGGCTGTACGTTATAAACTTCTGTGAAGCACTTCGGGTTCAAAGTGCTCACCACACATCTAGATAAGTTCCTTGTGGGGTCTATTTTCCAAAATGGGGTCACTTGTGGGGGTTTCCACTGTTTAGGCGCATCAGGGGCTCTCCAAATGCGACATGACTCCCCCAGACCATTCCATCAAAGTCTGCAATCCAAAACGTCACTACTTCCCTTCCGAGCCCCGACGTGCGCCCATACAGTAGTTTACTCCCACATATTGGGTATCAGCATACTCAGGACAAATTGGACAACAACTTTTGGGGTCCAATTTCTCCTGCTACCCTTGTGAAAATAAAATATTGGGGGCTAAAAAAATCATTTTTGTAAAAAAAAAAAAGAATTTTTTTTATTTTACGGCTGTACGTTATAAACTTCTGTGAAGCACTTTGGGGTTCAAAGTGCTCACCACACATCTAGATAAGTTCCTTGAGGGGTCTAGTTTCCAAAATGGTGTCATTTGTGGGGGTTTCCACTGTTTAGGCAGATCAGGAGCTCTCCAAACACGACATGGCATCCAGCCAATTCTGCGTTGAAAAAGTCAAACGGCGCTCCTTCCCTTCCAAACTCTGCCATGCACCCAAACAGTGGTTTACCCCCACATATGGGGTATCAGCGCACTCAGGACAAATTGCACAATAACTTTTGGAGTCTTGTTTCCCTTGGGAAAATAAAAATTGGGGTGAAAAGATCAATTTGTGGAAAAAATATAATTTTTTAATTTTACGGCTCTACGTTATAAACTTGTGTGAAGCACTTGGGGGTTCAAATTGCTCACCAAAGATCTAGATAAGTTCCTTAGGGGGTCTAGTTTCCCAAATGGGGTCACTTGTGGGGGGTTTCCACTGTTTAGGCACATCAGGGGCTCTCCAAATGCAACATGGCGTCCAATCTCAATTCCAGCCAATTTTGGTTGGAAAAAGTCAAATAGTGCTCCTTCCATTCCGAGCTCTGCCATGCGCCCAAACAGTGGTTCCCCCCACATATGGGGTATCAGCGTACTCAGGACAAATTGGACAACAAATTTTGTGGTCCAATTTCTCCTGTTACCTATGGGAAAATAAAAAATTAGTGACTAAGAGAAAATTTTTGTGGGAAAAAAATAGGATTTTTTTATTTTTATGCCCGGGCATTATAAACTTGTGTGAAGCACTTGGGGGTTCAAAGTGCTCACCAAAGATCTAGATAAGTGTCACGCTGTATAGCAGATAAATATATGTGATGACAGTAATCTTTATCAAAAGGGCAACATACTATATAACATGCGCATAGATATATGGTAACATAGAATTACCTGACAGAATGTCCGGTGGGTCAATACGGAATCCGTTATACGCTGTCTCCGGCTAGAGGGTGACCGGGGTCTATGCTGACCCTAAACTGGGGTCCTAACTAATCCCTCTACCTGGAGGTACTGTTAAAGGTACAGAGGTCCAGGCCACCAGCGTAAACCCTGTCTCCTATCAATCCCTGCCAACTGTAATCTAGTCCTAAGAAGGACCCTGATTACCACCAAAGGGAATGAACAGGTAACGGTTAATGAACAGAAAGACATACAAGAAAGACAAGAAATAAAGTAAATAAAGTCTTACATACAACACTCACACACAGTAGGAACACCTAAGGTCTCAGAGATAAACTATAAGCTATAAGAGTAAAAACAACTAAGGAGCTCTTAGCTTAAGTATTCTCAGAACCGATCCAGTCTGCTAGACTACATGAATGCTTTCACCGGCATCTAACACACAGACTGGCAGGAATATAAAGGAAGCTAATTAGTAAATAATCAAAAGCAGCCGGCGAGGCTGGACCTAGTCTTAGCAAAGAGCTAGGTAAAATTAACTCCCTCATTACCAAACACAAAGAAACAGCAACTCAGCTGTGAGAAGTCAGAGTGTGTAATCGCGACGATCCTCGTGGCGATACACCCATGACAGTACCCCCCCCTCTACGAGGGACTCCGGACCCTCAGGGCCAGGTCTGCCCGGGTGAGTTGTGTGAAAGGTCCGAACCAATCGATCTGCGTTAACATCAGACGCAGGGACCCACGTCCTCTCCACAGGACCATACCCCCTCCAATGAACCAAGTACTGAAGGGATCGGCGACTGAGACGTGAGTCAATGATTTTCGACCCATGAAATTCCACGTTATCATTGACCACCACTGAAGGAGGAGGTAGAGGTGACGGTATGACTGGTGCCACATACTTTTTAAGTAAAGACTTGTGAAACACATTATGAATTTTAAACGTAGGAGGAGGTCCAGACGAAATGCCACAGGATTAATTATGGAACTGATCCTGTACGGCCCGATGAATCTGGGACCCAACCTCCAGGAGGAAACTTTAAGTTTTATATTCCTGGTAGACAACCAAACCAGATCGTTCACCTTCAGATCTAGACCAGAAACTCTCCCCTATCAGCCATCCGTTTGTAACGGTTCCCCGTAACCTTCAGTCTTAACCGATCTGGAACTATCAGTCTCCCTGGAAGTCCCACAGGGGCGTCCCCTGAGCCCCCAATACCTCCCCCTCAAGCTCAGAGCATACAGCTGACACTACAACCTCCTCCTGAGGAATAGGAACCGGATCATCCGTCCTCCCGGCCCCTGGGAAAGTACGAGATAAGGCATCAGAAGCAACTTTATTGAGCAGTCATATGCGCGATGAGGAGGTAACTCTTTACACCCCTCCTCTGAGAACATCTCCCCAAAGTCCTTCAGAAAAGGAGACAAAGTCCTAGGCACAACCGCACCGATGACCGTGCTCATGCAGTTATTCCTGCAAAATTCACCCCACTGGCTAATTATGTCCGATTCCCAAATCAAAATATGATTATGTTTACAACAAAATGTTTCATTCTAATAAAAGGAAAACCTAAAAAAATATAAATGGTATCCCCTAATGTATTGCCCCATGAATCAAATGCTTTAACACTTGTACCACACCGAACGAAGTCCTAAGAAATCATGAATATGGGATTTTGTACATCATTCATACCATCCACAATCGGCAAAAACGAGCGTCAAAAAGCCCGTGCCCACAATAAGGACAAAAAAAATCTCCTCTTTCCGCAACAAATAGACCCACATCTCTGGGCCACAAGAAACATAAGCAGAATTTGGTGAGCAAAAAACTCCATTTTTGCATAACTCTTTTAGCTACAGTGCCCATGAACCCCGCTATAATAGAAATCCCCCTTTCACCCGCAAAAAAAAAATAAAATTAAACTTGTATGTTCATCTCCATTTCCTCCGTTAGGGTAGTTGCCTCCAAAGTATTGGGTTCCCTCTAACTAGATAGGGATTCAGTATAAGGGATGGTTGTGGGTTAGGTTGTGAGGTTCACGGGTAGTGGGGAGGTTTTAAATGGATTCGCTGTTCCCGATTCTCGTATCAATTGACAATGCGATGACCATTACCCAATTCCTCCGTGAAAGCAAGGTGCTTCATTCTGAGCCGCCACCATACATTTTACATTGGGGTAACAACCTGGACCAAATGGCTTCGTGCAATGGCCTATTCTTTTACCTGGGTATACTGGGCCCAAAATCATTTGAAAACAAAAAATGATTTTTCTGGTTTTCTAGCTGTATTTTAACTGTAACTTTGGGTTAAAGGCACACGGAAACACCGATATCCTGGGTCATTTTACCAAAATGGGGTCATATTCGATTCCACTGTTACTGGCATCAGGGGCCTCAAATGCGACATGACGCCCAGACCAGTTCCATCAAAGTCGAGATCAAAATCACTACTTCCCTTCACCCCGACCGGCGCCGCAGACAGAAAGTACAATTTAATCGCGTACCAGGAAATGGACAACAAATTTGTCCTCTCCGACCCTTGTGAAAAACCATATTCCGGGGCAAAAAACTTTTAAAAAAGGATTTTGATTTGGCTTACGTTATAAACCTGTGGACTTAAGTTCAAAGTCTCCGACACCACTGTAATTCGCCGTGGGTCTATTTCCAACTGGCGGCACTTGGGGGTTTCCACTTTAGTAGGCCGTGGTCAACAATGTCCCCAGACATTCATAAGCTGATAAAATACTATTAGTCGTCGATACAGTATTATCATTTTGTATCACAAAGGGACAAATGACATACAACTTTGGCGCAATTGACCTTGTGAAAATAAATTATTGACAAAATCATTTTGTAATAAAAAGATCGTTTATACGCTGTACGTATAAGTGAACCGGGGTCATGCTCGACCCCTCTAAATCTTGGGTCTATCTATCTCAAAATGGTGTCATTGTTAGGTACAGTTAGGCACAAAGGCGTCAAACCGACATCCATCCATCCAATTCTGCTGAAAAAGTAAACTCTTTCCTTAAATGAGCACCCATGATTTACCCCCAATAGGGAAATGAACAATGATAATTTTGGATTTATGAACAAAAACATATCAAAAGACAATTGAAAAAATAAATATAGTTTAATTACAACCACTCTAAACACTGTGGAACACTTGGGTTCAAAAGCTACAAACTAATAAGTCTTAGGGTCAAAACACTTGGGAGGTCACTTTATCAGGCTTAAAGCAAATGCTCAAATCTCAATTCCAGCCATTTGGCTAGGACAAAGTAATGTGCTTCCACCGGCTCTGACCACCAACAGTGGTCAGAATGGGTATCAGCTACTAGGAAAATCGAAAACAGCATTGTGGTGGTCCAGTTTTACAGACTAGGGAAAATTAAAAATTATTGACTAAAGAAAAGTAAAAGGCATAGTTGTGATTTAATGTCCGGATTATAAATCTGCGGAACCCGGGTGGTCAAGATCACCAAGACAATAAGTTCCTTAGGGGGTCTAGCTTCCAAAATGGGGTCACTTGTGGGGGTTTCCACTGTTTAGGCTCATCTGGGGCACTACAAACGGAACATGACCCCCATCAATGTTTGCATTCCAAAACGTTACTGCTTCTTTTCCAAGCCTGCCGTCGCCCAAACAGTTTCCCCCCCCCACATATGGGGTATCAGCGTACTCAGGACAAATTAGACAACAAGTTTTGGGGTCCAATTTCCTTGGGAAAAATCAAAAATTTGGGACTAAAAAATCATTTTTGTGGAAAATTGTTTGTTTTTTTTTTCACACCCAGGCATTATA
Source organism: Oophaga sylvatica (assembly GCA_033576555.1). Lineage (NCBI taxonomy): Eukaryota > Metazoa > Chordata > Amphibia > Anura > Dendrobatidae > Oophaga > Oophaga sylvatica. The sequence goes on from JARQOD010000010.1 coordinate 70,190,423, forward strand.
AACTTTTGTGAAACACTTTGGGGTTAAAAGTGCTCACAACAGATCTAGATAAGTTCCTTAGGGGGTCTAGTTTCCAAAATGGTGTCACTTGTGGGGGTTTCCACTGTTTAGGCGTATCAGGGGCTCTCCAAACACGACATGGCTCCAATCTCAACTCCAGCCAATTTTAGTTTGAAAAAGTCAAACGGCGCTCCTTCCCTTACGAGCTCTGCCGTGTGCCCAAACAGTGGTTTTCCCCCACATATGGGGTATTGGCGTACTCAGGAGAAATTGCACAACAACTTTACCTGTCCATTTTCTCCTTTTACCCTTGTGAAAATAAAAAAAAGTTTGTAAAAGATCATTTTTGTGGCTAAAAAGTTAAATATTAATTTTTTCCATCCACGTTGCTTCAGCTCCTGTGAAGCACCTGAAGGGTTAATAAACTTCTTGAATGTAGTTTTGAGTACCTTGAGGGGTGCAGTTTTTATAATGGTGTCACTTTTGGGTATTTTCTGCCATATAGACCCATCAAAGTGACTTCAAATGTGAGGTGGTCCCTAAAAAAAATGGCTTTGTAAATTTTGTTGTAAAAATGAGAAATCACTGGTCAACTTTTAACCCTTCTAATTTCCTAACAAAGAAAAATTTTGGTTCCAAAATTGTGCTGATGTAAAGTAGACATGTGGGAAATGTTATTTCTTAACTATTTTGTGACATATTTCTTTGTTTTAAGGGAATAAAAATTCAAAGTTTGAAAATTGCAAAATTTTAAAATTTTCGCCATATTTGCGTTTTTTTCAAAAATAAACGCAAGGTATATCGAAGAAATTTTACCACTAACATGAAGTACAATATGTCACGAGAAAACAATCTCAGAATCGCGAAGATCCGTTGAAGCGTTCCAGAGTTATAACCTCATAAAGAGACAGTGGTCAGAATTGTAAAAATTGGCCCGGTCATTAACGTGCAAACCACCCTTGGGGTGAAGGGGTTAAAGAGACAGTGGCCCTAATAGAGTTTGCAGAGAAAAAAAAAAAGTGTCTGCACAGCAAAGCTGAACTTTCTGTGGAAAAGACTGTGGAGTGTGTATGTCTTGAGTGAAGACTGCCGTTGTTGAGACAGAGAAGTCTGACAGCATGGATGACAGCATGGAGGCGCTGTTTGAACAAATGGCGCAAGTTAATGTGCAACATAAGACTGCCGTGGTTGAGACAGATAAGTCCGGCAGTATGGAGGAGCTCGTTGAGTACCTGGTCCAGGCCCAGCGGAGCATGCAGCAGAGCATGGAGCGGCAGCGCCTGCAGCACCAGCAGTGCATGCAGCAGGCCCAGCAGCAATTCCTGCAGCAGCAGCAGGAGAATAACCGGTTGTTTTTGAGCAGGTTGCAGCACTACAAAAGACTTGCAGCGCATCGTCCCAAAGTAATGTTGCAAAGTCACCTGCATTGTCCGCTGTAAAGAAGGCGGTAAGACGGTCCCTGAAAAAGATGACACCTCGTGACGATGTGGAAGTATATCTCACTAGGTTTGAGGGACTGGCAGAGAAGGAGAATCTGCCCCTATCTGAATGGGCCATGATGGTCGCACCCTATCTGATTGGAGAACCCCAAAGGGCCTATGCTGACCTGAGCGAGCAGGACAGCCAAGACTATGCCAAGCTGAAAGCGGAGATTCTTACCCGGCTGGGTGTTACGGTGACAGCCCGTGCCAGGGGAGTTCATGACTGGAGATGCAGTTGGGAGTCTGCAGTCAGCAAACCTGATTATGGAGTTGAAAAGGTGATAGTGGACCGCTACACCCAAGCACGTCCTCCTGAGGTACAGCCAGAGGTCGGACAAGGAGACCACCAGGACGCCAATCGTCTGGTCAGCCTGATGGAGAGGGCCTTCGCCACCAAAGACTGCCTCCGTGACCAGCCATCTGAGAGGTCGTCACTTCAGAGTTCCTGGACGCTGAACTCTCCCGGTAAGAGCGTTCCAGCTGTTGGGGTCGTGTGGGTGGGAGAGTGTGATGGACAGTGTTGGAGATGTCGTGAAATTGCAGCCAACTGTCCAATAGAGGGGGAGCCTATGTGTTGTGATGTTGGCGGATCCCTCTCTCCCTGCGCAGAGCCTGTGTGTGTGTCCACCTCAGCCGAAGAGACTGGACCACAGAGGGTCCCCGGTGGTTGTAAATGACTGCCCAGCACAGGCCCTCTTGGACTCAGAGAGTCCAGTGACTTCCGTATGTGACAGCCTGATTGATAGGGACTTCATCCCTGATAAACACCTGAGTGTGGTGTGCGTCCATGGAGACACCAAAGTCTACCCAGAGACTGTCGTGGACTTGATCCCCAAACGCGGGGAGGTTTCATGTGAAGTGGGGGTAGTGAAGAACCTGGTGCCCCCCGTCATATTGGGTAATGACTTTCCCCGGTCTAAGGATCTCTGGGGGAAAAATGTTTCTGATGGACAGTGTGATGAAGCTCCTATTGAGGGTGCGCAGTCCCGAGGGGCGGAACACAATGCTAGTGGGCCGTTAAACTTATGTGATAATGATGATGATGATAATGATAGTGATGATGATGATCATGATAATGATGATGACCATGATAATGATGCTGATGCTGATAATGATAATGATGATCATGATAGTGATGATGATACTGATCATAATTATGATAATGATATTGATAATAATGATGACTGTGATAGTGATGAAATTCCTTTGCAGGTGATGTTGGGAGACGAGGATGGTGGTTCTCGGGAACCGAGTGTCCCTGACTTACCTGTGTCCTGTGACAATTTTGAGAGTGAGCAGTGGTGAGACCCCTCTCTTAAAACGGCCCAGGAAAATATAAATGTTCTAAATGAGGTTTCCCAAGAGCCTGGCTCTGAGGAGAGGTTTCCTCATGTTGCCATAAACAATAATCTGTTGTATAGGGACACTGAAGTCCAGGGAGAGGTCGTGAGCCAGCTCCTAGTACCTGAGCCATATGGAAGTATAGTGCTGGGGTTGTCACATAGTCACATACTTGAGGGACCACCTGAGGGAAACCAGGGACCAGATGGTGAAGTTAATGTTGTGGATGACATGTTAACTAAGGTTCCAGATCAAGATGTGAATGAGAATGAATTGTATAACCCTGACAGTGAGCAGGATGTGAATGAAAATGAAGTGTATAACCCTGAAAGTGAGCAGGATGTGAATGAGAATGAATTGTATAACCCTGACAGTGAGCAGGATATGAATGAAAATGAAGTGTATAACCCTGAAAGTGAGCCAGATGTGGCTGAGAATAAGGGGTCAGACAGGGATAGTGGTAGTGATAGTGAATCATCTGATGACAATCAAGCAACCAGTGCAAATGAGGAAGGCATGGTAGCAGAGGAGGTTGAGAGTCCTGAGAGGAAGGCTGATGCTGACCTTGCAGTCGGACAGAAGATGGCATCTGAAGATGTTTTACAGTTGGCCGGTTCCCTGGCGAAGACTAAGGTGAAAGGAGGAGAGCTGAGCTTTAAAGGCAGGACTCTGAAACTGAACACAGCCCAAGTAGATGCTGTTGGAAATGTGAAGTTACCAAGGTATGGTGTGGATCTGTATCGTGCCAAGGACTCTGAGGGAGATGCTGCAGAGGTGGAAAAAGCCATAGAAGTGGTAGTCACCAAGCCAGATGCCTCATCAGAAGCTGAGGTCTCAAGTGAAGCTGTGAGGAACAAGACTGAAGATATGGGGACTGACTCTGTCCAGGAATCTGTTTCTGCCGAAGACAGCGGCGTGGACGGGTTGCGGTTCGGATCAGTAGCTGCAACTCGTGAAGCTCAGGCTGGAAGTTCGGCGCCCGGAGCCCCAGCGGTGTTCCCGAGTGACACCAAGGATCTGGATAAGTCACAAGATGAGATTTTGAGACATCAGGCTGGCGTTGGTGAGCTCAAGCGCACTTTCATGGAGTCTACATCGGAGCCACGTCCCAACAAATGGGAAAAGCGATGTGTCACTCCGTTGCCGATGCAGACACACGGGAGCTCAGATGGGATGCAGAACGTGGTGGAAGAGAAGAATCCGGCGGGTTCTGAGTATACAGATGCAGCTATCAAGAAGAACTTGAAAGCCGGAATAAATGGAAATATTGGAGACCATAATGATGTGACTGAAGAGGTAGAATGTAAGACTGACGGTAGGGCTTCTGAGCATGTTCTACCAGAAGAGCCTGAAGAAGGGGCCGAAGACATAAAAGACGTCCAACAGGTACCAGATGAATTGATGACTTCTCAGAAAAAACTCCAAACTGTGATGAAGGAGTGTGATGAAAGCCATGAGCATCTTCGTGAGAAGGTCAATGAAGTAAAAGGAAGGATACAGGGAATCTCATCGTTGCAAGAGCAAATGCTGCTCAATAAGTCTAAGGCTCTATATAAGAATGCTGTTGTTACGGTAGAACATTACAATTCAGCTGGAGACTTAGCGGATGAATTATGTGTACTGCAAAAGAAAAACGATCAGCTCCTTCTACAGTCCCAATCATTTGAACAGTGTAGCTTAAAATGGTCAGAGACCATGGCAGAGGAGCTTAAGGTCTGTGAAATAGACTTTATGAGTCAACCGATATTCAAGAAAATAGATGTGCTAAAGAGGGTTCAAGGGGAACTAGAGAAAAGTGAAAAACCCCCTATACCTTCTGTGATAGTTGGTGACACATGGTCAGTGCACCAGGGACAGGAGGTACGTGAGTTTCTGAGGAAGAGTCAGCAGAAGTGTTCTGATGTGCCGGGTCGTACTTCTCTGGCCAGGCACTATATCGAAACTGAGCCAGGCCATAAGGTCAAGATGAAACCGTGCAGGATACCCGAGGCACGCAGAGAGCATAGGCCTGGGAGGGTACAGGGTAGTGCGGATGCTTCAGATGAAGAGAAAGCTGATGTTGGCTATGGCTCAGGTGAAGATACAGATGACAGTAGTGAAGATGAAGCTGATGAGGGCCATGACTGGTCCAGAGTTCACTGTCTCTTTTGGATTGTTGACCAGCCCTCCGGTCTGGATGACCAGCCCTCCGGTCTGGAGAAGAGGGGGGGGATATGTGAGACAGTGAGAGTATGTGTGTTGAATGGGGTGTACATTTCACCTAGATACTTTGCTGACTGGTATAAGGGAAATGTATGGCTTTGTAAACCTAGTGGTAGAGAAAGGTCACTACACCTTACATTCAGTACACACTTGCAGCTCAGGCCTGAAACCACTCAGCTGTTAATTAGGAGACCAGAAGTAGGTGTCTGCGAACACAGACAGAGAGCTCGCTTAGTCTGGACAAGGAGTCCAGGCACAAGAAGGAGTCTCCAGGAGTATGAGCTGTCTCAGTCTGGGTGCTCGATGTACCCCGGACACAGGAGTAGTCTCTGTGAGAATCCATGCGGATAGCTGCTGAATAGGAGGGGAGCTCTCTCAAGTCTGGACGTTGGATATGCCTTCAGACACAAGGAGGAGACTCTGTGAAACTCCATGCTGGTAAATGCTGAACATATGTGTTGTTTTGGGGACAGGCTGTTAGAGTCTGGACCCGGATAGATAGGGAAATCTATCTAAGTGTAGTAAGTGGCTGGACAAGCCCAAGGCTTATGTTTATGATTTGGTTTTGCTTATGTTCTGTTTGCTGTGGACTTTAATAAAACTGTTTGCGGCCAGTTTTTACCAGAACTGCTGTCTGTGAATGAACTGTTTCTGTGCCACTCCGTCTACCCGGACGGCGATCCCAGAGCTATATCCCCTGAAAAGCTTACAATATATTTAATAGAGCGAGAGATAGCAGAATAGGCGATAATTCAATTGTCGGCTTCTGTAAAATCATTGCAGAACCCGACAGGATATGACACATGGTTTACATACAGTACACCATTGCATATCATTTCAATTTATATATGTCCCTGACTACTAATGTTATTAGTGTATGTGTGTAAAAATTTGGAGATGTAGGTGTTAAATTAAAGTATTTATTCATGGAAAAAAATTGCGTGGGCTCCAACGCAATTTTCTTCGACAGAGAGGAAAAAACAGTGGCTGAGTGCAGATGTTAAAAGCCTAGAAAGGGATCATTGCTATTGCCCCCCCCCCAGGCTGAAAACATCTGCCCCTAGCCTCCCCAGAAAAGGTACATCTGTAAGATGTGCCAATTCTGGCACTTAGCCTGTCTCTTCCCATTGCCCTGTAGTGGTGGCACATGGGGTAATAAGGGGTTAATGTCACCTTGCTATTATAAGGTGACATTAAGCCAGGTTAATAATGGAGAGGTGTCAATAAGACACCTCTCCATTATTAATCTTATCGTTTGAAAGGGTTAAAAACACACAAAACATTAAGAATGAAGTCTTTTAATGAAATAATAAAACACACAGGTTTTCCAACTTTATTACATTCCCTATCCAACCGAAGCCCTCGTTCTCTTGGAAAAAATTAAACATAAAAAAGCAACAATATACCCATACTTGTCCGCCATACAATTAAGTCCCACGCCGCAATCCATCTCAAGGGTTAAATAGTTTACAACTGGGAGCGGTGCTAATGCGACCGGCCCGGCTGTAAAGCACTGTGTAATGAAGAAAAAGCTGCCTGCGCAGCCTCCCAGGCTGAGCGGAGATGAACTGATTAGCGTGGGAAAGTTTCTGAACAATTTCCCACACTGCCGAGTTCACCTCAGGTCAGGCGGGGTGCGAGTTTCTCGCAAGTCTGACCACGGCCTTAATGTATGATTGGTGAGGATGTGGTGCAGAAGTGGAGTTTTTCCAAGATTGGGTGGGTCTGTGAAAGGTTCGAGGGGTGGAGGTGGAGGTGGAGCTGGAGTGGAGTCTCGAGGGGGTCAAAAAATGTTGCCAGAATGGGGACCTGAAATTCCTGAAATTGTTGTTAAGAATAACCACTAAAAGTAATGTCACCACGTTGCGTCCACAAAACCATTGTGAACTATCAAGTAGCCCTTACTGTGATGATACGTCCCTAATGCAACTGCTCTCAGCTATAGCTGATCACAAATCAGTTATGTGAAACTGCAAATGTTGCAGTGTTGATGAATATGGCAGTAGATAATCCTCTGCCATATGCATCAACTGAGAAGCATTTGCAGTTTCACATCTCTGATCTTTCAGCAGCAGGTGACAGACACAGCTCAGCTCTCCACCACTGCCTAGTAATTACAAGCTCCATTGTGGAGGATTGCTGGAAAGTTGAGAAACCGGCTAACAATGGTGAAAAAACACACATTCAGTATTATACAGGAGGCGCAGACAGTGAACAGAAGCAGAAGGTGAATTCTACACTTACATTAGCTTGCTGATAACTCAGAGAGGTGGGGCTAGAGCATAAAAAAGATGGAGGGAGAGGTCTGCAGCATTGAGGAGACCCAAGGTGCTGCTGGAAAATTGTTTTAGCAGTGTAAGAATAGAACACACATTCAACTTTGTGAAGCTGGATGCAGAGATGGTCAGAAAGAGATGAAAAAAGACACAAAAGGTATAAGAGAGAAATTGTATGTCTGCACATTAACAATAAGTATGTATTTAAGTGCTTTGTGAAAAATAGTGCGATTCAGATTTTATTTGTGATGGTATAAGCCAAAAGAACATGTGCCATACCAAATAAAATTGGGCATTAAAGGGTTGTACAGGTTTGGGGCTCAAGTTTGCAGTCACTCTATGTGACTGCAGACTTGTGAATCCTCACAGCATGCACATTATATACTGTTAGGATTCTCTACCCTGGACAACCCCTTTAAGATACTATGGCATAGTCAGTCATATTCATTTTGAATCCGCTAAATACGTATGGCAAGTCTCAGTAGGTTTTGGAACCATTCACGTTTAAACACGAAGACAGAAAAATTATCATAACCTGCGGCATCAGCGAGGCATGTGATGCACGTCGTGCCTACTTTCTCTGTATTGTCACTGGTACATCATGAATCAATAGACTAAATATAGAAATGCTCACACGAAAAACATGCAGCATTACATTATCGCCCTTAGTGTATAACTATTACTGTCGTATTAAAAAATAACACCTCCGAGATGCTTCTTTTGGTGAAGATTTGTCATTGGGAGTAGGAGGGGCGCAGTGATACCTCCGTTTTGGCCGCCTCTCATTGCCTTCATTTTTACAAGGAGCAAAGCATTGACTCAAATCTGCCAAGCGGAATCTGCATCGGAGATAGATTTAAAACAACCCACACAGCCGACGTTTACCAGGGTCTGTGTAAAAGGGAGCGTGGCTTCTGGATAAGGATACGAATAGTCATGTTTTTCTGCAAAAGAAACTAGAAGACTGACTAATCTAGCACCCTCGCTGGAAGAGATTCAGCAGCGGAAGTTCCCATTCCATCATGGAATTGAACCGTTTTCAACGAAAATTGTATCATAAATTCCATAAACCCACAAATCTCTATACGAGATCGCTCCGACATGTTTTCTGCCTGCATAAGCCAATGCCCACTAACCTATCACCATGCAATTTGTCAAAGCTGAAAGGACATAAGACCACCATTGCATCTTTCATTTCTTTGTCACGGTGACATGGGTAATGTGAATATATTGCAATGCTTCCTCCACACCGAGTGATAATGTAGTATGACATTATGCCGGGATTCTTCATTTTCCTCTGCAAACATCCACTATTAGGCCCCGTGCACACATTGCGGATTCACTTGCGGATTTTTACTAAATCCGCAGGTAAAATGACCTGCGTTTTACCTGCGGATTTAGTGTGGATTTTCTGCGTTTTTTGTGCGGATTTCCACCTGCGGATTTCTATAATGGAGCAGGTGTAAAGACCGCTGCGGATTCCGCACAGAGAATTGACATGCTGCGGATTCAAATCTGCACGGAAAAATCCGCAGCATGTGCTAGCTTTTAGATTGATATATGGTATGTAACGCAGCACAAACTGCTGCGGACCGCAGGGCAAATCGAATGTGTGCACGCACCCTACCTGCACATTTCTTAGGCTTTCTGCACAACCAGCCAAGTAAATAGTATATTATAAAACAATAGCACTAATTCCTGCGCTGCTGTAGTTAATTAACTTGCTGGAGTCAAGAAGGTGGAGCCATATAAAGTTGGGTTAAAATCCTGCACTTGCCTCGTTGTCTTTTTTTTCTGGCGCATGCGCAGTGCATCGCGTTGCACATGCCCTGGTATTCTATTGATGTCATTATTAGCCAATGTATGTCACTTTACTGGTAAAAAAACACTTTAATTCCAGTGCACCACGTTACTGTATTACTGTTGATCCTAGACGCCTCGTCACAGCCTGACAGATAACTACACCTAAAGGCAGAAAGATGAAAGCTATCTGCCCCGGAGCAGATCCCCAAAGAAAATAGGAAGCCCCCAAACATGTAATGGCGGTTAGACAAGGAGAAAGCACGGACACAGACAGAAAATAGAATGAGCAAACACTTGGGCCCAATCTGTCTAGACAGAAAAGTACAGGAAAGGATTCTGACAGCAATCCAAAAAAACCCTAAAAAATACCAACACTTCTGATTGCAAAAAAAACCTGAGATCACATGATCTCCACCACCTAAATCAGATCTCTGGTGTAACAAAACCAAGCCGCAGCCACTGAAAAAACAGGAAAAAGCAAATGAACAAATAGCAGTTGCTACAGATAAACTGAGAGGAGCACAGGCCCCAGAAGGGGACCCGACTGAACTCCAAAAGTGCAGAAAACTTAAGAAAAAAGCAAGCACAAAAAGAAAAGCAAAAATATCTTATCTGAAAGCAGCAGACGAAGGGAAGACTCCAGCAACTTCCAAATGAACCAGGAACCACAATTGAGACAAGAACAATTGATCACCGGCAACCATCATGGGAGGGAACCTCCCTTATATCAGTCCAGTCAGTGATCCCAGATTGCCATTCCTCACTGGAAGGTTCAGTACTGTCTGTAACCACCAGAGGGAGCCTCTGCTCAGAAACCATCTCTAGCACATTCATAACAGGGAAGAGGGTCATCTGACACATCAAACTTATTGAGAATTTCACCAGAAAAACAATGGTGTGCTTGGTTTTAATGTAACTTTATTCTTTCATGAGTTATTTACAAGTTTCTCTTTGTTTACAGCTATTGACATGTCGCAGAGGTTAACACGTGAGGAGCGGATAGAAATTGTGTTGATGTCTGGTGAACGCAGTACCCGGGTCATTGCAGCAGATTTCAATGCAAGACACCCTACGAGACCACCCATCTCCCGTGCTACAGTTAGCAAATGCTTGCCAAATTACGTGAAACAGGTTCAGTGTTGGATTTGCCAAAATGTGGACGCAAGAAAACTGTCACTAATGAAGAAACATCAGTGGCTGTCCTAGCTTCATTCAGCAAGAGCCCACAGCGTAGCACTTGCCGCATGTCGCTGGAGAGTGGCATCAGTCGAACATACCTTCGGCGGATATTAGCTACTCACAAATGGCACCCTTACAAAATCCAGCTGCTGCAGCATCTCAATGACCCAGATCGGCGAGCTGAATTTGCAGAATGGGCAAAACAAAAATTGGAACAGGACCCTCAGTTTACACAGAACATTATGGGGTCAACTGAAGGCAATTGTCTGTGCTGTGAAGATACGAGATGTGCAGCATCTGAAACAACGGATACTGGAAGCCTGTGCTAGCATTTCTTCTGTGGTGTTGCTATCAGTGTGTCAAGAGTGGGAGAAGAGGGTTGCATTGACAATCCAACACAATGGGCAGCACTTTGAACACATTTTATAAGTGGTCATAAACTTGTAAATAACTCATGAAAGAATAAAGTTACGTTAAAACCAAGCACAACATTGTTTTTCTTGTGAAATTCTCAATAAGTTTGATGTGTCACATGACGCTCTTCCGATTGGAAAAAATAAAGTTGGTTCCAAAATGGCCAACTTCAAAATGGCCGCCATGGTCACCACCCATCTTGACAAGTTTTTCCCCTCCCATATACTAATGTGCCATCACCAACCACTCCCATTTTATTTAGGCATATTCATATAAATGGCCCACCCTGTACTGTGATCAAACCCTAATCTCGGATGAGAGAATCGTAGCACAGGTGAGGAGGAGAACAACATTTCTCCATCTTCTCCATTGTGGAAGAGAGTGTTAATCGGACTGCACTCAGATGTCATCCGAGTGCAGTTGGATGATTGCATGGCGGAGTAAGATCCAATAATCGGATGAAACGAGGAAGAAAAAAATCGGACATGTGCGCCGCCCTATAGAATAACATTGAATGGAAAATACGGTGGTGTGAGCGAACCCTTAAAGGGATAGTGGTTTGCAGAAGAAAATCATTTTGACAATTTCCCTTTAATAGCATATTCAGGAACATTACAATATAAGCCTCCTTCTATTTTGTCTTCTATGCTATGTTATGTACTATATAATGTCCATTTGCCATGATTATGCAAGAGAGAATTAGCTTTTACATTGTTGCAGTGAACATTATTAAAGAACGCAAAAAAAAAACAATTACCGTATAAGACCTTCAAAATAAGAAAGATACCAACTGAAATATTGAGTAACAGAAATCCCCTTGTGCCCCACACAAAAAGAGAAAAGAAAAAGATCCCAAAACTAAGCAATAATAATTCACATTATTGGTGGCGTTACTACGTAACGATTTTATGTGACTTTTTTATTTTACTGTTTGTAGAGACCGAGGGACAAACTGCACAAAGCTATGAATCATAATGATTGGCACTGCTGATGCTAGGAAAGGCTGCTCCGGTGACATCTATCACAATGCCAGGACGCGTATGCATAAGGATCTTCAGTACGGGGAATATCAATCCATATCTCATCCTCTGTAATCAGGATGAGCGGCTCCTGCATACTGATCCGTCACTGTGGTACAGGTCTGGCTTGGGCGTACGCTCTCAAAAGAGATTTTCAGGATGAGAAAAACGAAAAAGAATCTGATTTGTTCTAGGAAACCGCGCCACATCTTTCCATGGCTGTGTTTGTCATTGCAGCTGAACTTAAAGCCGTTGTCCGGTTAAAACAAGTTATCACCTATTCTCAGGACCTGTCGATCGATAGGGATCCGACTGCTGATCGGCAGAACGGGGCACTTTTATCCCTTTAAGAGTGGCGCGACAGTGTTCGTGTGCAATCCATTCCCTATGGAGGTAGAGAGCCCTGCGCTCGACTTTTTCCAGCAGCCTCATACAGAATAAATTAAGTAGCGGTAGAGCGTCCAACCTGCGGCACTATCTTGTAACAGGGATTAAAGTTCACCCCCAGGTCCGAGCAGTAGAACATCCAGCAATCAGCAAGTTATCATCTATTCTGTTTTTACTACGCAAACCCTTTAATTCTCAGTGAATGTATACTGGTATTGTGTAGCCCTGGTGTTAGGCACACGCAGTACCCTGGAGAGTGTGTGGCGAGACAGCAGTTTAATGCTAAATACCCATTCACTCAACATACACTAGACACACCCTTAGGGTAGTGTAGTTATTGAGGGAGTGGTCAGGGTGTATGTTTGTTGAGTGATTTTGAGTCAGTGTGTTTCCTGTCTTCGGACAGAGCAGACGTCTGGAGTTTAGCTGGAGGGAGGAAGCAGTCCAGCCTGCTCTATCATCAGTTCAGAACGTGGAGGCTAGTACAGGTGGTCTAGTTCACCTCAGCCTAGTCAGAGCTGCACCTCACCTGAATACATTGAAAGAAAGAAGAAGCTTAGTGCAGAAAGACTTCAGTCACCTGTCTCAAGGACAGTGAAAGGTTCAGAGACGTGCTCCTGCCTAGTGATAACTGAGAATCTGTAACTAACTTTGAAGGAAGTGAATGAAGGAAGTAACTACCCGACTTTATGCAAGTGTGAGTGCTTATGCTACCAGCGAGGACAAGGCGAAAGGCACAGTGGAAAGATTATTGGAAAGGTGCTTTTGGATTGAAGAAGTCCTGCACATTGCTACCGGTCACTGGGGACCGAAGGATCACTATTAGCTACAAGCATAGTGGTAAGAAAACCAGGGATTTACCGGACCTTAGGTCGCGGCAAACAGCCCCATATAGTCAGTACGTAACTGGGGTCAGGGGAGTGAAGACTTTGAGTCCGTGCACGACAAGACAGGAATTCAGCTCTCTCGCAGGAAGGCTCCTACCACAAAACTGACTGGGCAGTACAGCTATGGATTAGCTGGAGTTATTGAGGGAACTACGCTTCAGGCTGGTTGTACTCATCGTGTTGAAAGTAAAGGAGGCCCCTAACTTGTCCAGCTGCTGTCTCAAAATACACTCTCCTTGGATCAGCCTCCCTGGGACCTGCCTGAACATCTTACAAGTAAAGGTATGGAAAGACGCTGACCGTGTGAGACTGTGTTATTTATCTGCACCCGACTTCACTAACTTCATAGACTTTGAGGGACCAGTCCCACCTGTAGGGGACCCGACATCTAGCTGCCTCACCATCCCCTCAGAGATCTACAGCAGCGCTGGTACAAATTACCAGAAGACTACAGGTGGCGTCACGAACTGTATATAAATCTATCCCCTGTAAATATTTCCCCAACATACGCCAGACCGCCCGGGCCACAGACCGAGCCACAGCTACCTGTGACAATCCCCATAGACTTCTACGGGCTCGGCTCTGAGTACCCCATTGCCCTGGTAACCCACAATTGTGGTGGCGGGTCGACACAAAACTTGGCGTCACGAACAGGATGCGAAACTCGCAGAATTGTGAGCCCTGTGTGCCTAAGGAATTGTTTTTGTGAAAAAGGACTGTTTGCACTTTTGGCGCCAAAATCGCCATTTTTGTCGCCATATTCGCGCCCTCAGGCGCTGGAGAAGAAGGTGGGCGTACCTTCGTGGGCGTCTACCCCCCTGTGGCGCGAAGAAAATGCCTGCCCTCTCAAAGTGCTATTACAACATGCGATCCTGCCCTACAGCAAGGAGGTCCGCCTCCTCTTCACCTTCCCTGCGAGGAGGAGGAGACGCAAACCCCACCTCCACGGAAGAGACCGGACGTCTCTGGAGGAAGAGAAAAGAATCTTCTGGAACATCATGGAGGCAGGACGTGTGCAGCCGAGCAGGGAAGCGGAGGAAGGCAGGCCCCGTGCCCCAGCCAAGCTGCCACCAGCACAGGAGTCATCCGTGGTCCTGCACCTGCAGCAAGCATTGCTGGAAATCAAAGAAGAAAATCCACGATTCGAGTTACCGAAAATTCTGCTGCCCAAGGCAAAGGAGCAACCGGAGGCTGCCCCCGAAAGTGCCAATCCTGATCCCACCGGTGAAGCGGTGGAGGCGAAGGAGGTTGAGGAGGTACCGCCAGTTCCGGAACGCCCGCCCGGCCAAGAGGCCGCAGCAGATGATCGATCCCCGGTAGGGACACCGTCGGGGACTCAGCCGTCAATGATGGAGCAGCAACAGCAGCAGGTTAGTGCGTCCCCAACTGAGCCATTGCGCACACCTGCTTCCTGCTCTGCATCACACCAGCATTGTGCATCGGCATCGCCCCCTGCGTACACCTCCGTATCGCAATCGGCGATCTACTCTGCATCGCAATCGGCGACCCAATCTACATCGCAAGAGTCTGATGCGATCTCAATTGAGCCACTACAAAAGCCTGCTTTTTGCCCAGTATCTTATGCTGCAGCAGCGTCCCTAGAGGAGGACGGGCCCTGCGGCCTAGAGGATCGGAGTGAACCGCCCTGCAGGTAACCAGCGATGATGACACCCTGCTGGAACCCCCAACATCCCCACCAGCCCAGTGCACACCAGCCACACAGACCCCGATGGTGGAGTCGATGATCTTGGTGCTGGGCACTGGGCCCAGGAATAGGAACGGTCCTGTGCGAACATCGCATTGTTCCAGCCCCCGGGGTGGAAAGTGTATTTGAAGTAAATGAATAAATAGTAAAGAAGAATCGGTGAGATCCCTATAGGATCTACCATAAGTAATATTGTAGAAAGTTTGAGAATGTTTTACAAAATTTTGCATAAGTTGAAGAGTATAATGCATATATATTTTGCTAACCGTAGAATGCCCGGCTGGGTAACCAGAAAAAGTTTTGCACTTTAGTATAATAATGTGATATTATATTTGTGTCTTTGGTTTTACAATGGACTTTGAGGTTGAGGACTGTGCCAACCCAGAACTTATTTGTACATAGTTGCGCTTCGGTGCCTTATCTTGGTTTTACATAAACCAGCACAACTACCTCTGAATACAAAAACCCGTGTGGTGTGGCACTGAGTGAGGTCTGCATTTGGATGTCCTGCAGCCCACCCAGGACCCACGTTGAAGGTTTGGTGCGGGTCCTTCACAAGAATACTGTATATTTATTGAATGCTATTTAATACTTTTGTATTTCTATATATAATGTTAATGTTTGCAACGTTCAAGATATCCTCACCTCCCGGATGGGACGAATTAATGTTATTGTTAATGTTTTCATGCATAAACAAAATGTCTCTTTTGTATTTTACAGCCCGGGAGTGCTGTCTTTTACCATGGGGGAATGTGTAGCCCTGGTGTTAGGCACACGCAGTACCCTGGAGAGTGTGTGGCGAGACAGCAGTTTAATGCTAAATACCCATTCACTCAACATACATTAGACACACCCTTAGGGTAGTGTAGTTATTGAGGGAGTGGTCAGGGTGTATGTTTGTTGAGTGATTTGAGTCGTGTGTTTCCTGTCTTCGGACAGAGCAGACGTCTGGAGTTAGCTGGAGGGAGGAAGCAGTCCAGCCTGCTCATCATCAGTTCAGAACGTGGAGGCTAGTACAGGTGGTCTAATTCACCTCAGCCTAGTCAGAGCTGCACCTCACCTGAATACATTGAAAGAAAGAAGAAGCTTAGTGCAGAAAGACTTCAGTCACCTGTCTCAAGGACAGTGAAAGGTTCAGAGACGTGCTCCTGCCTAGTGATAACTGAGAATCTGTAACTAACTTTGAAGGAAGTGAATGAAGGAAGTAACTACCCGACTTTATGCAAGTGTGAGTGCTTATGCTACCAGCGAGGACAAGGCGAAAGGCACAGTGGAAAGATTATTGGAAAGGTGCTTTTGGATTGAAGAAGTCCTGCACATTGCTAACCGGTCACTGGGGACCGAAGGATCACTATTAGCTTTCAAGCATAGTGGTAAGAAAACCAGGATTTACCGGACCTTAGGTCGCGGCAAACAGCCCCATATAGTCAGTACGTAACTGGGGTCAGGGGGAGTGAAGACTTTGAGTCGTGCACGACAAGACAGGAATTCAGCTCTCTCGCAGGAAGGCTCCTACCACAAAACTGACTGGGCAGTACAGCTATGGATTAGCTGGAGTTATTGAGGGAACTACGCTTCAGGCTGGTTGTACTCATCGTTTGAAGTAAAGGAGGCCCCTAACTTGTCCAGCTGCTGTCTCAAAATACACTCTCCTTGGATCAGCCTCCCTGGGACCTGCCTGAACATCTTACAAGTAAAGGTATGGAAAGACGCTGACCGTGTGAGACTGTGTTATTTATCTGCACCCGACTTCACTAACTTCATAGACTTTGAGGGACCAGTCCCACCTGTAGGGGACCCGACATCTAGCTGCCTCACCATCCCCTCAGAGATCTACAGCAGCGCTGGTACAAATTACCAGAAACTACAGGTGGCGTCACGAACTGTATATAAATCTATCCCCTGTAAATATTCCCCAACATACGCCAGACCGCCCGGGCCACAGACCGAGCCACAGCTACCTGTGACAATCCCCATAGACTTCTACGGGCTCGGCTCTGAGTACCCCATTGCCCTGGTAACCCACAATTGTGGTGGCGGGTCGACACAAAACTTGGCGTCACGAACAGGATGCGAAACTCGCAGAATTGCGAGCCCTGTGTGCCTAAGGAATTGTTTTTGTGAAAAAGGACTGTTTGCACTTTTGGCGCCAAAATCGCCATTTTTGTCGCCATATTCGCGCCCTCAGGCGCTGGAGAAGAAGGTGGGCGTACCTTCGTGGGCGTCTACCCCCCTGTGGCGCGAAGAAAATGCCTGCCCTCTCAAAGTGCTATTACAACATGCGATCCTGCCCTACAGCAAAGGAGGTCCGCCTCCTCTTCACCTTCCCTGCGAGGAGGAGGAGACGCAAACCCCACCTCCACGGAAGAGACCGGACGTCTCTGGAGGAAGAGAAAAGAATCTTCTGGAACATCATGGAGCAGGACGTGTGCAGCCGAGCAGGGAAGCGGAGGAAGGCAGGCCCCGTGCCCCAGCCAAGCTGCCACCAGCACAGGAGTCATCCGTGGTCCTGCACCTGCAGCAAGCATTGCTGGAAATCAAAGAAGAAAATCCACGATTCGAGTTACCGAAAATTCTGCTGCCCAAGGCAAAGGAGCAACCGGAGGCTGCCCCCGAAAGTGCCAATCCTGATCCCACCGGTGAAGCGGTGGAGGCGAAGGAGGTTGAGGAGGTACCGCCAGTTCCGGAACGCCCGCCCGGCCAAGAGCCGCAGCAGATGATCGATCCCCGGTAGGGACAACCGTCGGGGACTCAGCCGTCAATGATGGAGCAGCAACAGCAGCAGGTTAGTGCGTCCCCAACTGAGCCATTGCGCACACCTGCTTCCTGCTCTGCATCACACCAGCATTGTGCATCGGCATCGCCCCCTGCGTACACCTCCGTATCGCAATCGGCGATCTACTCTGCATCGCAATCGGCGACCCAATCTACATCGCAAGAGTCTGATGCGATCTCAATTGAGCCACTACAAAAGCCTGCTTTTTGCCCAGTATCTTATGCTGCAGCAGCGTCCCTAGAGGAGGACGGGCCCTGCGGCCTAGAGGATCGGAGTGAACCGGCCCTGCAGGTAACCAGCGATGATGACACCCTGCTGGAACCCCCAACATCCCCACCAGCCCAGTGCACACCAGCCACACAGACCCCGATGGTGGAGTCGATGATCTTGGTGCTGGGCACTGGGCCCAGGAATAGGAACGGTCCTGTGCGAACATCGCATTGTTCCAGCCCCCGGGGTGGAAAGTGTATTTGAAGTAAATGAATAAATAGTAAAGAAGAATCGGTGAGATCCCTATAGGGTCTACCATAAGTAATATTGTAGAAAGTTTGAGAATGTTTTACAAAATTTTGCATAAGTTGAAGAGTATAATGCATATAATATTTTGCTAACCGTAGAATGCCCGGCTGGGTAACCAGAAAAAGTTTTGCACTTTAGTATAATAATGTGATATTATATTTGTGTCTTTGGTTTTACAATGGACTTTGAGGTTGAGGACTGTGCCAACCCAGAACTTATTTGTACATAGTTGCGCTTCGGTGCCTTATCTTGGTTTTACATAAACCAGCACAACTACCTCTGAATACAAAAACCCGTGTGGTGTGGCACTGAGTGAGGTCTGCATTTGGATGTCCTGCAGCCCACCCAGGACCCACGTTGAAGGTTTGGTGCGGGTCCTTCACAAGAATACTGTATATTTATTGAATGCTATTTAATACTTTTGTATTTCTATATATAATGTTAATGTTTGCAACGTTCAAGATATCCTCACCTCCCGGATGGGACGAATTAATGTTATTGTTAATGTTTTCATGCATAAACAAAATGTCTCTTTTGTATTTTACAGCCCGGGAGTGCTGTCTTTTACCATGGGGGAATGTGTAGCCCTGGTGTTAGGCACACGCAGTACCCTGGAGAGTGTGTGGCGAGACAGCAGTTTAATGCTAAATACCCATTCACTCAACATACACTAGACACACCCTTAGGGTAGTGTAGTTATTGAGGGAGTGGTCAGGGTGTATGTTTGTTGAGTGATTTTGAGTCAGTGTGTTTCCTGTCTTCGGACAGAGCAGACGTCTGGAGTTTAGCTGGAGGGAGGAAGCAGTCCAGCCTGCTCTATCATCAGTTCAGAACGTGGAGGCTAGTACAGGTGGTCTAATTCACCTCAGCCTAGTCAGAGCTGCACCTCACCTGAATACATTGAAAGAAAGAAGAAGCTTAGTGCAGAAAGACTTCAGTCACCTGTCTCAAGGACAGTGAAAGGTTCAGAGACGTGCTCCTGCCTAGTGATAACTGAGAATCTGTAACTAACTTTGAAGGAAGTGAATGAAGGAAGTAACTACCCGACTTTATGCAAGTGTGAGTGCTTATGCTACCAGCGAGGACAAGGCGAAAGGCACAGTGGAAAGATTATTGGAAAGGTGCTTTTGGATTGAAGAAGTCCTGCACATTGCTACCGGTCACTGGGGACCGAAGGATCACTATTAGCTACAAGCATAGTGGTAAGAAAACCAGGGATTTACCGGACCTTAGGTCGCGGCAAACAGCCCCATATAGTCAGTACGTAACTGGGGTCAGGGGGAGTGAAGACTTTGAGTCCGTGCACGACAAGACAGGAATTCAGCTCTCTCGCAGGAAGGCTCCTACCACAAAACTGACTGGGCAGTACAGCTATGGATTAGCTGGAGTTATTGAGGGAACTACGCTTCAGGCTGGTTGTACTCATCGTGTTGAAAGTAAAGGAGGCCCCTAACTTGTCCAGCTGCTGTCTCAAAATACACTCTCCTTGGATCAGCCTCCCTGGGACCTGCCTGAACATCTTACAAGTAAAGGTATGGAAAGACGCTGACCGTGTGAGACTGTGTTATTTATCTGCACCCGACTTCACTAACTTCATAGACTTTGAGGGACCAGTCCCACCTGTAGGGGACCCGACATCTAGCTGCCTCACCATCCCCTCAGAGATCTACAGCAGCGCTGGTACAAATTACCAGAAGACTACAGGTGGCGTCACGAACTGTATATAAATCTATCCCCTGTAAATATTTCCCCAACATACGCCAGACCGCCCGGGCCACAGACCGAGCCACAGCTACCTGTGACAATCCCCATAGACTTCTACGGGCTCGGCTCTGAGTACCCCATTGCCCTGGTAACCCACAATTGTGGTGGCGGGTCGACACAGTATTAATTAAAAGGAATCTGTCAGCAAGCTTTTGCTATTTTGTAGGGTCAGAGACCCTGATTCCAGCAATGTGTCACTTATTAAGCTGGGTGTTGCAGTTTCAATAAAATCAGTGTTTTATCAGCAGGAGATTACTACTACAGGACTAGGTCTCACAGCAGTCCAGTTAATCCGTGTAACCTTGCCTGCTACACCTATTGGCAGCTTCCTAACAAAGGACGGTGTACACAGGAAGCTGCCAATCAGTGTTGTGGGCGGGGTTATACACAGCTCAGCATTCTGAGCTCTGCTACATCTACACCAGAGAAAACAGGGATTTTATCAAAAACTGCACCAAGTAGCTCATTAAGTAACACATCCTTCAAATCAGGGTATCCCCCCTTACATCATGCTGCTCTCAGATTACATAGCAAAAACCTGCTGACATATTCCCTTTAACCCCTTTACGACCTTGGACGTATCCTTATGTCGAGGTCGCCTAGTAGTCAACAACCTTGGACGTATGGATACGTCATAACTTTATGTGAGATTAATGCTAGCATTAAAATTCTGCCGCTATCTTACCTCTGGGTACATGGCGTCGTTGTACCGAGGGTGGTGACATCCCCCTGCAACTATGATCGCTGTGATTGGCAGTTCAATTCTGAACAGCCAATCACAGAGTTTTTCAGTGTTTTCGGCACTCAGATTACCTGAAACACTGATGTCCAGCCTAGGATTGGTGCTGTAAGGCCGGGGTCAGACATGTGAGAAACTCGCACGAGTCTCGCATGTCAATACAGCACTGCCACTGGCACTCGGACCGGAGCGTGCGGCTGCATAGAAATACATGCAGCTGAATGCTCCGATCCGAGTGCCGGCGGCAGTGCCGAGTGTTGACATGCGAGACTCGTGCGAGTTTCTCACATGTCTGACCCCGGCCTTACAGCACCAATCCTAGGCTGGTGCCTGGCAACTCCAGCATCACCAGGGCCAAATCTGATTGGTGCACTGACTTTCAAGTGACCTCATTCTAGCTTCGGATTTGTACAGGGCGGTCTGTTGTGAATGGACTTGAAATGAGTTCTGAGCAGAGGCTCCCTCTGGTGGTTACAAGCGGTACTGGACTGTCCAGTGAAGATTGTGAGGATTGGGAATCAGGTGTTACTGACTGGTCTTATATAAGGGAGTCGCCTTCCCATCAGGGTTGCCGGTGATCAATTGTTCTGGTCTCAATCCTTGATTCCTGTTTCCTTTGTAGCCTGCTGTGTCGTGTCTGCATCTCCTGCTAACAGATAAGACTTTTTCTTCTTTTTGTTTTTGTGCTTGATTTTTGCATTTTGTCCTGCACTTCTGTGGGGGCCTTCAGGGTCCCCTCCGGGGGCTTTCTATGTTCTTTGGGGATCTGCTCCGGGGCAGATAGCTTTCCTTTTTCTATCTTTAGGTGTAGTTAGTTTCTCAGGCTGTGACGAGGCGTCTAGGACCAACGTAGGAATGCTCCACGGCTGACTCTAGTTGTGGTGGTTAGTCAGGGTACTGCAATCTCATAGATTCCAACTGCTCTGGTGGCTCTGGTGTATTACCTTTTTTACCTGCACTCCTCAGCTACCGAAACATAACAGTATCACCGGCCTAAAAATTGAAAATTGTATGGTACTCACAGAAGGGAAAAATATTGTGAAAGAAAAAAGGTTGTCAGAGTTGTCAGAGATATTTTTCTGTTTGTTGCATTTTTTTTTTCCCTCTGTATCTCTGGGTGCTGGGGAGGATTTTTTCTCTCAATGGAGTTTGCACAGTTGTCTGGCCGTGTGGATCAGCTTGCCACTGAGGTTCGGAGTATTGCTACCTATCTTGCTAGGTTGCCTGTTGTGGAACCTAGGATTCCCATGCCAGATTTGTTTTTGGGGATCGAGCCAAGTTTCTGAATTTCAAGAATAATTGTAAATAGTTTTTTGCCTTAAAATCTAAGTCCTCAGGAACGCAGCGCAGCAGGTTCAAATTGTCATCTCTCTCCTGCGCGGCGATCCTCAGGATTGGGCTTTTTCCCTGACACCTGGGGATCCTGTTTTAAGTGATGTTGATGCATTTTTTCAGGCCTTGGGGTTATTGTATGATGAGCCTAATGTCACTGATCAAGCTGAAAAAGCCTTGTTGGCATTAAATCAGGGGCTTGATGACGCTGAGTTATACTGTCAGAGATTCCGTAGGTGGGCAGTCCTGACCAAATGGAATGACGACACTTTGGCAGCCCTTTTTCGGAAGGGTCTGTCAGATAATGTAAAGGATGTTATGGTGGGATTCCCTGTCCCCTCTGGTCTCAATGATTCTATGTCTTTAGCGATTCAAATTGACAGACGTTTGCGTGAGCGGAGAAGTATGCGTGGAATAGTGTTGCCTTGTGAACCTGCTTCTGAATCCATGCAGTGTGATAGAGTGGTTTCTGGGGCACAGCGTCATGAGTTTCGAAAGCGCAATGGGCTATGTTTCTACTGTGGTGATGCCTCTCATGCTATTTCAGTCTGCCCTAAGCGGGGAAGACGTTTTGCACGCTCAGTTGTCTTGGGTAGTGTTCAGACTAAGTTTTTATTAACTGTTACTCTGATATGCTCTCTGTCCTCATTTTCTGCTCAGGCTTTCGTTGATTCGGGAGCAGCTATTAACCTGATGGATTTTGATTTTGCTAAACGTTGTGGGTTTCCTTGATACCCCTACGGAAGTCTATTCCCCTACTGGGGATCGATTCTACCCCTTTGGCTGAGAATAAACCTCAGTTCTCTACTCAGGTGATAATGAGGGTTGAACCTGATCATCAGGAGAGCTGCAAATTTTTGGTTCTGTATAATCTGCATGACATTATCGTACTGGGTTTCCCTTGGTTACAGTCTCATAATCCTGTTTTGGATTGGAAATCTGTGTCTGTAATCAGTTGGGGCTGCCAATGTGTTAATACCAACACTCCTGTTTTGTCTGCCTCCCCCCAGGCTCAGGATGTTCCTGACTTTTGATTGATTTTTCTGATGTGTTTAGCGAAAGTAAATCTGCATCCTTGCCTCCCCATAGGAGCTATGACTGCGCTATTGAATTAGTGCCGGGTAGTAAATTCCCTAAAGGTCGCCTTTTTAACTTGTCTGTACCTGAACATGACGCTATGCGGTCTTATATCAAGGAGTCATTGGAGAAGGGTCATATCAGACCATCCTCTTCACCCTTAGGTGCCGTTTTTTTCTTTGTGGCCAAAAAGGATGGTTCATTAAGGCCGTGTATTGATTATCGTCTTTTGAACAATATTACTGTGAAATATCAATATCCGTTACCCTTGATTTCTGACCTGTTTTCCAGGGTGAAAAACGCTACTTGGTTTACCAAGCTTGACCTCAGGGGGCATATAACCTTATTCGCATTAAGCACGGGGATGAATGGAAGACGGCATTTAATACCCCTGAGGGGCATTTTGAGTACCTTGTGATGCCCTTTGGGCTCACTAATGCTCCTTCTGTCTTCCAGTCCTTCATGAATGACATTTTCAGGGATTTTGTGGATAAATTTCTGATTGTTTATTTGGATGATATCTTGATTTTTTCCAATGACTGGGACTCTCATGTGAAACATGTTCGAACTGTATTCCAGATTTTGAGAGAGAATGCTCTGTATGTGAAGGGATCAAAGTGTCTTTTTGGCGTACAGAGGATCTCATTTTTGGGATTCATTTTGTCCCCATATGTTATTGAAATGGACCCGGTCAAGGTTCAGGCCATCTGTGATTGGGTCCAACCTACTTCATTAAAGGCTCTTCAAAGATTTTTGGGTTTTGCCAATTTTTATCGTAAATTTATTGGTAATTTCTCGGTTATTGTTAAACCATTAACTGATTTGACCAAAAAGGGTTCTGATGTGGTGAATTGGCCTCCTGAGGCAGTCTCTGCATTTCAGGAACTTAAGCAGAGATTCACTTCTGCTCCTGTTCTACGGCAGCCTGATGTTTCTCTGCCATTTCAGGTGGAGGTTGATGCCTCTGAAATTGGGGCAGGTGCCGTTTTGTTCCAAAGAGATCCAGAGACCTCTAAAAGTAACCCTTGTGCCTTTTTCTCTCAAAAATTTTCTCCTACTGAACGTAATTATGACGTGGGTAATCGGGAGTTATTGGCCATGAAGTGGGCTTTTGAAGAGTGGAGACATTGGCTGGAGGGAGCCAAACATCAGGTGGTGGTCCTTACGGACCATAAGAATCTGGTTTATCTGGAATCTGCCAAGCGACTTAATCCTAGACAGGCCAGGTGGGCCTTGTTTTTCACACGTTTTAATTTTGTGGTTTCCTTTCTTCCTGGCACTAAAAATGTTAAGGCGGATGCCCTCTCGAGGAGTTTCCTTGCGGACTCTCCTGAGTTATCTGATCCTTCTGTTATTTTGAAAGAAGGTGTAGTTCTTTCTGCCATCTCGCCCAATTTGAGACTGGCTCTGGAGGGGTGTCAGGAGGATAGGCCCGAGCGCTGCCCTGTTGGGAAATTGTTTGTCCCGGACCAGTGGAAAAAGAGTGTAATGTCTGAGATTCATTGTTCCGCGTTGGCCGGTCATCCCGGAATTTTTGGTACCAGAGACTTGGTTAGTCGGTCCTTTTGGTGGCCTACCTTGTCTCGTGATGTCAGGGAATTTGTGCAGTCCTGCGGGACTTGCTCTCGCTCCAAGCCTTGCTCTCGCTCTAGTGGTTTGTTGATGCCATTGCCTGTGCCCAAGAGACCATGGACCCATATCTCTATGGATTTCATTTCCGACCTCCCTGTTTCTCAGAGAATGACCGTCATCTGGGTGATTTGTGATAGGTTTTCCAAGATGATACATCTTGTGCCATTACCTAAGTTGCCTTTCTCTTCTGAATTGGTGCCTTTGTTCCTTCAGCACGTGGTTCGTTTACACGGCATTCCTGAGAACATTGTGTCTGACAGAGGAGTCCAGTTTGTTTCCAGATTTTGGAGGACCTTTTGTTCTAAACTTGGTGTTCAATTGTCTTTCTCCTCAGCGTTTCATCCTCAGACCAATGGTCAAACTGAGAGAACAAACCAGACATTGGAGACTTATCTAAGATGCTTTGTGTCTGCTGATCAGGATGACTGGGTCTCTTTTTTGCCTTTGGCTGAGTTTGCTCTTAATAATAGGGCTAGCTCTGCCACTTTCATGTCTCCATTTTTCTGTAATTCTGGGTTTCACCCTCGATTTTCTTCAGGACAGACGGAGGCTTCTGTCTGTCCAGGTGTTGACTCTGTTGTGGAGCGTATGCAACAGATTTGGGACCAGGTAGTGGAGAGGTTGTCCCTCTCTCAGGAGAGGGCCCAGTGGTTTGCTAACCGGCATAGGACTGATGGTCCTCGGTTTAAAGTGGGGGACTTGGTCTGGTTGTCCTCAAAAAAATATTCCTATGAGAGTGGCATCTCCTAAATTTAAGCCTAGGTTCATTGGACCTTATAAGATCATGGAGATTCTTAATCCTGTTTCTTTTCGTTTGCTTCTTCCAGGGACATTTAAGATCCATAACGTGTTCCACAAGTCCTTGTTGAAGAGGTTTGTTGAGCCAGTGGTTCCTACTGCTTTGCCTCCTGACCCTGTTCTGGTTGAGGGCAATATGGAGTTTGTGGTTGAGAAAATATTGAATTCTCGTTTTTCTAGACGAAAACTCCAGTATTTGGTTAAGTGGAGAGGTTATGGTCAGGAAGACAATTCTTGGGTGTTTGCTTCGGACATCCATGCTAGGAGACTCATCCGTGCGTATCATAGAACTCATCCTGACCGACCTGGTTGCTCAAGTGAGGGTTCGGTGACCCCTCCTCAAGGGGGGATACTGTTGTGAATGGACTTGAAATGAGTTCTGAGCAGAGGCTCCCTCTGGTGGTTACAAGCGGTACTGGACTGTCCAGTGAAGATTGTGAGGATTGGGAATCAGGTGTTACTGACTGGTCTTATATAAGGGAGTCGCCTTCCCATCAGGGTTGCCGGTGATCAATTGTTCTGGTCTCAATCCTTGATTCCTGTTTCCTTTGTAGCCTGCTGTGTCGTGTCTGCATCTCCTGCTAACAGATAAGACTTTTTCTTCTTTTTGTTTTTGTGCTTGATTTTTGCATTTTGTCCTGCACTTCTGTGGGGGCCTTCAGGGTCCCCTCCGGGGGCTTTTGCCCTCTCAGTTTAGTTCAGCCACTGATGTTTGTACATTTGCTTTTTCCAGTTTTTTCAGTGGCTGCTGTTTTGATTTTGTTACACCAGAGAACTAATTTAGGTGGTAGAGGTTGTGTGATCTCAGGTGTTTTTGAAATTAGTAGAGTTGGTGCTTTTCAGGGTTTTTTGGGATTGCAGTAAGTGCCCTTCCTATCCTTTTCTATTTAGGTAGTTTGGGCCCCCACGTTTGCTCATACTATTTTCTGTCTGTGTCAGTATTTCTTCTTGTCTAACCGCCATTATATGTTTGGGGGCTTTCTATGTTCTTTGGGGATCTGCTCCGGGGCAGATAGCTTTCCTCTTTCTATCTTTAGGTGTAGTTAGTTTCTCAGGCTGTGACGAGGCGTCTAGGACCAACGTAGGAACGCTCCACGGCTGCCTCTAGTTGTGGTGGTTAGTCAGGGTACTGCAATCTCATAGATTCCAACTGCTCTGGTGTATTGCCTTTTTTACCTGCACTCCTCAGCTACCGAAACATAACAGCGGTCATTCTTTCCGTCTATGCATTGTGCTGGGCCCTGCGGTGCCTGTGACATTACAATTGCTGCTGCCTGTGCCTGTTCCTGCGCCGTCTGAAAAGAAGAAAGATGAAAGTAGAATTCCTGATCCCTGATCCTTTCCTGATCTCTCCTCATCCACCCCAATCCTCTTCTACACCCTTTACTACCCCTTTACACCCTGCACACCTCTCCTCACCTGCCGCCGAGCGCTGATCAGTACTTGATCGCTCTATTTTTGGAAAGTTTTTTCTGTGCATCCTGCAGCGGCCGGGTGCAGTTCAGTGACACAAATCACTGATCAACGTCCGTACTCGCTGGATTCCAGAACTTTTTTGTCCCCGTCCATTTTTCTCCCCCTTTGCAGTACTTCCATGCATGCATCATGCAGCTGCCAAGCGTTGATCAGTGACGCAAATCACTGATCCGCACTCGTGCTCGCTCTTTTCCACAACTTTTTTTCCACAGACTATTCCCTCCATCCTGTGCATCCCATATGTGTGCGTGTACCAGGCCAATATTTCCTGGGTCAGGTCCCTCAAGCCACAAAAAAAAAGGAAGGTCAGAAAAGAGGTGACGAGTGTGTTACAGAAAGGGGATACGCAAGGACACCACTTATCAATGCGACACATGCCGACAAATCTGGTCTGTGTATAAAAGAATGCTTCAGACTGTACCACACAACTATGGACTACGAAATTAATTTCAAACTTACACAACTCATGTATGCCAACCTGACGTACACTAAGCAACTCACGTATTCCAAAATGACAAACACTACATAACCCACGTATACCAACCTGATGCCCTCTACACAACTTACGTATTCCACTACATTATAACATTCACATACCAGAAAACAGTTCCAAAATGGGGGCACTTTGGGGCATTTCCACTGTTTAGGCGCAAACGCTACATGATGTCCGTAGACCATTCCATCAAAGTCTGTATTCCAAAACGTCACTCCTTCCCTTCCGAGTCCAAACATGCTCCCAAACAGTAGTTTTCTCCCATATGTGGGGTATTAGTGTACTCAGGAGAAATTGCACAATAAATTTTGAGGTCCATTTTCTCCTGTTACCCCTGTGAAAATTATTTTTGGAGGGCTAAAATAACATTTTTGTGTAAAAAGTGATTTTTTTTATTGTCACAACTCAATATTAAAATTTTCTGTGAAGCACCTGTGGGTTCAAGGTGCTCACCATACATCTAGATAAATTCCTTTGGGGGGTCTAGTTCCCAAAAATGGGGTCACTTGTGGGGGATTTCCATTGTTTAGGCATATAGGGACTTTCCAAACATGACATGACGCCCTCATCCCATTCCATTAAAGTCTGCATTCCAAAACGTCACTCCTTCACTTCCAAGACTTGACGTGCACCCAAATAGTAGTTTTCTCAGACATATGGGGCATAAATACTGTGGAGAAATTGTACAAAATGTTTGGGGAACAATTTCTCCTGTTACCCTTGTGAAAATAAAAAAATTGGGGCTAAAAGATAATTTTTTATTTTCACGGTTCTATGTTATAAACTTCTGTGGAAAACTTGGGTGTTCAAAGTGCTCATCATACATCTAGATAAGTTCCTTGGCGGGTCTAGTTTCCAAAATAGGGTCACTTGTGGGGGGTTTACACAGTTTAGGCACATCAGGGGCTCTTCAAACGCAACATGGCATCCGCTTTCAATTCCAGCCAATTTTGCGTTGAAAAAGTCAAACCGTGCTCCTTCCCTTCTGAGCCCTGCTGTGCGCCCAAACAATGTTTTTTCCCACATATGGGGTATCAGTGTGCTCAGGTGAAATTGCATAAAAACCTTTGGATCCAATTTCTCCTGTTATCCTTGTGAAAATAAAAAATTGTTGGCTAAAGGTCATAGTTGTGGAAAAATTGTGACTTTTTATTTTCATGGCTCTATGTTATAAATTTCTGTGAAACACTTGGGGATTCAAAGTGCTCACCACACATCTAGATAAGTTGCTTTAGGGGTCTAGTTTGCAAAATGGGGGTCACTTGTGGGGGATTGCCACTGTTTAGGCATATCAGGGACTCTCGAAACATGACATAATGCCTGCATACCATTCCAAGTCTGCGTTCCAAAACGTCACTCCTTCCTTTCCGAGCCCTGATGTGCGCTCAAATAGTAGTTTTCTCCCACATATGGGGCATAAAAGTACTGAAGAAAAAATGCACAAAACTTTGGGGGTCCAATTTCTTCTGTTACCTTTGTGAAAATAAAAAAATTGGGGCTAAAAGATCATTATTGTGGAAAAATACGATTTTTTATTCTCATGGCTCTATGCTATGAACTTCTGTGAAGCACTTGGGGGCTCAAAGTGCTCACCACACATCTAGATAAGTTCCTTGAGCGGTCTAGTTTCCAAAATGGTGTCACTTGTGGAGGGTTTCCACTGTTTATGGACATCAGGGGCTTTCCAAATGTGACATGGCGTGCGCTAATTATTCAAGCAAATTTTGCATAAGTCAAATGGTGCTCCTTTCCTTACGAGCCCTGCAGTGCACCCAAACAGTAGTTTCCTCCCCATACATGGGGTATCGGCATGTTCAGGAGAAATTGAACTACAAATTTTGGGGTCCACTTTTTGCTGTTACCCTTGTGAAAATAAAATAAAAAAAACTAGGTCTAAAGTAAGATTTTAGTGAAAAAAGTTAAATGTTCATTTTTTCCTTTTAAATTCCAGTAATTCTTGTGAGGCACCTCAAGGGTTAATAAACTTCTTGAATGTGTTTCTTTGCACATTGAGGGATGCAGTTTTTAGAATGGTGTCACTTTTGGGTATTTTCTGTCATATAGACCCCTCAAAGTCACTTCAAATGTGATGCAGTCCGTAAAAAAAATGGATTTGTAAATTTTGTTGGAAAAATGAGAACTCCCTGGTCAACTTTTAACCCTTCTAACTTGCTAACAAAAAAACAAAAATTCTGTTTGAAAAATTGTGCTGATGTAAAGTAGATTTGTGGGAAATGTTAATTATTAACTATTTTGTGTGACACAATTCTCTGATTTAAGGGCATAAAAATTAAAAGTTTGAAAATTGCTACATTTTCTAAATTTTCACCAAATTTCCGTTTTTTTTCTCAAATAAACGTAAGTCATTACAAATAAGTTTTACCACAATCATGAAGTACAATATGTCACAAAAAAGTTATTACCTCATAAAGTGACAGTGGTCAGAATTGAAAAAATTGGCCTGTTCATTAACGTGCAAACCACCTTGAGTGTTAAAGGGATCAATGTCCCTGGTAAGCAAACCTTTAATATACTTGTAAATCTACTTTTACAATTAATTCTGCATTATCTATTATACAACTTGTTTTTAAAATATTCAGATAACGGTATATAAGTTAGCACTGGGATCATAAAACTGATTTGACAGGATATTTCTTTATTTATTTATCTTTGCTTTACATTATCCCCTAAAAGTCACATAAGATATTTTAATGACACTTTAAGGGTAAATTCACACTAGGCATTTTTTCAGCAGCAAAACCTGATCTATTGACAAGAAAGAAACTGCAGAAAAAAAGCATGTTTTCCTTGATTTTTCGCAGCATTTTTTATGCATTTTTTTTTGCATTTTTTGCAGCGGTTTTGACAAGTCCTATTCCATAGAATTAGGGTTTGGCACAAAAATGCAGCATAACCTGATACCGGCATTTTTTTGACCACCCGTTCAAGTCAATGGGTGAAAAACGCTGAAAAAACTCTGAAAGAAGTGTCATGCTCTATGTCCAAAAAACATGCAAAGCACAAAATACTGATGTAAAAAACAAGTTGTGTGTATGAGGTTTCTGAAATCTCATAGGCTTTGCTGGTACTGTAAAATGCAGCTGAAAATTAGCATTAAAAAAAGCATATTAAAAAACGCAGCAAAAACGCCTAGTGTGAACTTAGCCTAAATATATATTTTTTTTTCACAAAACAGTTTTTTTCTTCAGTAGATGTTGATGACTCTGCCAGTTCCAGCCCAATATGGGGTTCCCCTTTGGCTCATCAACTCTGCCCCTTTTGCACCAATATGTTTAGGCCAGCATCATATGTATAGACGTCTCACTGCGCCAAAAAATGCAGACGTTCTTGAGGTCAGATACCTTTTTTCATCCCATGAGTATTAGGGAATATAATAGGGTTACTCAGTTGCGGAGTAGATTAGTTAATCTCTTAATCTAGTTCTTCATTCATTATTTTGTATATAAAGCTGCCAATACACTTCATAGAACTGTCAGCAGAATGATTTACGGAGTCATAATTATTAAGTACAATAATAATCAATTTCCCAATATTCCCCCGTGAATTACTCACCATTTTAATGATCTCCGGATAAACAGGTTCTATGAGCACTCCTCTGTTTGTAGCAATGCACTCCACCAGCTCGTTCAACGCTGCCCTCTTAATCTCCTTGCCTTTCAGGTCGGCCACACAGTCCATAAAATGGAAGATAACTGAGCATTGTTGGAGCTTCTTACAGAACAAGTCATGGAGCTCAGACACGGGGGCATCTGCAAAGCGAGGGAGAAAGCAAGAGTCATTGGGGCTTAGGACGCCTCAAAGAGGTTCTGCCATCAAAAAGAATCAAAGCAAAACTGCTCCCAGGCAAACTCATAGTTACGTGGCAGCAGGTGGTTGGAATATTAAAGGTCGAATATGCTACGTTCCCACCTGATGTCTTGTGCTAATCTTCTCCTGACATCAGGTGAAAAGTAGTGATGAGCACAAGTGCATGGATAATGTTATCCGATCATGCTCCGGTGCCGAGTGTCTTCTGTGTGCTCTAAAAATATGTTAAAGTCCTCGTGGCTGCATGTCTCATGGTTGTTCGACAGTCGCAACACATGCCGGGGATTGCCTAACAACCAGGAAATCCCAGCATGTGATAGAGCTGTCGAACAGCCGCGGGGATTCGAACAAAACAATCAAAAGAATGGTGCTGTTAAAGAAGCACTCCTCTTCCCATCAAAGTTTTTATCCTCTTAATATATTTCAGTCATCATGTTATATAGCAGTGTGTTCTTACAATTGCTCATTTTGCCTTTCTACCTAGATAATTCTTCTCTTTTCCATTAGGTCTATGACATCATGTGACTAAAAAGTGACTAACTGAATCCTTGAATACAAGGAAGAGGCTCAGGATGAAGCACAGTAAACCAGTTTGGGGGACACTGTTGTAGGATGGGGGACATTATATCTATCTGGAAGAGGCACAGGAGATGTTATCCTAGTAAGGGGCCTGGGATGGGAGACATTATACATGGAAGGGGTCCAGAATGGGGGACATTATACCAGGATGGAAGTCATAATTTAATGAAGAGGCCCAGGATGCGGCACGTATATCAGTTTGGGGCACATTGTTAAAGGATGGGAGACATTATATCAGGAAGGGTTCCAGCACAGGAAACATTATACTTGGAAGCGGCCCGTAATAGGGGACATTAAACGTGGAAGGGTCCAAGGATCAGGACATTATACCAGGATGGAATTCATTAGACAAGGAAGAAGCCCAAGATGAAGCACAGTATATCAGTTTGGGGGACATTGTTAAAGGATGGGGCCAGGGGGACATTATATCAGGAAGGGCCCCAGAACAGTAGACATTATACCTGGAAGTGGCCCCGGATAGGGGACATTATACATGGAAGGGGTGCAGGAGTGTGAGGATTTCATGTCAGAACTAGTTCACCGGCAAAATCCGCTGCTCAATGAACGCAACTAATATGCCCAAAGATGCAACACAATGTGAGCTGAGCGAGTGTGGCTTCACATTGCATTATGAAATATACAGCACTAGAACATTTCTAGGTTAGTGGTTGCACATTAGGGAAATGTTCACACGTTATTGCAGTGATGTGGAGAAGTTTCTGTTTTATGCACCTCAGGAGGTGGTTAAGATTGGACACCAGGATCACATTGTGTCAGATGTCTCTTGCTCATCGCATAAGGGGAAATAGATTTACATAAAAAATAAAGCGGCTAATCAAAGTGTACGAAGGAAATATGTCATTATCTGACGCCACAAATTATTTAGGCTAGAAATAAATTCCAATAATCAGTATGATTAGAAGCAAAAGTGAAACACAGGAAAGGTTGTTAAAGCCAATATAACCTCTTACCCGCATACAAGTATAAGTTTAAGGTACTACAACCCAAAAAAAACACCAGTAAAATCAGGGTGTAAAAAAATAACTTCTGACAGTAATAAATCCTCTCTGTAGCCAAACAATTGTAAGGGAATATGTCACCATATTTTTTCTAGCTAATCTGAGAGCAGCATGATGTAGGGGCAGAGATTCACTTTCCGAGCTGCTTGTTGAAGTTTTTAGTAAAAATCACTGTTTTAACTGCTGCAGATCTAACAGTTCTCTGAATGCTGAGCTCTGTGTTAAATGCAAGCTGCAAAAACATCAGACCCAATTGGATTATTTGCGACTTGCTTGCTGTGGTTGTGGTACCGTAATGGGGTGCAGACCAACTCCAATCACTTGCTTATCAGCATTATATAGGGATCTTTGGCCATGGGACTTGTGTTGTGGCCAAAATTTTTGAGTAGCCCTTACCTAATGAAGCACATTTGAAATTCAGCATGAACTGAGTGACAAGTTTGAATTTTAAAGATGTGAACGATAGAATTTTGATGCTTGGTATTTGTTGGCATTTTAGTTTGCAAGGGCTATAGGAGGGTGCACATGGCTTACATCTCTGCAGCCATCTTACAAAGGCAGATAACTAGCATCGATCATCACTATGGCAAGTCAATATGCTGAGTTAAAGATTACGATTTACTCCTCTGTCTTACAATGATAGCGTCAGCTATTATTTTGCTAACTGTCTTCCATGGATGTTCTATTGAGACAGATGGAATTTTCCCTTATACGTACACTCAGCTTCAATTATAGACTCTGAGTAACTTTGGTGACATCACTTCATGATAAATTATGATGTCTCTTCTCGATAGCAGTCCGCAAAGACCTGGATAATAATTCTGGACCCAGACTCTTGAAATCCATTGTCATATTTTGGGGGAAGGCTCTGAGCCTGGCGGGATGGGTGCTCCCCACTTTTTTTACAAGCTTATCTTACTTTTAAATCCATTTTGTGATGACAAATAATTCAATAGTTCAGTAATGGAAGATAAACGAATATGCAAAATTCCACCGTTCTTTTCTACTTTTTCCCTACAGCAGTTAACCCATTACACGCTTAAATATAAAGTCATATTACAAACTGGAAACATATGTATTTATAACTAACAGATAAAATCAGCGATCCATTACACCACACATAATGATGGCTTTAACCAGGCTCAAAGTCATCATTCTTAATAAATATCCATTCAGAAAGCATTTAAGGATAGTGACCAAGCCAAATGAATTCCAGCAGAAAAATGCATATCCATTTATTACTCAGAGATGGCCTAGGAGGTTAGAGACCTAATTTACATTTGTGCAGGAACAGCAAATTACTGTTGGCAAAGAAGATCTTGGTTACAAAATTTTCTAAAAAATTAGCGAAATCCTGGTTCTGTAGAATCATTTCAATACTGTTCATCATCATAGAACACTCGACAAACTAAAGTGATTAGTGGGAGAAGATGAAGTTGTGAGATGTTTTTGCATTTGCACAACTTTACAAGTCTAATAGTCATCATTGTCCTCCAAATCGTTGTGAAGAGAGCCCCAATTTCCCAACATGTGCAGGTCTTGCATGTGACCAACCCGACGGCAGATGCGGGGTTGATGAGGACAAATTGGATTTCAACAATCCTATCATAAGATATGAAGTTGTAAAAAGTACCTGTCAACAGATTTTTTTTCCCTTTTTGAATAAAAATGTCTCCACAGTTGAGCTGAATTCTCATGTATATTGGAAAATCAGAGAACATATCTGTCAGATGTCCTGAAAGATTTTAGGTGCAGAATTGATGCAATTTTCCTAATGTAGCAATTATAGGACAAAGCATGGATGCCACTTTGCATAAATACTGGTTCCATCCGTCATGCCCTATCTACAGCATACCAATCACCACATTTGTATATTCTGCAATGATAATGTAACAGCTGTGTCAGTTTCTGCCTCGGCTGCTAGGTGGCGCCGTGCCTTTGTTGCAGGCGATGCTTGACAGCATCAATCCTATTTTATGCCTGGGACTTGTGGCTCTGTCCAGTCCAGTCCAGAAGCTATGGAGTTAATCCTGCTGGTTTGGGTTTCTTCTTGCTGTCAGCACTGGGTGGGCCTTTCATTGTATGTACCCTGAGAGCCAGTTCTCACTGCCCGTCAATGTTTTTGCATCTGTTCTTTTATCCTGATTTATCGTGTTCCCTGACCTTGGCTAGTTTATACATGTTTCTCCTGCCTGACGATTTGGTACTTTCTGCACCTCCTGGATCTGACCCGGCTACCTGACTATTTTCTTGCCAGCTTGCACCACCAAACAGCAGCTGACTCCATTCCCCTAGCCCAGGGACCCCTGTGCAAGTCCAGATCTCTGCATAGGGATTAAAGGGTGAAGGCCAGGGCAAACCCAGGGTTCTGGAAAACTTAGTAGCTAGCGCAAAGTGTGTTTGCTGTAGCCATTTTTGAGCTGGCAGGGGAACACGAACAGGAGGAATCGGGATTTACACTTGCAGAAGAAAAATAGTAGCATATATTTATGGAAGCAAAGAAATCCCTCATCAACTCTTGTTTCCAAAATACTACTTATGTACTGGTGCCGAATACCATTGAAGAAACATGTCCTCATGCCTGACATTGACACTAGGTGTTGGAGGTGCAGAGGGGACAAATGCACCTTTCTACACAACTTCTCGTCATGCCCATTCCACTCCTTCTTTTGGAAGGAAACTCAACTGGTAATTCATGAAATCACAGAATCCTCATCCGTTTTGAGCTATTCCTGGTTCATCAATACAACATCTAAGCAATCCCTCCTTTTCTTTCTAATGACGGCGGCTTGGACATGTATTCTTTGTTGAGTAAAAATACTAATTTCCTCCCTCAATTTCTCTTGATTAATACGATTAAAAATATGGAGGATTTTACTTCATCCATGTGTGATACAAAAATTTTTACAAAATTGGTTGGAATGCCAACTACTGAGTACTGTGTTTTAACTCACATTGATATTTTGACTGCCCCTCTCGTTACCTAAGCTAAAGTCATGGCCTCCAGGACAGTTCAGAGATTCATCTATATATCCCTCATTAAACATCCCCTCCTAACACTAACACCACCCCTCATTTTTCCCTGTCTCTCTACTTTCTTTTCCTTTTTTTACAATTGCTACTTTTTTCACCTCAGTCATTGGTTTATTGACACATCAACCATAAGATGCCATTTATGTTACACACCTGTCCCGGATCCAGGCTTTGCTTCCCTCTCCTCGATCTGCTAAACTCTGTTGGGCTCCACGTCGGGCTGTGATCATCTGCCTGGGCCTATATAAGGCTCACCAGGAGACAACGGTGTCTTGGTTCTAAGACTTTTAGTTTGTCTGTTCACAGTTACCTGTCTGCCTGTGACTCCCAGTACCTCTGCTATATGTGTCCTGCGAGCATCTATAATCTGCTGCACCAACGGCCATGGTCCATGTGTTCACCTGGACTTGGGTTTGGAGGATCCACCTCACCAGGTGAGCCTAACGGTTCAGCTCTGTAATAGCCATTTTTTTTAACCATGGGGAAACCTTAAATTTTGTAAGCTCTACCATTGATGGTATTGGAAACAGCAGGCACAATCCTATAGTATTACTGATTACTTACTTTGTTGATACTAATAATGTATACATAAATCAGACCAGCGACAGACTTATGACGGGTCTCTTGGACTTAAAGTTGTATTCTCAAGTTTGGAAGTTATCCCCTATCTATTGGACAGTTGTTAACTTTGGGATCACTGGGGACCTGACAACTGGGACCCCCAGCAATCTTAAGAACTGGGACCGCTAGAGGTGGCTGACCATTGCACTTAACTGGTGTTTGGCACTCCCATAAGAATGATTGACCGTGCACATGATGGACCACCTCTTCTTTGACATGTGGCTTCTGAGAGCCCCAGTTCTTGGGATTGGTGGTAGTCCCAGTGGTCGGATACCCAGAGATCAGGAAGTTATCACCTAGCTATTGGAAAATAGCCCTTTAAATACAGTATGTTTTCCCATTCACGGTCTACACAAGTACACTATTGCCCTGTGTCTGATCCTGCAGCTTAGTTCCAATCAATGAATTTTTCAATTTAGTGCCAGGCCTCCATTGATCAAGCATTGATAATCTATTGTAAGGATAAGTCATCAATAATGAAGTCCCAGAAAACGCCTTTAGGACTCCTAATTATGTGCTTTACCATTACAGTAACAATTAGCTTCATAAGCAAGACAAAGACCTGCTATATTAGACACAATCTGTAATAGCATGTATTATGTGCGCATTAGAGCTGTATTATAAATACGTTATAGAATTTTCAAAAAAACAGGAGCAAGCATTACCAAAAGGTGAAATATGTACTAAAAGATTATCTTTCTGTCGTTTTCAGTAAATGTTTGATTATTTCTATGATACAAAGACGGTGCGTGAAATGCATATACACAAACACCGGGACATATACACATAAATTCCAGTATTGCTACATACACTGCTCAAAAAAATAAAAGGAACACTTAAACAACAGAATATAACTCCAAGTAAATCAAACTTCTGTGAAATCAAACTGTCCGCTTAGGAAGCAACACTGATTGACAAACAAGTTCACATGCTGTTCTGCAAATGGAATAGACAACAGATGGAAATTATTGGCAATTATCAAGACACACTCAATAAAGGAGTGGTTCTGTAGGTGGGGACCACAGACCACATCTCAGTACCAATGCTCTCTGGCTGATGTTTTGGTCACTTTTGAATGTTGGTTGTGCTTTCACACTCGTGGTAGCATGAGACGGACTCTACAACCCACACAAATGGCTCAGGTAGTGCAGCTCACCCAGGATGGCACATCAATGCGAGCTATGGCAAGAA
This sequence comes from Oophaga sylvatica, assembly GCA_033576555.1. NCBI lineage: Eukaryota > Metazoa > Chordata > Amphibia > Anura > Dendrobatidae > Oophaga > Oophaga sylvatica. The sequence continues at coordinate 70,227,994 of JARQOD010000010.1, forward strand.
GGTTTGCTGTGTCTGTCAGCGTAGTGTCCAGAGGCTGGAGGCGCTACCAGGAGACGTGGAGGGGCCGTATAAGGGCAACAACCCAGCAGCAGGACCGCTACCTCCGCCTTTGTGCAAGGAGAAACAGGAGGAGCACTGCCAGAGCCCTGCAAAATGACCTCCAGCAGGCCACAAGTGTGCATGTGTCTGCACAAACGGTTATAAACCGACTCCATGAGGATGGTCTGAGTACCTGATATCCACAGATGGGGGTTGTGCTTACAGCCCAACTATCAGGAACACCGCACTGCACTTGCTCACTGAGCCAGTGCACGTGTCCTGAGTAAAACACACTGTGCCCAAAGATACCTGTGGAACGGATTAGCAGCGGTGAAGATGTGTGCTTAAGACAAACAGGATCTGAAGCACGTAACTGCTGGGGCGTGGCCTAAGCTCCAGAGAGTTAGGAGTTGAGGGAAAACTCCTAGAAGGGTAACTACGGGACAAAGTTACCTAAGGGCATAGACAGAACAGATAGTCAGGACGTAGACAAGAGGTCATACACGGAGAGGGCAGCGCAGTACAACAGAAGCAGGCAGAGGGTAGTCAGGATGTAGCCAAGGGGTCATACACGGAGAGGACAGCACAGTACAAAAGAAGCAGCGAGAGGTAATCAGGACGTAGCCAAGGGGTCATACACAGAGAGGACAGCACAGTACAAAGGGGGCAGGCAAAACTCATAACAGGGACAAAACCAAATCAGAACCAGACAGACGTAACGTAGTACAGGCACAACAGGGTCAAACAGACTCGGCCAAGGGTCAAAGTATAAGCGACAGGTGAATGGCCCCACAATGAGGCTATAAGAAGCCTCCCAGAATCCCAGAGTGAGGCTGTCCAGATTAACCTCTGAACTACCTAATCCCACAAACTCCATAGGCCATGACACCAACACCGTGCAGGATGCTTGGCATTTGCCACAGAACACCAGGATTGGCAAATTCGCCACTAGTGCCCTATGCTCTTCACAGATGAAAGCAGGTTCACACTGAGCACATGTGACAGACGTGACAGAGTCTGGAGACGCCGTGGAGAGTGATCCGCCGCCTGCCTGCAACATCCTTCGGCATGACCGATTTGGCAGTGGGTCAGTAATGGGTGGGGTGGCATTTCTTTGGAGGGCCACACACCATGTGCTCGCCAGAGGTAGCTTGACTGCCACTAGGTACAGAGATGAGATCCTCAGACCCCTTGTGAGACCATATGCTGGTGCGGTTGGCCCTGGGTTCCTCCTAATGCAGGACAGTGCCAGACCTCATGTAGCTGGAGTGTGTCCGTAGTCCCTGCAAGATGAAGGCATTGAAGCTATTGACTGGCCCACCCATTCCCCAGACCTGAATCCGATTGAGCATATCTGGGACATCATGTCTCGCTCCATCCACCAACGTCACATTGCACCACAGACTGTCCAGGAGTTGGCGGATGCTTTAGTCCAGGTCTGGGAGGAGATCCCTCAGGAGACCATCCGCCGCCTCATCAGGGGCATGCCCAGGCGTTGTAGGGAGGTCATACAGGCACAGGGAGGTGTAACCAGTTCAGGGGGTTTAGCTCTGGGATCGCCGTCTCAAGTAGACGGAGTGGCATAAAAAGTCCAAGCACAGACAGCAGCACTGGTGTAAACTGGCCGCAACCAGTTTTATTGAAAGTCCACAGCAAACAAACATAAAACAAAACCATAAACCAAAATCCTAAGCCTGGCAGGCTGCTAACTAAACACAGTCAGTTCCCTCACTACTGTGGTCTAGGCTCTAGCAGCCTGGCCAAAACAACACATGTTATGTAATTACCAGAGCTTGGTATGCAGGAGACTCCAGCTGCGTCTGAAGCCAGATTCAGACTGAGAGCTCTGTCTGTGTAACTCTACCACCTATTTCTGGCTGCTTAATTAGGCAGCTGTGTGTACTCAGGGTTGAGCTGCAAGCCTGTACTGGATGGGGAGTGGAGTGAATGTACTATATATTCCTTATGCGACCCAGCTAAGAAACCTGGGCGAGATATACACCCCGTCCAGTACGCACCCTTCACTGTCTCACAGAGGTCATACAGGCACGTGGAGTCCACACACATTACTGAGCATCATTTTGACTTGTTTTAAGGACATTACATTCCATTTTAATTTTTGTGTGTGACTCCAAATCCAGGCCTCCATTGGTTAATAAATTTGATTTCCATTGATGATTTTTGTGTGATTTTGTTGTCAGCACATTCAACTTTCATACAAAACAAAGTATTCAATGAGAATATTTCCTTCATTCAGATATAGGATGTGTTATTTAAGTGTTCCCTTTATTTTTTTGAGCAGTGTATATACAAATGTGAGGTTCTTTGCAAACATTTGAAGAAATGCATGAACTAATGATGAGTGAACGTGCTCAGATAAGGTATTATCCCTCTATGCTCGGGTGCTAACTGAGTGTCCCCGCGGCTGCATGTCTCACTGCTGTTCGTCAGCCATAACACATATAGGGATTGCCTGTTTGTTAGATATATGAATAAATATTCTTTATAGCCCAAAGCACATAAGCTTATATGCACTTCTCCTCCTTTGTATTCTTATTTGTTAAATACTTTTTTTTAATGACGTCAGCTTCGCCAATAAAATGGAATTTTTTAACCACTAATATTTTTTTTCCCTCTGTGCTGGAATTT
>JARQOD010000010.1:70230781-70328987 GCA_033576555.1 Oophaga sylvatica
CTAGTGAGTTGATAAACCCCCAAAATTTTATTGGTCCATAATTAATTTGGGTCCCCGTAAAAGGGTTCCATACAGTATATGAAAAGGCCCATTTTAATGTTTCCACTATATGTTGGGCCCCTTTTATATTGATCCATATTTTTAATGGGCCCCTTTTAATGCCCCCATACAGTATAGGATGGGCCCCCCCGGGGGAGTATAATAAAGACAAATTTTAATTGCCCCTTTTACAGTATATGGAATGGGCCCCTTTATATTGTTTTAAAATTTCCCCCATTCACAGAGCCCCAACAGTTTGGGTGGTGGAGTCGGCATCTCCTGTCCCCACAATGCACTTTCCAGGTTTCCCCCCCCAGTTCCATCACTCCCCACAGCTCTAAACCGCCCCAGCCCGATTAGCCTTTCCTCAGTGTTCCCCGCCGACGAAGAGACAAAACGCGCATTGGGGGTTGCTTGGGGTTTCCACATAAGGAGACCATCCCCTCATTTAAGTGCCACCTCAATCTTTGTTTTTTTGGCCTGATTTGGACACGGCTGGGTACCGGGGAAACAGGATATTTTGAGGCTATAGTGAAGGATTTCTTATAGGCACTTTTTTATATGAGTCCTAGGTCCAGAAAATGGGGGGTTAGTTCCCCTATTTTTGGGATAAGTAGTGCCCTTTAAATTAATTTTTAATTTTTTTTTTCTGCCGTGATCATTCTGTGATACATAATGGGCCCTATATATGATGCTCCAGTGTATGATGGGCCCATATAGCCCATATAATGGGCCCATATTGATGCTCCTGTATGATGGGCCCATATAATGCGCCATATATAATGGGCCCATATGTGATGCTCCATGTATGATGGGCCCATATAATGCGCCATATATAATGGGCCCCATATTGATGCTCCGTGTATGATGGGCCCATATAATGCGCCATATATAATGGGCCCCATATTGATGCTCCTCTGTATGATGGGCCCATATAATGCTCCATAATAATGGGCCACATATATGATGCTCCTCTGTGTGATGGGCCCCTATAATGCTCATACATAATGGGCCACATATATGATGCTCCAGTGTTATATTGGCCCCATATAATGCTCCATATATAATGGGCCCATATTGATGCTCCAGTTTTAATGGGCCCCATATATGATGCTCCAGTGTATGATGGGCCCTATATAATGCTCCATATATAATGGGCCCATATATGATGCCCAGTGTATGATGGGCCCATATAATGTTCCATATATAATGGGCCTCATATATGATGCTCCAGTGTATGATGGGCCCATATAATGCCCCATATATAATGGGCCCCATATATGATTCTCCAGTGTATAATGGGCCCCATATGTGATGCTCCTCTGTATGATGGGCCCATATAATGCTCCATATATAATGGGCCCCTTATATGATGCTCCTCTGTATGATGGGCCCATGTAATGCTCCATATATAATGGGCCCCATAAATGATGCTCCTCTGTATGATGGGCCCATGTAATGCTCCATACATAATGGGCCCCATATATGATTCTCCAGTGTATGATGGGCCCATATAATGCTCCATATATAATGGGCCCCATATATGATTCTCCAGTGTATGATGGGCCCATATAATGCTCCATATATAATGGGCCCCATATATGATTCTCCAGTGTATGATGGGCCCATATAATGCTCCATATATAATGGGCCCCATATTTGATGCTCCAGTGTATAATGGGCCCCATATATGATGCTCCAGTATATGATGGTCCACATATACTGTATAATGCTCCAAACATTAAAAAAAGTGAAATTCTCACCTCTCCTCGCTGGGCACTGCTCTGGTCCGGAGTCCTCATCGTTGGTGTCTCCTGGCTCTCTGCACTGTGATTGATCAGGCTGAGGGCGCACAGACGTGACGTCATCGTGCCCTCTGACCTGAATGTCACAGTCAGAAGACGTGGAAGATTCCGCAGCGGAGGAGCGGGGAAAGGTGAGTATCACAAGTGCCGGGGCCCTGAGCAAGCTGCGGGGGGCCCACTCGCGGTGTCAGCACAGGCGCTCGGCACCTATAGCACGCCGGTGTTCCCGACGGCTAGTGAACCCCCACGCATCCTCAGGGCCTGGGCACTTGCCTGGGTGCGCCGGGTGCTGACGCTTCCCTGTGTGTAAGACTTCTACTGTACAGAGGGCAAATAGTGATGACAATATGCATCGGTTGCATGGTGAGCATTCCCTTTGGCAGCAACGTGTAGCTATACAATATATTTTAGACACATTCATAGGTTTATGTGTAATCATACATTGCCTTTGTACAGTTTACATGTAACCATCACATTAGTTTCTTGTTACTTGTAAAATATAATTATTGTAATGAGTGTTTTCAGTGGAGAGAAAGTTGGCCACAATATTCTGTGTAATGTCACCTTAGAGAATTGGTAAGTTCCAATAAGCATATTGTTTATACTCAACTTCCTGTCACTTATTTTGTTACACTTATTATGACAATTTTACAAACTCCTCATTCACTTTGTGCTCTTTGACCGCATTGACTCCTTAAAGGCAATCTGTCGCCAGGTTTTTTACTATGTAATCTGTCAGCAGCATAACGCAGGGGCTAAGACCCTGATTCCAGCGATGTATCACTTAGTTTACTGGGTGAAGCAGTTGTGATAGAATCACAGTTTTCTCTGCTGCAGATCTAGCAGAGCTCTGAATGTTGAGCCCTCTATAACCCCGCCCACACCACTGATTGGTTGCTTTCTCTCTATACTGTATATTGACAGAAAGCTGCTAATTTGTGGTAGGGCAGGGTTATACAGAACAAGTTGACTAAAATGCACCTTAGCTTGTAGTGATAATCTCCTGCTGATAAAACACTGTGTGTATTAAAACAGCAACACAGCCAAGTAAGTTTCACATCGCCAGAATCAGGGTCTCCGCTTCTCAGATTACATAACAAAACTGTGCTGACAGTAGCTGAGACATTTTTCTAGTATTATAATCCATGGTGTCTTTTCACAGGTGATGTTCCTTGGAGAGTTGGAAGAGATTTTGGATGTCATTGAACCATCCCAGTTTGTTAAGATCCAGGAACCACTTTTTAAACAAATTGCCCATTGTGTCTCCAGCCCACATTTCCAGGTATGAAGCCAAGTTCTCTTGTAAAGTGATAAATACATAGATTGATAAACTCATAACTGAGATACACTGAATCTGACCATGGTCTTGTCATAAGACTACGCCATTGTAACAAGTTATTTCATGAACCATCTTTTTTCCAAAATATTCTCTGATCAACTGTAAGTGGTATTATTGACGAGTTGAAGGAACCGCAGCAACTCAGCCATGAAGCGGAGACCCTGTAATGTTACAGAGCGGGATCACCAAGTGCTGAGGCGACTCAATAACTGCAGAGTTTCAAACCTCATCAGCACAGAAACTGTGCGACAGGAGTTTGATGTCATAAGATTTCATGCCAGAGCAGCTGCATGCAAGCCTTACATCACCAAGCGCAATACCTGGTGTATGATAGAGTGGGGTAAAGCTGCAGCCACTGGATTCTGGAGCGGTGGAAAATGTTATTTGGAGAGATGAATCATGCTTCTCTATCTGGCGACTGATGGACAAGTCTTGGTGTTTGGTGAATGCCAGGAGAACGTTATCTGTCTGACTGCATTCTGTCAGCTGTAAAGTTTGGTGGAGTAGGGATGATGTTATGGGGTTGTTTTTCAGGGGTATTAGTTCCAGTGTAGGGGAATCTTAATGCGCTCAGAGCCCTGACCTCAACCCAATCCAACACCTTTGGGATCAGTGGCGTAACTAGAGTCCGATGGGCCCCCGTGTAAGATTTGGACCGGGGCCCACCCTTATCCTGGTATATATTTATCCTCCATCCTGGTATATATATATATATATATATATATATATACATATATATATATATATTGACCATCCTGGTTTATATGTCCTCCATCCTGGCATATATGTCCATCTTCCTGGTATATATGTCCTCCATCCTGTTATATATGTCCTCCATTCTGGCACATGTCCTCCATCCTGGTATATATTTCCTCCATCCTGGTATATATTTCCTCCATCCTGGTATATATTTCCTCCATCCTGGTATATATTTCCTCCATCCTGGTATATATTTCCTCCATCCTGGTATATATTTCCTCCATCCTGGTACATATTTCCTCCATCCTGGTACATATTTCCTCCATCCTGGTACATATTTCCTCCATCCTGGTACATATTTCCTCCATCCTGGTACATAAAGCATTTATCCTGGTATATATGTTTCCCTTCCTGGGGGACCCACATCCAGTTCAAATTTGTGCTGGCATCGGCAGGCCTCCAACCTCTGCGACCATGGTTGTTACTCCCCTGTTTGGGATGAACTACATTGGAGATTGCGAACCCGGCCTCTTCCCAACATCAGTGTCTGATCTCACAAATGCTCTTCTGGATAAATGGAATAAAATTCCCAAAATCTTGTAAGAGGCCTTTGGAGAAGGTGTTGTAGTTTGTTATGTAAAGACAGATATCAACACAGCAATCACAATAAGGCTGTGGTTCCACGGTACGGAACCACAGCGCTTTGGACGGAGCGGAAATTCCGCTCCGTCTAAGCCCCGCCCCCTTTCTGACGCGCGCTCTTTCCGGAGGTGTTCAGGACACCTCCGGAACACCTCCGGAAAGAACGCAGGGCTACATAGCCCTGTGTGAAATTCTGTTGCGGCGACGCAGCGTCGCCGCAACACGCTAGGACATGCTGCGGTCTGAAAAGACGCGCCGCATGTCCGTTTACGCAGGTCTCCCGCCTGCGTGTTGTTACGCATAGTGGAGACGGGATTTCTTGAAATCCCCTCCACTATGCTGTAACATCTGGACGCTGCGTGTTTGGTGCTGCGCCAGCGCACAGCGCCAAACACGCAGCGTTTCCTGACCGTGGAAACTCACCCTAAGCATTGCACACATCCTTGCAAGACACAGTGTCCCATATGGACATAGATCATGATTGTGAATGTTTTATTCACCTGATTTTTCATTATTATTTTGTCTTAACATTACCTCTTAGGTTGCTGAGCGTGCCCTTTATTTCTGGAACAATGAGTACATCCTCAGTCTGATAGAGGAGAACTGTCATTCCATCCTGCCCCTGATATTTGGCACCCTCTACCAGGTCTCCAAAGAACACTGGAACCAGTAAGTGTTGGACCAAGAGTAGACAGTCTTCCTTATGGACCTCCATTACATTCATACTGCACATGGTTGTTTAGGACCCGCCACTGTGAGATTTTCATCACTGATTTGTGTTTCTGCATAAACAATAACAGAAAACTGCAAAAACCACAAGAAAAACAGCCATAAAACGCAAAACTTTATTAAAGTAATATATATAAAAATAGCAGTAAATGAGTGAACAATACAAATGAGGAGAAATAGCGCACCCGTGAATGTAGATACAAACAAGCAAAGCCTGTATAGTCAAATGCTCCAGAATGCATCATATCATAGGTAAGAAAAAGTAGATACCCGACTCAACAATACTGGCAGGAGAACCCCGACGCGCGTTTCAGAGCGCCGTGCTCCTTCCTCAGGGTGCGTCCGAGCACGGCACTCCGAAACGCGCGTCGGGGTTCTCCTGCCAGTCTCCTGGTCCTGCTGTTTCCAGGTACATGTAGCATGGGTTTAATTTCCATTTTTTTGGTTATGTTCGCATTATGTTTTTATATTGTTTGTTATTCTTTTGCTTCATTTGGTATTCCCATGCTGCAGGCCTGTGATTATTGATACTTACCATTTATACCCTACTCCTGTCTGCGTCCTTGGTACTTACCATTGACCCATTGGGCTATATACATTGGTCGCAGTCTTGTTGAGTCGGGTATCTACTTTTTCTTACCTACGATATGATGCATACAGGAGCATTTGACTATACAGGCTTTGCTTGTTTGTATCTACATTGACGGGTGCGCTATTTCTCCTCATTTGCCATTGTACCTGTTCACTCATTTACTGCTATTTTTATATATATTGCTTTAATAAAGTTTTGTGTTTTATGGGATTTTATGGCTGTTTTTCTCGTGGTTTTTTGCTGTATTTGGTACAGCTGGTCCCATTACAGTCCTGCATATCCGTATATGGGGGGGGATCTGGTTACCTTTACTACTTTGACTATATACACCCCCTATGCAATATGTTCTCCACAATTGCCTCTCTTTAATAACAGAAAACTACATACATTGTTTTCTTTTTCATTGTTTAGTAAATCAAAATCTAAAATGTAGATAAATGATATAGGTCTGTTTTCTGATGATTTGGGTTAGAGCTAAAGTGATATAGCAGCTACCGCTAAGATCAGGTCTCTAGGTCTCCTATCCGTCACTGTTGACAGGTTCCCTTTAATGAGTGACCATTGTTTCATTTTGTCCATAATTTAATAGTAATGTGAAAAAGGTTTGTTTTTTTCAGCCACCTCGCATCTCCGATGAAACAGAATAAAAAGTGATCAAAATTTGTAATGTATCCCAAAATAATACCAATAAATACAACGCGCCACTCAAAAAAAAATCTGCTCAATAGTCTCGGAAAATGGTGACACAAATTTTTATTTTATGATAAACTGAATAGTGTCATGTAAAAAAATAAAACCCATCCCCGAAAAAAAAAAAAACTAAGTCCTCAAATGGCTCTGTTTATGGAAAAATAAAAACTTATGGCTCTTAGAAAAAAGTGGAGATAAAAAAGGAAGTGCAAAATTTTCATAGTATGTAGTCTATTATTTTAAAAATAGAGTTCAATACAATCTTGAAACGCATAATAAAGATGCTATGGAATAAAACCGATGAATGACTTGTTTTTCAGCAGCAGCGTCGTCAACCAGAAACTTCCATCTCTTTTTATTCCTTAAAATTAAAAATTGCCGAAGATGGGAAAAGGGTTAAGGAAAATTGCCTTTTCCTCCTCACCTATCAGATTTCATCTCTGAATTTACTGATGAAATCTTTTTTCAATATTTAGGAAACCAAAATCTAAAATGCAAATGAAATATATCGGTTCCATTTTCTGTTTATTTGGGTTATGGCTGTAATGAGTGAAAACAGGCTATCGTCTCACTAAGGGACTAGATTAGAGTTGCTGCCTTTAGAAGTCTATGGAAAGGGAAGATGAAGGAGCTAAAGAAAGGCCGAGAGACACGCGTGAAAAAAAAAGAACAAAAATTCCGGATAGAAGTCATTTAAAAAGGTTTTTTTTCGTCATATAAACATACACATGACAACTTTCCCTGATAAGTCACCTGAAACTAGTTTCACTTTAAGCATTTTTTTTTACATTTTGTCTTTCTGTGATTAGTGATGAGCTAACATGCTGGGATAAGGTGTTATCTGAGCATGCTTGGGTGCTAAGATAGTGTCTTTGGCGTGCTCGAATAATATGTTCGAGTCCCCGCGGTTGCATGTCTCAAGGCTGTTCGACAGCCGCAAGACATGCAGGGATTACCTGTTTGTTAGACAATCCCTGCATGTGTTGAAGCTGTCGACATGCAGCCGCGGGGACTCGAACATAGTATTCAAGCACTCCAAAGACACTCGGTTAGCACCCGAGCATGCTCAGAAAACACACAGCACGTTCGCTCATCACTATCTGTGATCTTACTTTTTTTCTGTGTTTTCTTTTTCCAGGACAATTGTCTCTTTGATTTACAATGTCCTAAAGACTTTTATGGAGATGAACGGGAAACTCTTTGATGAACTCACAGCATCATATAAGCTGGACAGACAACAGTACGTCCTTTTTCTAGATATCTTGTGGTCTGATACAAAAGCAGATGCAGAAGGACTCTTTTACAAAAATAAAGATTATGTCAACCTTTTGCACTCCAGCAACTAAACCGCTAAAAGCTGAGTAGTCTTAATTGATTACAACTTGTGGTCCTCGCTGCTCTGCCAATTTCTTTTAATGGACTGCCATAAATCAGTAAGCCAATATATTAGTTTGTGCAGTCACTTCCATATGATCTAGTAGCCGGTAGGAAGAACTGTAATCCCAGTGGTCCCTTTCTAATCAGAAAACGAGCTATTGTTTAAATCAGGTTTTTGTGTTACTTTTTTTTTTTTTTTTTTTTCTAAATGTGTCAGTGTTTTTTTCATGTTACGATCAGCACATGTTTATTGTACCTGTCTATATTTTCCCTTTTCATATGTAAAGCGCCATGGAATAAATGGCGCTATATAAATGTGTAATAATATTAATAATAATAAAAACAAAATTAGTAATCTTGCAATTTTCACACTGGCCACTAGGGCTTTTTAGACTTTTTCTTCTTGTCATTTTAGGAAGAGTTTTCAGCAGTTTCCTTATAAACAGAGTCAGGATTACAATGGGTCAGAGTTTGCTCATTGTGGATAGTGTACTTTTATTTCCTGAAATAGGAAATTAGAGTAAAAAAAAAAGCCTTAGCGGTCATTGTGAAAATTGCAAGATCTTTAATTTTTATTTGTGATATGAAGAAAAAATATATTTAATAAGTAAGTACATTTTATTTATTTTTTTATGATGGCAGTGACAGGGTCAGCACCTATGTCTCACTAATTCTGGGGATTGACTGCTGCAGGAGGAACCAGGGGCTTGACCCATCACTGCCATCATCTGTACTCCAAATGAGTACATTCTAATATCAATGAAGCTGAGGGCAGGAAAATAGCCTGGGGAAAATCAGGGATTTGAAAGCCACCTACACGACAAATCCCCTAGTAAAGTAACTTTCGAACTTCTATAACTTTCTGCGCTGGACGAAATTTATTTTTAAAAAAAGTAAAGTTTAGTTACTCTTTAACACAAAAACCTGATTTAACAATAGGACGTCTTCTGATGATTGCTTCCTTTTTAATGATATTCCGTATGTTACATTCAAGCAGAAATTCCTTTTTGCATATTTACTAAAATAATTGCGTTCTTCTACATTCCCCCCACGTTTTGTAGACAATAATTATTGTTTTTGGACCCGATACATCAAGACTGGCTTCGATCACACCGGTCTTGATGAGGAGATGGGCTGGAGTCAGACACTTCTGAATCATGAAGATGCTTCATGAATCATTAGCTCCAAATGAGTGGTGTGCGCCTCACCACTCCTGTGTGCGCCTCACCACTCCTGTGTGCGCCTCACCACAAATCCTACTGCAGCCCCTGATGGAGTAAGATTTGTGGCATAGCGAATGCCGCCACTCGTCATGAATTTAACAAGCGGTGGTCACCACGCCCCCATCCCACCCCTGCGCCAATCATTTTGTTGGAGCTGAGTAGCGTTGAGTGAGTATGTCCGGATTTGGTCTCCAAATATGAACTTGCCACATTCGTGCTGTTTTGGTACCCTATTCGTGCCAAATTTCTGTTTGATGATCAGTTCCGAACATATTCGGTAATTTCGACTCCCAATTACTCCAATGGCGTTCGGCGAATAATGCAAAAACAATATTCGCCGACTATCATAATCGTAACCGAATTTTGAAAAATTTGCTCAATTCTAGAGCTGAGACTGGATTGAAAATTCGCCAAATCTTTCTTGGAAAGAAAGCTTTTGTACCAGAATTGTGGTGTGAAGGCTTTGATGAATTGGGCCCTTTGACTTTTTCACAATGTATAAGTTTTATCAAACAGTGCAGACATATATAATAAAGATATAAGTCATTGCTAACATGAACACTTTATCCCACAGGGAATTGAAGCGAGATAAAGAACGTCAGGAGCTTTGGAAAAAACTGGATGAACTTCGTCTTAAAAAACTGAATGGCCTAGAAGAAGCGCAGATGAACCAGCTTAATTTACAGCACAGCCGAGCGAGTAAAAGTTAGAAGACCCCCAACAACACCACTTTCCACTAAGACCACTACAGCCAATAAACACCCCTCCTCCCCATATTTTTACCCTCTTTTTGTTTGAGAAATTCTTCTCCTGTTCCCTAAGATGGGGACTATCAGCAGCTCACGCTGTTATCATAGAGCCATCGATGGCACATGGTTCGGAAAACCACAGGTCTCCTTTTCATGATGTAGTGGGCGCATTTCCTATTCCCAGTGGCACGGTCAAAGATTTTTAAGGCTTGAGTACAAATCATCAATCCCTTTTGACAACAGCAAAGACTTTTGGGAAAAGCCATTGTTATCTCTTGTTCCGTCTTAGCAAATGACTTTGCGAAGTCTCATTGGAGAAGGATCTCACCCCATGAAAGGCTCCTCGGAGAAAAAAATACTGAAATAATTTGCCATTCTCTGTCCAGAGGAGGTAGGGGCTTCTGGGAAGTTCCCTGGACCTGTCAATCTTTGTCAAAGTAAAGGCTTCCGGGCAAGCCTGTCACAGATCAACTACAGTCATATTCTGAACATGACAGTTGAGGCTTCTGGGAAAGCCTTCTTAATATACAACCATTGTCACTTTCTGTTTGTAAAAACAGAGGCTTCTGGAAAGGCCTGTGTCTCCTGTCCGTCACTTTGTGTTTGTGAGAACAGAGACTTCTGGGAAAGTCTCTCCAGCGATCATCTTTAGTCCATCAATAAGAGACAAGGCTTCTGGAAAGTCACTTCTGAACCGCTATGATGACCATGAGCACCTCTGCCCCCCTACGATGACCATTAGCACCTGTGCCCCTCTAAGTACACGCTGCTACGGTTGTAAGAAGGTATCTGAGAAAAAAAGAATGTCAAACTAACATCTGTCTATGGACTTAACACCATGCTGGGTTCATGGGCGCAAAGTATTCAAGGTAGCCTGTCCTGTCCCCACCGCCGTCCGGTAGATGGATTGCATCCTAGGAATGTACGTGGCCAGCTATCGAAGATTGTGAATAGAAAGGAGTGAAATGAGAAATAATGGATTTTGGAAATGCATGAAAGACAGTGAGATGAAGTTTAATAAGTTGCGATGAAAATTTTTTTGCATAACAATTGGCATCAGATCAAAACCTTTGTTTAAATCCCACGACTTTCTGAAAGATTTCAAGCTGCTAAATAAAGTGATTACGAGAAGGTGCATTTTAATGATTCCACCTCATTGTTCGTGGAACAATACGGATGGGAAAACTATTTTTTAACAAGAGCAAATGATTCGTGTTAATCTAGCTTTCGCTACACAAATAATTGTGTCGTCAATCAGTCGCTCTCCTCGTTGTAGCTGAATAACAATAAGACGAACAAGCATTCCATAGGAGCTCGGAGAACAAACACAATCGTGATGGGTTAAAGGAAGCCACTTAATCTTCTGCAGCAAAGGGCTTGATGGTAGATACCCATCTCAAATCCAACTTCCAACGTGTCTGCTTCCCATTGTCATCTGTGAGAACAAGGGACCTGGCCTTCTCGGCAGACAACTGAACAGTGCTGTGGTCAGCTGGACTGGCAGAACTGACCACGAGGACTTTAGGCTTAAAAAAAGCCAGAAGGTAGTGAACATAAAGACGAGGCTATTTTCTGGTCAAGCTTTGGTCTCAATCAGTTTCGGTAAAGATCTGATTTAAAGGCAAGCCCAGTAGCTACATTCTTAGATATCACTGCAATAAGTTGTCCATTTGGTGTCTAAAATGTCCAAAGTTGAGCTTTTATGACCGTAATTTAGCAGTTCATTTCTTGGCAAAAAAAATGGTGTCTCGTGTCCCTACAGATGAAAGCGAAGTCATACTTTCCTCCTCTAGTTTAGGCAAAGGGCACATAGTCAGTATCCTCCTAGTTTACAAGTCGGCCAGCTGAAGATATGATTGTATCAAATATGTCTCGTTATAACCCTATTCTTCCCATTAATCCAGGGGCGGACATGCCATTGGTGCAAGCTGCACAGGGATGAAGAAGTAACGGGGTCGATGCCACCTCCAAAGCAGGTGATGCATTATGTCGAGCTATTGGATTGTAAAGAGCCCAAATATTGTCCTTGTGTCTGCTCCTGCATTAATCTATGTATGTAACCTTCAACTAGTTGCATATTTCAGCAGAGAATATGAATATGACAAGCCGAGTCGTCTTAGCCACCATTTATAATGGACTTTTCTGTGTTTCTTTTGGGTTTAGATTTTTTTGGGGAAAAAAAAAGACTGACCTCTACTGTGAACGTGAGCCCGATCACGATATTCCTTTAGATGAGAATAAGTGTGGCTGGCGCCTCTAGAATATCCCCTCCCGGACGGTGACCCAGATCTTAGGTGTTCTTTTTGACTCTGCGGTAAACAAATATCCATTAGCCACCTTTTGTCATTAGGTGCCATCGTATCCAGTCGTACGAGCCCGGGGAGGGGGCCTTGTTCCTCTTATTAACGGTCTAAAGAATAGCCTATTTGCAAAGAGTATATATAAATATATTAAGTGCAATGTTTTTTTATTTTCTATTTTATTTTTTTAAAACAATTATTTATTGTATTATTTATTTGGTATTTATTATGGTCAGCGTTTGATCTGTTTTAGTTCACGGAGGGAAAGGGGAGGAGCGGGGGGTGTCTATGATATTTATCCTGTTCACTGCTGAATTAAATGCTGGGTCTCAGAAATATGTCCTGTTTTTATGTCTACACTGGCGATAACGTATACTCATTCGCACACATAGTCATTAGCTTTATGAAAAAAATAAAAGAAGAAAGAATGTCTTAGAGAAATTGAGTTTAATATTCGTATGATTTCACTATCCATGACTGATTTAACCGGATGCTTAGTACCTAGTTAGTGCGGTCGGGGGGCATATTAGGGATTCTTTTTAAAAAAAAACAAAAAAAAACATAATACTGAAAGATGTATTATTTTTTGGAAAGCGATATGTTTTGCATGACTCTTCTTGCTGAGTAAAATAAGGGTATTAATCATGTCTGAGTGATGCTTTGTTCACAAGTTATGACCTTGTTATCTGGTTTTATCATTACTCTTGCTATATATATATTTATATATATACATATACATACTGGTGCCAAAGAATGCTACTACTATTGACTAACGAAACTATCTTTTTACACTCAAACACATTCTGGAGAAGAAAGTTTCATCTTTGTGTTTCCCAAAGTTAAATATGGGTGATAACCATGGTAAAGGGGTTGTCTGGTTGCGCCATGCTGATGACCTATCCCGTACGACAGGTCATTAATATCTGATCGATGGGTTCCCCACCGCCAACACCTCCAACTATTTGCTCTGGAGGTAAGCACTTTGTATTTTATATATTAAATGTGCAGCAGCCGCTGCAGAGTACTGCAGAACAACTCTTATTAAAATGAATAGAAGCTGTTCTGCAGTACCCGGTCAAAGCTCTGTTTTTTGCAAGAGTTGAAAAAAACATTTATTTTTTTATTAGGGCACAGTCAGACAGCTGTATGACACGGACGATGATTGCGTCGCAATGCTCGGACTGGCCGGCGGGTCTCCTGACCTGGGAGGGAGACAGCATGTATTTCTATGCAGCTGTCATACTCAGGTCACGAGTACAGCCGGCCAGTCCAAGCAGTGCGATACGATTGTAGTCCATGTTATATAGCCAACTGACTGCACCCTTAATTTCTCATCTCTGTAGCAGAGATACTAGCTTGTAATGTATCTATGCTAGTTTTCACTTGTCTCTGGGGGTGTTGACTTTTTTCCCCTGCATGATGTTCACCACTCATAAGAAGGAGCCATCATGCCTGGGAAAAAAAAGATCGTACCTCAAGAGAGGGTCAAACCCGTCTTTCTCAGTTTGAGATGTATAGGGACACTCAGTTCAGATCTGCAATAATAACTACAAAAGGTGCAGAGATCGTGGAGCACAGCAATATGTCATTACAAACACTTCTTGCAGCTTTCATCTCACAGCAGTCAGTGTGACGGGAGGGAAAGTACAGCAGAGCTGACATTGACCCGAAATGAAAGCTGTAAGAAGTGTTGGTAATGACACATAGCTCTGCAGTTTTGAAAAAAAAATCTGATCATTAACACCGATTGATCTGGACGATTATATGGTCTGACTGCGGCCATGAAGATTTTCTTTTTTCTTGGTGTCAGCAATATTAAAGTGCCGTTTTCATCTGAACTAATGACTCATGTCGCCTAAACAACCCCAGATGTACTTAACTGATTTTTAGTTGTTAAAAAGTTCTGCAACAAATCTTGCTCCTGTAAATTCATTAAACTGATGCCGTTACTGCTGCAGCAGTTGGTATTAACAAAAATCACTAATCGTCATTGCAGTTACTTGCTGCAGGATTAGATACCCAAAAGAATGTTTTTTTCTTTAATAAAGTTATCCAGTGTAATATCTCAGGTGCTGGAAATCGTGAACTTAAGAACTCATGTGCATTGTGAACTCTGGATTCTTGGGTGAGATCAAGAAACTTTAGGCAGCCAGGTTTTCCGTGTTCCAAAAGTGGAAATCTTGTGGAAGAATTTCATTCTGTAAAGCAATGACACCTATTGGTTTAAGCAGTACAATGTCAGCAGCAGTCTTGGTCTGGCCCACAGGAGGACAGGAAAATCCTTCTGTGGGCCCCTGTGCAGGAGTGGGCCACCACCCTCTCAGATGAGCAGTACTTAGCACTATACACTTGAATCACGATGTACAAACAAAGGCAGCATATTATTCATTTTTCAAACTACCCAGTTCATTGTTATATACATTTATGATTGAAGATAATGTCATATTTGCATGTAGTTGAAAAGTGAGACCCTGGAATTGGTTACTGGGGGCCTTTGGCATCCCAGTCTGACACTAGTTAGCATCATGGTGTCACAATTGGACACGAGTAAGTCTGGTGGACGACACCGCATATAAATTCGATAGAATGGAAAATGGAGTAAAAGGCCCAAAACATAGGGAATGAGGCATGGGACACCTCCTGACACCAACCTGTCCCTAAGCTCCCCTAATGCTCTATGCGGGTCCTTCCCCCCGCCACCGTCATGTGCCTAGTCCCTGATTGTCACCTCAATGTACCCTGGCTAGTGCACTGGCCGGCAACGACGCTAGTCTCCCCACAGCAGATTTTAACACACAGAAGAAGAGACAAACACGGGACAGGCAAAAAAGGAAGAAATACTCAGTCAGGCTCTGCTGCTAAGCGCCACAGAAGCAGAGAAAATGGCACCAGGAACCTGAACTCCCACATCAGCAATACGAGCTGATACCACTGACACAGGAGAGCTCAATACCCCTAGCTGGTCTGCATAGAAGAACTGTATAACCGACGATCAGCTGATGGGTCATGTGACTATTTAAAGGAAGGTGGGAGTGGTTACCAACCAACATCAGCTGACCAGCCTAAAAAAACATCCAGCAAGAGACAAACATTAACTCTCACTAGGCCAAAATGAAAAAACATTATACATCAGCAGTACCAGAGCAGAAACAAATCCCTTAATGATTTGTGTCACATGGTAATATTTGACTGGAGAGAAAATCTAGCAGCAGAAGTTCAGATCTTTACTGTATGCATCCATAAAACCATTCATGGCCCCTATTGAAGGACTGCCGGCCTACAGTGTGTGCCTCTGTTTTCATATGAATCCATGAGAAATAAAATAGCATAATTTTTCAATGTATGTCATATTAGGTGTTTTTGTCCTGGAAGCCTTGCTCAAAGAGGCACCAGAAAATAAAATTGCTGAGACTCTGAGTATCATCATAATGGATCCTTGGGTGCAACTTTTATATGTAATGTTAAATGGTTAATTCCAAATTAAGTGATCCTCCATTCATAGGACCCCACAGTAATCCAGTGACCGAGGCTCCTCGAGAATGGCTTCTTCAGAGCCTCATCCTGAATGGAGAGGAGATGCCTGTGCTTAGCCTTGGCCTCATTCACTGTCTATGGGACTGCCTGAGAAAGCCGAGTGGTGTGCTTTGCTTTCTCCTGCAATCCTATAGACAATGAATGAAGCCAAGGCTGAGCATCTCCTGTACTCAGCTTTCTCTGTCAGTCCCATATCATAAACAATTAATCTAGCCAAGACAGAGCATCAGCATCTCCTCTGCATTCACAACGGAGCTCTGCGGAATCAATTGTCGGAGATCCAAAGCCTTGCCCATGGGATTACTGGGGTACCAGAGTTCAAACCGCCGACAATCAGCAAGTTATCCCTTGTCCTATGAATAAGGAATAACCCTTTAATTAGGATTTAATGGAAAAAAAATGCTGAGCCCAATAAATAAATGTATAATTTTATTGTAAAACAACTCAACCAAAATTTTTTATAAATACTTAAATAAAGTAATAGCACATCAAACAACAGAATTTCCATTCAGATCTGACTGTAGCTCAAATTACATATTATATATATAAATAAAGATGCAAATATAATATAAATAAAAAGTTCGAACAAAGACAAGAATAATTATATAGCTGACTTTAATCTGGTGGTTTTCTGAACATTTTCTTATACGGCCTGGGCTACACTGCAACTTTTTTTGCATTGAACTCCATATATTGCTCTGGTCTGCAGCATTAGCTAAATAATTAAAATCAATCAGTAGCGCTACAAAAGTCGCAGTGTAGCCCAGGCCTAAAAGTTTCAATAGTGCATGAAGGATTGCCAGCCTACAGTGCTGCAGTATGGAAAAAAGGTGACCATTAGTAGTTGTATGAGATCTTGTGTACAATCTGTACTTCCTACTATAAAATGAATGCAAGCACTGCTTACAGCCCTATGGATTACTGGTGAAATGAAGCTCGCCACTACTTGCAGATTGTGCATGTAAGGACTTAATAACGGGATAAGCGACACGTTGCACACTGGCATGATTCTGCTGAACCAATCTCTATTTCTTCCCATCGAGATGATCCACAAAATAGGCGAACCTTCACCTGTAAAACAAAATGGTAATTTTTTATTTTTTTTGTAGAGGGGAGACTTGGCTTCAAACTAAAGAGTTAGTATTATCATAAATACGGTAGTTAAAATTTTGAAGTGCTAGTAAAAACAATCAACTTTGCAATTCACTTACTCTCAAGATTTGAGGATTCCTAATTTTACTGTTTATGGTTTATTGTTTAGTTACCGCCCACCTCTACAGGCTATCAGGAGTGGTTAGTCTAAAGCACAGAGTCCGCTGCTTGCAAGCTTTTTCCAACAGAGTTTATAAGCCCTGATTATAAGTAGAGGTGAACATTAGTAGTTGCATGTTATCATATTGCAGGTCTTTGTAAACACCACAGTTACCCCAGATGCTGCTAGCAGGAGTAAAGACTGCTCTACCTGCCATGGACTGGTCTAGACATGGAGCCATGGCAGCTATAATCTAGCCAAGTAAAGGCCAGAGGCATCCGGGATGCTCGGCTGAGTATGCTGGTCATAGAAGTAAAGATTGTTCCACCTGCCATGGAGGACTGGTCTAGATGTGTGGCCATGGCAGTTCCAATCTTGTCATGAAATTCCATGACCTAGTAAACACTAGAGGCCCCCAGGATGCCAGGCAGAGGATGATGGCCACAGAAGTGCAGACTGTTCTACCTGCCTTAGAGTACTGGGCTGAATACGTGGCCATGGCAGTTCCAATCTTGTCATGACATTCCATGACCTAGTAAACACTAGAGACCCCAGGATGCCAGGCTGAGGATGATGGCCACAGAAGTGCAGACTGTTCTACCTGCCATGGTGAACTGGGCTGGATATGTGGCCATGGCAGTTCCAATCTTGTCATGACATTCCATGATCTAGTAAACACTAGAGGCCCCCAGGATGCCAGGCTGAGGATGATGGCCACAGAAGTGCAGACTGTTCTACCTGCCTCTGAGAACTGGGCTGGATACGAGGCCATGGCAGTTCCAATCTTGTCATGACATTACATAACCTAGTAAACACTAGAGGCCCCCAGGATGCCAGGCTGAGGATGATGGCCACAGAAGTGCAGACTGTTCTACCTGCCGTCCATGGAGAACTGGGCTGGATACATGGCCATGGCAGTTCCAATCTTGTCTTGACATTCCATGACCTAGTAAACACTAGAGGCACCAAGCATGCCGGGCTGAGGATGCTGGCCGCAGAAGTGAAGACTGTTACACCTGCCATGGAGGAATGGCTAGACACGTGGTCATGGCAGTTCCAATTTTATCATGATGTTGCAGGATCTGTATTGCTCTGGTTCAGCTGCCACAGAGGCCCGGACCAGGGCAGCACAAATCTTTTTTGCTCAACTCTTAAGTACCCTGCTTCAAAATTATCATACACAAGTTTAGGGACATCACTGCTTATTGACAAGAACTCCATCCGAAATTTGGCATACAGACCTGCATAAAAGGTTGTTTTAGTTTTTTTTAAAGTGTAAGTGCCACAGTATTTTAAAAGAATAGACCAAGAATAAATTAATTCATTAAAATGCAAAGTCATTATCTCAAATCTGCTTGTATGCCTGCTGCATAAAATTATAGGCTTCCAAGGATCCACATTTATTTAAAAGTAAAGCAGATTTGTAAAAATGACAGCTGACATCTTAGCACAATAAAGTTGCTGCCATCATTTTCAGCAACCTTTCACTTTCTTAGTTATCCATTCTTACCTTCTGTAGTTTGCTTATGGTGCAGCATTGTGATACAGATGTTATATTGTGCTTGTACCCACTGGCCGCCAGCACCGAATACTTGGATGGGAAGGCACTAGATTCACAGTATCCCACACATGCCTTGATGACTTGGGTCCCTCGACAAGTCCCTTTGCGATCACTCCTTATAGTAACATTAAATGCTGTGATAAAGATGAAAAAATAGTTATAAAGAGTATAGACTGTCCATTAATATGCACCAATAAGATACTGTAATATGGAGGGACATAATTCATCCATAGAAACATTACTTCTATGGGAGAATAACTAATGCAGTGCTCTACAGGGGCACACAGAGTGCCCAATGCTCCTACGCCATACATGTCAAACTCTGGCCCGTGAGCCAAATCTGGTGATTATATTTGGCCCACGACACCAGAATCACCACTCCTATGTGGGGCCATTATTCTGTATGGAGGACTTTGTGGGGTCCATTTACTGTATAGAAGGCAGTGTGAGGCCAGAAATACTATAAGGACTATGTGGAGACCATTATACTGTATGGAAAGCTATGTGAGGTCATTATACTGTATGGGGGACTATGTAGGGCCCATTATTCTGTATGGAGGACTTTGTGGGGCCCATTATACTGTATAGAAGGAAAAGTGGGGCCCAAAATACTATAAGGACTATGTTGAGCCCATTATACTGTATGGAAAGCTATGTGGGGTCATTATACTGTATGGAGGACTATGTGGGACTATGTTGAGTCCATTATACTGTACGGGGGACTATGTAGGGCCCATTATACTGTATGGAAAGCTATGTGGGGTCATTATACTGTATGGAGGACTACGTGGGACTATGTTGAGCCCATTATACTGTACGGGGGACTATGTAGGGCCCATTATACTGTATAGAAAGCTATGTGAGGTCATTATACTGTATGGAGGACTATGTGGGGCCCATTATTCTGTATGTATTCAGTAACATACTACATTAAATTTAGGGAAATAGTACAGAGGACTCATAAGCGCTGCTCTGCTAGGATATCTTGCATGAATACAACAGGTGACTGCTAGTGAGTACAAAAACTACGTAATTAGGAACAGCGTCCTTGCCCTAGCTAGCAGTTGCATCAGAAGTGGAGTGTTGAACATGGCGACGTATTCTCTTTAATTCATTATTGTACCATATCTTACTGTAATGATCACTTACGATGGAGGTGACATCCTGGAGTGGTGGCATCAATGCTCTGTATCTCGAAGCTCAAGACAGTCAAGAAGAGAAAGACTGAGGCTGAAGTGAGATACATGGTGTAAATATCTGCGGAGTCAACGAATACAGGATTGAATGTCAAAATGTAAAAAAGGCTTAATGCTAAATATATAACACATATAGATTAGAGTTGAGCAAAAAGATTTGTGCTGCCCCAATTTGGAGTCCAGCCCAGTTCGCTATGGCAGCTGAACCAGGCCAGTCCTCACTTGTGTGATTGGCATCCTCGAACAGCATTCTGTTTGTGCGTCCTAGTAATTGCAAGAAGCAATGTCATAACGTTACTAGGCCTTCTGCATCATCAAAACCGAAATAACGCTGCACGTGATGATGTCTTGTGGCCTAAGAGGGGCCCCGGGATGCCAAGCTGTGGATACAAGTGCAGAGGGGAAGACTGCCTTAGTCAGGCTGTATGGAGAACCAGACTGAATGTTGAACCTGAGCTTTGTAAATCTTTTTGCTCAACTCTAATATCAGTGTCAAGTGACATTTAACAGGAAACGCAATAGAAATTGGAAAAAAAAAACCATATAGGTCAAACATCTATTCTGAACCAACTTGTACAAATATTTTTAGTCGTTTGTACTGCATTTCCTTCTGTATTGTATCCATTTTTTATACCATAATTACTGAGTTGTCTCTTTTGATCTGGATTGTTCCATTTTTTTCCAAAAGAATTACGTAACTATTTTTTTGGCTTTTTTTTTTTAGCACGTCGTTTGTAAATAGGACACGTGCTGCCGAGAACAACGGCAGCCTATGTGCATGAACAATCATTCAGTGTGCATCTGAAGCGCAGTCTAAGGCTCATACCCGTTTGTGAGAAAAAAAACGATCAGCAAAAATGTAGCTGATTGGTTTTCATTTAGTGCCACCAGTAGTCATTTAGTGGCGGTCGTCAGGTGTAAATGTACTTCAAAAAAAAATCTGCATATGAAAAACAGAAATGTGAATTAAAAAAAATAATGTGCTTATTAAAAAAAAACTAATTATGGATTTGTAATAATGAAAAGTGTGAATTAACCTTTAAAATAATGAAAAATTTATACAAATTTTTTCACTTTATTTTTATCAATTCCTCATTATTTTTGATAATTCTTCGCACTGACACAGGACTGATTTTACAGTTACAGTACGGCTATCAGAGTTGTGTCTTGCAACAAGTTCTGTATAAATCTTTAAGGCTACATTCCCACCATGAGTTTTTTTTACATCGCGTATTTTTGAAAAAAATAAAAAATAAAAAATGCAAGTAACCAATTTTATTTAATGGGGACAGAAAATCTGCAACGTAAAAAAAAAACTCCCCAAAAGCTCATCGTGGGAACGCAACCTTACTTGAAATAAACAAAGTCCACTTTAATGACAGCAACAAAAGAATCTGAAAACAATGAGGAATTGATATATAAACTATATTGGGCTATTTTATACATTTTTTTGTATAAAAAAAATATAGACATAGAAATATTCAGTTATTTTAAACTAGCGATAACCGTAGGAGCTGAACAACAAACCCAAACTAGAGCTGCCACATCTGCCCAGAAGAATGAAGAAAATTCTAAAATTAAAAGTAGAAAGATTTTGGAACGCCTCACCTGTATGGTAGATGGTTAAAAATGTTAACGAGAATTTCCCAATCCCAGGAATATATATACTCCTCTAAGTATTGTATTAGACACACCCATCCACACCTGATTCACACCTCCATCCTCCTTGTGTCCTACAAGTCCTTCCCTCAGGGGCTTTTCCGAATGATCACTAAAAGGTATTTCATTCATCTCCTTTGTTCTGGAAAATCTGGCATGTTGTTTAGTGCACAATGTAGAAGTACATTACTATACAGAGATAAGTGATTATGTGGAACACGTCAGTATTATTCATGGGCAAAAAATGCAAGACTCCCTATATACAGCACACCGGTCCTTCTTTCTAGTGAAATATGTTACAGGTTTATCCCCTTTACATCTGTCATCAGTGGGACATATTGCCCATATTTCAACATATAGACACGTCACAGATAATTTTCAATGCAAATTCATTGAAACGTTTTCTAATTTGTAATAAAATGGCCATAGATGGTCAATAATAAGTAATATAATAATACTAACCCCCGACAAGAACGTTAAATACTTTACTGTAAAGCTGGTCCTACGCAGGAGATCACTGTGGGCCAAACGCTCGTTAGGGCTCATTCAGACGTCCGATTTTCACGTACGGGTGCTATCCATGTTTTTCATAGATAGCACTCGTACCTGCGAAAGTCTATGGGGCCATTCACATGTTCGTGATACTTAGCGGACCAAGAGGTCGGCGGAGACACGTCCAATTTTGATCCGAAATTGTCAATGGGTCCGTGAAACAATCGGACATCCAAGTGCAGTCTGGTTTTCACAGATTGTTAGAAAGGAATAAGTGGAGAACATTTTTTTTATTTATTTCTCCACGTATGAAAAAAATGGATGAGACTTGGACCACACTCTGATCAAAGTCTCATTAAAATAATCGGCCACGTGGAAAAATGGGACGTGTGAATGAGCTCTTAAGCCAGGCAGCCATCTCTCCTGACTCTCCCATATGCATGAGCCATCGGCAAGTATTCATATGTTCTTAATGGGTAGAAACTTTGTCGGACTGAGGGGGCAGAGAGCGCCACTTTTTAGCTACTTGAAAATGTGACATTATCCTCAATCCCAAATTTATATAATAATTAACTGGGTAGATTGATAAATGAATAAGATGCTGCCTTAGTCAGTACATAGTGATTCAAGTATATTGTGCCAAGTACTGCTCTTATAAGAGGATGGTGGTCCACCGGAGGAATATCCTGTTCTCCCGTGGGCCAGTCCGAGCCTAGGTAGAAGTAATAATGCCGAGGCAAGACATCTGAGAGCAAAAGGACTGTGCATTGAAATTCTAACAGCCCGATCCTTCTCTGCTTCAAAATCATCTGTCTGGGGAACGTCGGGAAGACCCCCATACATATCATATATTTGGTTGATCCCATTAAATTGTCTGATTTGTCCGATTCTCATCTAATGTGTATGGAAGCTGTAATAAATCCAATCTATTTTCCATTATACATTGAGACAACACTATATTATGCCTCATAATACCGTACTTTTTCTTAAACTGAAACGTTTGATGCCTGTGTTCCCCATGACCTGCTCGTACTTATTAATCCCACAAAAGTCCAATATAACCATATTATGACATATACATTGATGAACACACAATTCAGTCGGTGCCACTTTATAATGATAAAAAGCATGTTCGACAAAAGGGTTTCAGCAAAGAAAACATGAGGCTAGTAATCTGTTAAGCCCGCCACACTGCAGAAATGTCACAATTTCCACTTCCTGATGGAAAACAATGATCACTGCTGAAAAATTCCTCCGTTTGATAAAAGATGTGGTCTCCAGAAATGTGCTTTACTAGTCCAGGCCTGGGTCAGTGTCTGACATGAAAATCTTACCTACATTTTTCACTTAAGGTAGGAATACCAATAGGTTTATGTTAGGCAAAATACACTCCTTCATTTTTTTCTCATATGCTGAATCCGATTTTTCATCCATATTTGGTCCATGCATCCGTTTTTTTACCATCAGTGTGCAGTCCAACCAATGTTTAGCAACCTGCCAGTGAAAATCGGAGAGAACACGGATGCCACTCGAATGATATCCGTGTGCTGTCCATTTTTTTCTCTGACCAATTCATTGGAGTCGGACCAAAATGGGCCATCGGTCAACCAGAAAAAAACTGATACATGAATAGCCTCATAGAATATGTCATTGTGATGTAATGTGTGACGGGAAAAAAAACAAAAACGGGAATAGCCCCATACTGTAGAATATAATGTCAGCGTGCGGTCAGTGAAAAACACGTGGGTGAAATACTGGCATGTCAATGAACCCTGACTAGGCATGTGATAATATATTAGGTTGTGTTCCGCTGTCATTATGCAACACACAGTATTGTGCACCAGTTTCAGGCAGGTGTGGAAAAAATGCTACAAAGTAAGAATGACTTTAGATAGATAGAAGTGTTAATAGTTTATTTTAATCAATTAACCAAATGCAAGTGTTAATAAACAAACAAAAAAATCTATATCAAATCAATATTTGCCGACAAAATAGGATCAATTCTTCTATGTAGATTTGCAATTGCACACATTTTTTTTAAAGAAATCAATTGTTCCAAACATCTTGGAGAACTAACCTCCGATCTTCTGCAGATGTCGGCTGGTTCAAATACTTCTGTTTCTTCCTGTAACCCCACAAGGGCACGATGATGATGTTGAGGTAAGTGCTCTATGGGGGTTACATTATCGCTAGCAAGACTCCTTGTTCTACTTTATACTGGAAAATGGTTCTTCATGACATTGTCTGTGTTTAGGGTCATTTCCATGATACAAAATAAATTTGGAGGAAATCAGTTGCCCCCCTGGTGGTATTGCATGATGGATAATTATCTGTCTATATTTCTTTGTCAGTCACCATAACCAGACACGATGATACAGGTATCTTGGCCACATGGAGGACCTATCCAGTCCAGTTGCTGGGGAAGAATCTTACTAATGTAAAATTTTAGAATTGTATATCTTACACTGCTCCAGAAGGAAAAATCATGGAATTATGAAAATCACGGGATCGATAGACGTGTTAATGATATGCAAATGATGAGAAAATGAAAACAAATTTTCAAAACATAGATTTATTCAGTATAGCATATTGGGTCCACACGCGGAAATATCCTCACTTACACACTTTAGCTGCTATCAAAGAGGTACTAATGGTTGTCTGAGGAATGTTCTGCTATGCTAAATGCACTTTGGCACGAAAATCATCAAGATTCACTGCTGGCAGCTCCCTGTGCAATTGGCGACTAATGATGTCGCAGTGTGCTCAATGGGAGACAAAATTATAGCTCTCAAAATGTGGTGATGCAAAAACTATTTTTTGCAATAAAAAGCGTGTTTTAGCGTGTGACAGTTGCCAAACATAAAAACCCGATATAAAAACCTGCTATAAATAGTAAATCAAACCCCCCCATTATTACCCCCTTAGTTAGGGAAAAATAATACAATAAAAAAGGATTTATTTCCATTTTCCCATTAGGGTTAGGGCTAAAGTTAGGGTTGGGGCTTAAGTTAGGGTTAGGCTTGGGGCTAAAGTTAGGGTTGGGGCTAAAGTTAGGGGTAGGCTTAGGGTTTGGGCTAAAGTTAGGGTTAGGATTAGGGGTGTGTTAGGGTTAGGTTTGTGGTTAGGGTTATGGCTAGGGCTGGTATTAGGGTTAGGGTTGGAGTTAGAATTGGGGGGTTTTCCACTGTTTAGGCACATCAGGGGCTCTCCAAACGCAACATGGCGTCCGATCTCAATTCCAGCCAATTCTGCGTTGAAAAAGTCAAAGGGTACTATTTCCCTTTCGAGCTCTGCTGTACGCCCAAACATTGATTTACCCCCACATATAGGGTATCGGTGTACTCAGGACGAATTGGACAACTTTTGGGGTCCAATTTCTCCTGTTACTCCTGTAAAAATAAAATATTGGGGGCGAAAAGATCATTTTTTTGTTAAAAAAATTTTTTACGGCTCTACGTTGTAAACTTCAATGAAGCACTTGGGGATTCAAAGTGCTCACCACACATCTAGATAAGTTCCTTAGGGTTTTTTTTCCAAAATGGTGTCACTTGTGGGGGATTTCCACTGTTTAGGCACATCAGGGGCTCTCCAAACGTGACATGGCGTCCAATCTCAATTCCAGCTAATTTTGCATTGAAAAGTCAAACGGCGCTCCTTCCCTTCCAAGCTCTGTAGTGCGCCCAAACAGTGGTTTACCTGCATACATAGGGTATCAGCGTACTCAGGACAAATTATACAACAACTTTTGGGTTCCAATTTCTCCTGTTACCATTGGTAAAATAAAAAAATTGGATCTGAAGTACATATTTTGTGAAAAAAAAGTTAAATGTTAATATTTTTTTTAAACATTTCAAAAATTCCTGTGAAGCACCTGAAGGGTTAATAAACTTCTTGAATGTGGTTTTGAGCACCTTCAGGGGTGCAGTTTCTAGAATGGTATCACTTTTGGGTATTTTCCATCATATAGACCCCTCAAAGTGACTTCAAATGTGATATGGTCCCTAAAAAAAAGTTGTTGTAAAAATGAGAAATCGCTGTTTTACTTTTAACCCTTATAACTTCCTAACAAAAAAAAATTTGGTTACAACATTGTGCTGATGTAAAGTAGACATGTGGGAAATGTTACTTATTAAGTTTTTTGTGTGACATATCTTTGTGATTTATGGGCATGAAAATCCAAAGTAGGAAAATTGCAAAATTTTCAAAATTTTCACCAAATTTCCGTTTTTTTCACAAATAAACGCAAGTCATATCAAAGAAATTTTACCACTCTCATGAAGTACAATATGTCACGAGAAAACAATGTCAGAATCACCAGGATCCATGGAAGCGTTCCAGAGTTATAACCTCATAAAGGGACAGTGGGCAGAATTGTAAAAATTGGCCTGATCATTAACATGCAAACCACCCTTGTGGGTAAAGGGGTTAAATCTTTATTGATAAGCGTGCAATTGTGGGGAATTCTGTTTATGGTGCAAATATGATTGTGATTTTCATAATTCCATTACTTTAACTTCTTAGTGTTGCAATTTCAATATTAAGGAGATAATATTATTGAAACTTTATCAGTTTGTGGCCAAACCATTTTAAGTGTGGGGTTTATCATTATTATTAAAATGAAGTGATTTGGGACTTTATATTTTCTAGAATCCCATGATATTGTTGAGCATTTCTCTATTTTGCTAAACTTTGAAGTCCTGGCTTCCTACTAAGACTTCTGACCCTCCAAAATGTTTTCTCTTTTGCTGGGTGGTCAAGCTTTTAATTACTGGGTTCATTCATTATATACAGATATTATAGATCCGGTCAGCCAAAAAATGAACAATTGCACACAATTTTGGTTCGGTTCAGGGCAGTAAATTGATCTCGTATAGATTCTTTATTTTCATAGCCTAGAAATGTCATATGTACAAAGCTCTGTGATCCGGTTTGAAGGTCAAGTGGCTTTAATAAATGTCAGCCAGGGATTAGCCATAGCTTTTTTTTTTATTGTCATTGCTGAGTGGTCTCTTCAACAATTCTCAGAATAGTAATATTACAAAAGTGTAGTACATAACCTTTAGATTATAATTAAAAAAAATATGTTGTGTAGTAAAGGTTCCATCGGGCATCCGACAAGTGATCTGGAAGTAAGTGAAGCTTTCTGAAGAGAAGGGTCGTCAAGTGTAAACTGGATAAAGAACACTGTTTCCTTGTTACACCTTAGGAATTACATGGCAAGTAACAATTTGACAATTTAATCTCTGCGCTGGTAAATACGAATCTTATGCTCAGTTTCACATGACACTTTTAATATGTCACAAATTCAGAAATGACTTTCAAAGAAACAGCAGAGTTCTCTGTTGTTTTATGGCACAGCTCTTAAGTCGTGTTCAGACAGCCATATTGAAAATCGAGTCAGTTGTATCCACAAATTACAGATGTGACAGACTCCATGGGCAGCTCCATATGCTCATCTGCAATGTGGACGGATGCCAGAGCTGACTTTTCTTTTTTTTTTGGCCAAAAATGAGAAAATCAGCCATTTGCACTGGCTCACTTGTTATAATGGGGCTGTGGCCGTCCGTGGCACACTCAGACCGCATGTGGACCAATTATCCTTGTGTAACGTGGCGTGGGGAGCTGTGGGTGAGGTACTCATTTTGACACTTTATATGAATGTGGGGGTCCTAGCTGGGTGTATGGACTTGTGCTGTGGGGGCACTACACCCTTGCAGGTCGCATGTAACCGATGACGTTGGTTGGCCAGTGCCAGATGTTTGATAGTTCAATGAGGGAGACCACCACTCAAAAATAAACTTTTTACTCAATGATAACTTGGAGGGATTATAAACAGGAGATAGACGGCACACAACTTAATGCACGTTTCCTTTACATTATGGAGCATTTTTCACACACAGTTTAAATTCCTTCTTTTTTACTCGCTTGCAGGGATGAGTGGAACCGTTGAAGTTCAGGTTCAGGTATCTGACCGAACTTTAGTCCAAAGTTCAGTTTGGGTACCAAAACAGTACCCGAACTTCAACCAGAACCCGAACCCCATTGAAATTAATGGTGAACCGAACTTTGTAGCTGGAAAATCTCTCACACTCCCTCTCTCTCTTTCTCCTCTCTCGCTCTCCTATTCTCAACCCGAGGTTCCGCATCTCCTTTTGCCTCTACAGAACTATATTGGCAGTATGGCTAGTACTTATCTTCTCTGCTATTGACGCTCTGGAACTCCCGTCGGGGGCACTCTCTTCATCTTACATACTCTGTCCCGTTTAGGCCCGTTACCTTCTGGAGTTATAAACTCTGGGCCATACAGCTAGGCATCCTGTACCAGGACCTGTCTCCAATCGATCACTCTGTTTTTTTGGTCACTCCTCTCTCGTTCTCTCCACTAGGATCTCGCTATCTTTTGTCTTTCTGTCTTTGTCTCCTCTCTTGGTAGGGACGCCCACGCCATTTGGCACTGCTCAAACTGGACCTTAGGTCGTCTTACTACACACTATGGGCCCTTTCTCACATTCTGACAGGAAACTACCTCTATCCCTTCAGCCTAGCCCCTCCAACTCTGAGCTAGACCCAACCATTAACTCTTGCTTTCCCTACTGTCACACCATGAATACCATTAACGCATCACACAATTCCTATTATACAATATACTTGTTCTGGAAGGGGGAAACACGGACAACATGTCCATCTCCATACACTTACCTGAATGAACCCTGAAAGACATACTAAATCATTTTGCTTCTATAATGGTAAAGTAGAACATGCGCCACTTTTATTACGTTTATATAGCTTTCCATTGCTGAGTGTCCATAGTTTGGCCTGTTCCTGCTCGGCTCTTATTAATACAATTTCATTAGCCATGTTACCATAAACAAAGAAAAAAAACCTTTATTCCCACTCCACTACAAAATATTACTTGTAAGCTCCATGATAATTCTTTTTAAGTGGACACTCAAATCAAAAGTTAACGGGGTTGTCCATTACTTTATATTGATAGGCAATCCTTAGGATCGGAAATCAATATCAGATTGGTGGGGTTGCGATACCTGGTACCCCCGCCGATCAGCTGTTCACAATGTCTCTATATCCCTCTATAAGACTTGCAACAATTTTTTACTTTTCTGAATCAGTGAAATCTTTTTTTTGACCCATGTTACCTGAGGAAAATAAGCTGTATAATAATTCTGCACATATTAATAAAGGGTGTTGTAGGCTTAACCGCACTCCCCTCATTACACAACTACACATCACCTGATCTGCTTCATCCAACAAGCATTCAAGTTTATACAGCTTCGAGGTGGAAAATCTGCATAAAATGATTATCTGGTCAAAATAGTCACTTACCTAATAATTGTGAACACAGTATATTGAGATGACCAAATCTAGATGTAAACCTGATGTCAACTATAATGTAAGGTAATTGCAGTTGAAAGCAATAAATGCGGTAAATTGACTAACTGTAATGTTGCCCTCAACAGAAGAAAATGCAAGAATAATGAAGAACATTATTATTATTTATTATTATAGCGCCATTTATTCCATGGCGGCGCTTTACATGTGAGGAGGGGTGTACATAGTAAAAAAGAAGTACAATAATCCTGAGCAATACAAGTCACGACTGGTACAGAAGGAGAGAGGACCCTGCCCGCAAGGACTCACAATCTACAAGGCCTGGGAGACGATATAGTAGGTGAGGGCAGAGCTGGTCGTGCAGTTTGGTGTATCTGTGGTCACTGCAGGGTGTAGGCTTGTCGGAAGAGGTAGGTCTTCAGGTCCCTTTTGAAGGTTTCCATGGTAGGCGAGAGTCTAATATGTTGTGGTAGAGAGTTCCAGAGTAGGGGGGATGTGTGGGAGAAATCTTTGTATGCGATTGTGGGAAGAGGAGATAAGAGGGGAGTAGAGAAGGAGATCTTGTGAGGATCGGCGGTTGCGTGCAGGTAAGTACTGGGACACTAGGTCACAGATGTATGGAGGAGACAGGTTGTGGATGGCTTTGTACGTTATGGTTAGGGTTTTGAACTAGAGTCTCTGGGCAATAGGGAGCCAGACAAGGGATTGGCAAAATGAAGAGGCCGGGAATAGCGGGGGGACAGGTGGATTAGTCGGGCAGCAGAGTTTAGGATAGATTGGAGGGATGTGAGAGTGTTAGAGGGGAGGCCACAAAGCAGAAGGTTGCAATAGTTGAGGTGGGAGATGATGAGGGCATGCACTAGTGTTTTTGAAGATTCTTGGTTGAAGAATGTGCGGAACCGGGAATTTTTGAGTCGGAGTTGACAGAAAGTGGGAAAGGCTTGGATATGTGGTTTGAAGGAGAGATTAAAGTCAAGGCGGAACTTGCAGGACTGGGGACAGTGAGCAGCCATTGACTTTGATGAATAGGTCTTTTTGGTGAGGTTGAGTGAGATGTCACTTCCATTGTCCACTACTATTGTGCACAACATGGAAATAACATCGCACTGTCTGCCTTCATACGCAAGGTAATAAGAATAAAAAGGAAAAGTTAATGTACTAATGTGCACAGATGTTATGTATAAATGATCACATCAGTAGAAAAATAATCATCTGGTGTACCATATTTGCATAAACCAGCTGCACTCAGAATTGTAGATAAACTGGATGATACTGTAGTGATGTGGACTGTCTTACCCTGTTCCTGCCCCTGAAGGCAGTAACAGCACTGTGTGTATAGGGGCATGCGGTTTTATATGTAATAACAGAAATTTGTCTTATGTAACGTACAGTATTACGGTAATGTGCAGCATATGAGTCATGTAAAGTGTTAATGTGTGATGTGAGTAGTGTATAGTACAAGATAAGCTTAGGATAGCATAAGTACCGTTGACATAGTAAATAATTTAGCTGCAGCATAGTACATAGGATAAGAATAATAGGCTCAGTCTATAGGATAGGAAAGTATAGGAAGTAGTTAATGATAGAACTATCTCAGTGGGTGAGAACTAGTGTTAATAAAAAACAACGCACTTCCTGGTAATGCAAGAGTTAGGAGGAGTTAGTAAAATGAATAGTGAAGGTCAAGTTCAGGTGCAGATGGCTGCTAGGGACAGCATGGGCCAATTGTTCAAGGCAGTGGGAGGCCGTATTGAGTTCACTAATGGACATTCCTGCAACATCTAAAACCTTGGGCTCTGGCCAAGTACTAAAGGGCGGGCCAGGTCTTCTGACATCATGTGGTCAGTGGACATGGTGTCACGCTGTCTAATGATATGTATACAATGTCAGTAAACTATTAATACAGGAACAACACTCTATACAACAACTAGTATAGCAACATCAGCATGTAAGTATAGAATAGATTTACCTGACACGATATCTGCTGAACTCAGGGTTAATCTTGAGGACTTGATGAGCTGAAACAGGAAAGAGGTGGACCGGGATCTAACCTGACCCTAAACTGGGGTCCTAACTAATCCCTCACCTTGGAGGTACTGATAATGGTTCAGAGGTCCAAGTCTCCAACCTAACCCTGTCTCCTATCAGACCCTGAACCCTGTAATCAGTCCTAAGAAGGATCCTGACTACTACCAAAGGGATATGGGCTGATCTTAGCTAAATACACAGATTAGACATATAAGACAGACAGGATAACACTCGCTTGCATACACACTCAAACACCAAAGGAACATAAATGGTCTGGGAAATAAACTCTAACCAAGTTGAGCTTAGAACAACTAAGGAGCTCACAACTAAAGTCTATACAGATTCATTCCTATCTGTGGTCTGCATGAAGGTTTCACTGGCAACTCCCCAAGCAGACAACCAGGAATTTAAAGGAAACCAATCAACAAATAATCAATTGCAGCCGGGAGAAACTGCACCCAGTCCCAGCACCGAGCACAGACAGAATTAACTCCCTAGCTGCCAAACACAAAGAAACAGCAGCTCAGCTGTGAGAAGTCAAAATGTGCAACCGCGACGATCTTCGTGGCAATGCACACATGACAGTACCCCCCCTTCTACGAGGGGCCTCCGGACCCTCAGGGCCAGGCCTGCCCGGGTGAGTTCTGTGGAAGATCCGAACCAAACGATCTGCGTTAACATCAGACGCAGGGACCCACGTCCTCTCCTCTGGACCATACCCCTTCCAATGCACCAAGTACTGAAGGGACCGGCGATTCAGACGTGAGTCAATGATCTTTGATACTTGAAATTCCAAGTTACCATTGACCAACACAGGAGGAGGAGGTAGAGGTGACGGTATGACTGGTGCCACATACCTTTTAAGTAATGACTTGTGGAACACATTATGAATTTTAAACGTAGGAGGGAGGTCCAGACGAAATGCCACAGGATTAATTATGGAACTGATCCTGTACGGCCCGATGAATCTGGGACCCAGTTTCCAGGAGGGCACTTTAAGTTTTATATTCCTGGTAGACAACCATACCAGATCGTTCACATTCAGATCTGGACCAGAAACTCTCCTCCTATCAGCCATACGTTTGTAACGGTTCCCCATCGCACTCAGATTATTCAATACACCTCTCCACACAGAAGCAAGTGACGACGAGAAACGCTCCTCCTCAGGAACCCCAGAAGGGCCCCCCCATTGAAAGTACAAAACTGGGGATGAAAACCATATGCCCCAAAAAACGGGGACTTACCAGTGGACTCGCTCCGCCTGTTGTTAAGAGCGAACTCTGCCAGAGGCAAGAAAGAAGACCAGTCCTCTTGGTTCTCTGAGACAAAACACCGGAGATATGTCTCTAAGCTCTGATTCAGACGCTCTGTCTGACCATTGGTCTGCGGATGAAAAGCCGAGGAAAATGACAATTGCATCCCCCGACGTAAACAAAATGCCCTCCAAAATTTGGACACAAACTGAGACCCCCTATCTGACACCACATCAGAAGGCAACCCATGAAGTCTAACGATCTCCCTAATGAACACCTGCGCCAGAGTTTTAGCATTAGGGAGTGCAGGAAGAGCAACGAAATGTGCCATCTTACTGAACCTGTCAACAACCACCAGTATGACAGCATTCCCTGACGACGGAGGAAGGTCCGTAATGAAGTCCATAGATAAATGAGTCCATGGACGCTCCGGAAGTTCCAAGGGTAAAAGGGTCCCAGACGGACGGGTATGAGGGGTTTTAGAGCGAGCACACACCCCACATGACGCGACAAAAGTTATAACATCTTTATTAGCATTAGGCCACCAAAACTGGCGAGAAAGGAGATCTAAAGTAGCCTTACTCCCTGGATGTCCTGCTAGAGCAGAATTATGATGTGCCTCAATAACCTTTTGTCTCAACAGATTTGGGACAAACAGTCTCCCTGGAGGTCCTGCAGGGGCGTCCCCCTGAGCCTCTAACACCTCCTCCTCAAGCTCAGAAAATACAGCCGACACTACCACCCCCTCCTGAAGGATAGGACTCGGGTCATCCGTTTTCCCGGCCCCTGGGAAACTGCGAGACAAGGCATCAGCCTTTACATTCTTAGACCCCGGGCGATAAGTGACGACAAAATTAAACCTGGTAAAAAACAACGACCATCGAGCTTGTCTGGAATTCAGACGCTTAGCGGATTCCAAATACAACAGGTTCTTGTGATCAGTAATAACGGTAACCGGGTGGACTGCCCCCTCCAAAAAGTGACGCCATTCTTCAAAAGCTAACTTAATGGCCAAAAGTTCCCTATTGCCGATATCATAATTCCATTTACCAGGGGACGGACCCTGGGACAATATAGCACCCACCCCTACGTCAGACGCATCCACCTCCACAATGAACGGCTGAGATGCATCTGGTTGGATGAGAACGGGTGCCGAAGCAAAACATTTTTTCAAAGAGGAAAAGGCTTGGCAAGCTTTGTCCGACCATTTAGAAAAATCCGTCCCTTTTCTTGTCATGTCAGTGAGAGGTTTGACGACAGATGAGAAATTACAAATAAATTTCCGGTAGTAGTTAGCAAACCCCAAAAAACGCTGCAGAGCCTTAAGATCCCCTGGCTGATCCCATTCAAGCACTGCTCTCACCTTTTCAGGGTCCATACGGAAAGCGGAAGCTGACACCAAAAAACCCAAAAACTGAAGTTCCTGTACGGCAAATACACACTTCTCCAGTTTGGCGTATAACTTATTGTCTCGCAAGATCTGCAACACCTGTCTCACATGCTCCTGATGAGACACAAGATCTGGCGAGTAAATTAAAATGTCGTCCAAATATACAACCACAAACAGCCCCACAAGGTGACGAAAAATGTCATTAACAAAATGTTGGAATACTGCTGGTGCAGTAGTCAGACCAAAAGGCATGACTAGGTTCTCATAATGTCCCTCCGGCGTGTTAAACGCCGTTTTCCACTCATCCCCCTCTTTTATCCTAATCAGATTATACGCCCCCTGAGATCCAATTTAGAAAACCATTTGGCGCCAACAATTTGATTGAAGAGATCAGGAATAAGAGGGAGTGGATACGGATCTCGAACAGTAATCTGATTAAGTTCGCGGAAATCCAAGCAAGGGCGTAGGCCTCCATCTTTCTTCTTCACAAAGAAGAACCCCGCGGCTACTGGGGAAGATGAAGGTCTAATATGCCCTTTGGCCAGACTTTCAGAAATATAATCTTTCATAGCCTGCCTCTCAGGACCAGAAAGATTATACAACCTAGCTTTAGGCAACTTAGCATCAGAAAGGAGATTAATAGAGCAGTCATACACGCGATGAGGAGGCAACTCCTGACACCCCTCCTCAGAGAAAACATCCCCAAAATCCTCCAAAAAAGGAGGCAATGTACTAGGCATGACCGCACTGATGACTGTGTTCATGCAGTTGCTTTTGCAAAACTCACCCCATTGGCTTATTTCTCTGGACTGCCAATTAATCACAGGGTTATGTTTAACCAACCAAGGAAGTCCCAACACAATGGGAGTAGGCAGACCCTCCAACACATAACAAGATAATTGTTCCCTATGTATTGCCCTACCCGAAGGTCAATGTTATGAACCTCATGAACAAAGCTACCTTGGCCGAGAGGCCTGGCGTCAATGGAGAATATAGGGATCGGTTTGACCAATACACTCAGATGCATACCTTGAGCCTGAGCAAACTGAGCGTCAACCAGATTAGCCCCGGAACCACTATCAAGAAGAACAGACAATCTCTCCACTCTCGTACCAACTACCACCTCCACTGGTACAAGGAACTGAGAAGAACTGGCGGATGAAATACATACTCCCAGGTTGTCGTCCACCACACAACCTGGGATTAACAGTTTTCCGGCGACTTTTGGCTCAACAAGGCACGGGATGGACATTCTCCAACAAAATGTCCCTCTTTCCCGCAGAAAAAACATCTTCTAGTCCTGCGGCGTACCGCCAATCCCCTCCTACGAAATGATGTCCCTCCCAACTGCATAGGCTCATCCGAACAGACAAGGGGAACCTCAACATAAGGGACTTTAGTGGTAGGTGGAGAAACAACAGGGAGTGGGGTTACCTCACCCCTCTCCCGAAGCCGTCTATCAGTACGGATAGCTAAGGCCATAGCAGCCTCCAGAGAAGGAGGAGACTCATACTGAGCCAAAACGTCTTTTAATTTATCAGAAAGCCCATGACAAAACTGGCTCCTAAGAGCTGGGTCATTCCACTGAGTATCTGTGGCCCATCTACGAAACTCAGAAGCAAATTCCTCTGCCGGACGATCTCCCTGCTGTATCTTACGTAATTTTATCTCCGCAAGAGAGACCCGATCTGGGTCATCATATACCAATCCCAGGGCAGTAAAAAATTGATCTACAGACAGTAGAGCCGGGGATCCCGGAGGAAGGGAAAATGCCCAGGATTGAGGGTCCCCTTGCAGAAGTGAGATAACAATTCCCACTCTCTGCTCCTCACTCCCTGATGATCGAGGCCGAAGCCGAAAATACAATTTACATGCCTCCCGGAAGGTGAAAAATTTGTCTCGCCCACCAGTGAACCTGTCCGGGAGAGCAACCTTAGGTTCAACTCTGGTTTGCTCCAGGGGAGACAAAACTTTGGACTTAATGTCCGTCAGCTCCATGGATAATCCCTGCAACTGCAGAGCCAGCTGGGCTACTGGATCCATGGTAACTGGAGATAATTTTTATGGCCAGTGAAAATGTCACGCTGTCTAATGATATGTATACAATGTCAGTAAACTATTAATACAGGAACAACACTCTATACAACAACTAGTATAGCAACATCAGCATGTAAGTATAGAATAGATTTACCTGACACAATATCTGCTGAACTCAGGGTTAATCTTGAGGACTTGATGAGCTGAAACAGGAAAGAGGTGGACCGGGATCTAACCTGACCCTAAACTGGGGTCCTAACTAATCCCTCACCTTGGAGGTACTGATAATGGTTCAGAGGTCCAAGTCTCCAACCTAACCCTGTCTCCTATCAGACCCTGAACCCTGTAATCAGTCCTAAGAAGGATCCTGACTACTACCAAAGGGATATGGGCTGATCTTAGCTAAATACACAGATTAGACATATAAGACAGACAGGATAACACTCGCTTGCATACACACTCAAACACCAAAGGAACATAAATGGTCTGGGAAATAAACTCTAACCAAGTTGAGCTTAGAACAACTAAGGAGCTCACAACTAAAGTCTATACAGATTCATTCCTATCTGTGGTCTGCATGAAGGTTTCACTGGCAACTCCCAAGCAGACAACCAGGAATTTAAAGGAAACCAATCAACAAATAATCAATTGCAGCCGGGAGAAACTGCACCCAGTCCCAGCACCGAGCACAGACAGAATTAACTCCCTAGCTGCCAAACACAAAGAAACAGCAGCTCAGCTGTGAGAAGTCAAAATGTGCAACCGCGACGATCTTCGTGGCAATGCACACATGACACATGGAATTATGTGGGGGGCAGGTGGCGGGTCCCGCTTGCACTGCCGTAGTGGACAACAAATCCTTGATGTGCCCTATCCACATGTCACCAGCTGATCAACTTGAACTAACTAGAAGCTGTTTGCCTGTTGGAAAGAACTTGGTGTCCCCTGAATTGTGTGCGGCGGCTCCTGAGGTCGTAAGCCTGGAGGCAATGGAGGCCTGCGGCCTACAAGTGAGTGTGATGCACCTCACACTGGGACTGGGGCAACCCTTGTCTGTAAAGTGCCAGAGCATAACCGGACAGCAGCTTGGTCATGACTTTGGCTCTACTTCACTTTACAATGTTATAAAGATTCCCTGGATTTCTGAGTTGCAGCTATGTAGGGTAAATCCTCTCTCCAAAGTCAATCTCCGGCAGGCAGCGCTTACTG
The DNA here is from genome assembly GCA_033576555.1 of Oophaga sylvatica. Lineage (NCBI taxonomy): Eukaryota > Metazoa > Chordata > Amphibia > Anura > Dendrobatidae > Oophaga > Oophaga sylvatica. The sequence continues at coordinate 70,267,924 of JARQOD010000010.1, forward strand.
AAACAGTGAATAAAACACTTCCGCTTCGAGCATGCGTGACATCACTTGCTATGGGCTCACCCATCTACAAAAAGTTATCCTATACATTTCAGAGGTAGCGTATGCTTTCCTCAGGGGATACCTATTTTGAGTAAGGGTCTATTTTCCTATTTCTGGTGTGTGGTAAAGGTCCAAATTGAAAACAAACATCTACATAAGTTGTATGGTGCCTTGACTTGGAGAGTAATGCTTTGCCTCAGAGCCTGGCCACATCACGTTAGACCCAGAGGCAGGGTTGGACATCCCATTGGTGCAACCTGTGCAGTCGTACAGGGACCCAATAAGTGAAGGGACCACTACCATCTCAAAAGCAGGAGGAATTGTGTGCATTATGATGAGCTATTGAACTGCAAAAGGTCCATATACTGTTCTTGCACAGGGGTCCTCTTCTTTCTGTGTCCGCCAGTGAACAGATGTATTTGTAGGAGCATTTCTCCAAGTCTGCCTCCATATTTCTCATTTTGATTTCTGAGTGCGTCTTTCAGCTGCCTATCTGTGCTCTCCTTATCATTAAGCTCCTCACCTTTTCTATCATGTTCCCTGCACTTCACACATCCTGGCTGACTCTTCCTCCTTGGGTTGCTTCCTCCATCCCTGCTCTGTATCACCAGCCTCCTACTGAACACTGCTAATATTTCAGGAACATTATAAGGTAGTTTTCATTTTGCCCATAAGCCTTCTAATGATTCTGATGGAGCACAATTTAACATTAAAAGGGTTGCCCACTACTAGGACAACCCTTTCTTGAAATAAATGTTTGGCCCGCTAAAATAAAAAGGCTTATACTCACTCCTGTGCCAGCGACGTTTCCGCAATGTCGGCACTTGCTCTCCCCGGGGCTCTCCAGCGGTGTTGTGACACGAGGTGCCCAGCGCCCAATCAGCACTGACGTCATTGTCCCAGCCTACGTACGGATTGAACATGAAAATGAAGTCCAGGCTGCAGCTGATCCCTTACTTCATCTTCATGTGCAATCTATACGTAGGCACGGACAGTAACGCCAGTGCTGATTGGGCACCGGGGTCACATATCAAAACATTGCACGAGAGAAACGGAGAGAGAGAGTGCCAACACCACGGAAACAGCGCCAGCACAAGAGGTCAGTATAGGCTTTATGCATTTTATCGGGGCCAAACATTTAGTTCAAGAAGGGGTTGTCCTAGTAGTGGACAACCCCTTTAAATCTCATGCAAGATATTGCTACTGTATGTGATGCAGCATTTTATGTAACAGAAGTCCTGATCTAGTTTAAGCATGGGTATAAGTCGGAGCACAACAAAGTATATGTGCCTAGGACTTGACATCTAATGGGGTCAAATAGGGTTTATCACCAGTCTTGACATGTCTGTTTTATTAAGTACTTGTATTCTTCATGAAATGACAATTGTGGAGCAACTTTTATGACTCGTGTTATTCTGTTTCTCTTGAATAATTGTGAACACATTTGACAAATGGGCGTTACTATTCTCCATTAACCTGGCGCAATGTGATACTCTCAGCTCTGGTTGTGCAGTTTGAAAGTGTGTAGGGCCACGCCTCCAACTGGTAACACCCAGTTGTCAATTATTCATAAATTTCCTGAATGAATAACAGAGGAATGACACCATACTTGGAGATATGGAAAGTATGATGAGGCATAATTTTCTCGTGGGGAAAACAAGGATTTACTAAATCAAACATGTCAGAAGACATGTCGGGTCCCCTTTAATTAAAGAGCAGTGGAGGGAGAATGTGGATGCCATCATGGTGTGTCCTAAATCTGTGCATAATTTATAATAATCTTTGGCCACTCCTGCCCCGACCTCCAAAGCAATTCTGTGTTTCATTTTTATTTTTCAAATATTATATTGATTGCATTGGGTCATTATTAAAGAGGTTGGCTCAGCTTCTATTCAAAATCTGCCGTAGCAAAAAGTAGCCGATTGATGGGGTGCAAGGTATCGGACCTCCCACAAATCTGCTATTGATGATCTATCTTGTGTATATGTCATTGATACCACTGCCCGGAGAAACTCTTTAGTATCATCTTCTCCCAGAAGTAAGAAACATTGGAATTTCCTGCAGTCTATATGTTACATACAATAAGCATTAAAGGGAATCTGTCACCCTAAATTGGCGGGATATTTAAATGATGGCAGTGAGGTCAGAAGGGCGGTGTTTCGGGTACTTGCCTTAACATGTTGTTCGCCGCTGTCTCCATTATTTCTAGGAATTGTAGTCGTTGCCCTCCATATAACGCGCCTGCACATTGCAATCTTGAATTGCGCATGCGCAGTATGCTTTGCCCGCAGATTGCAATGCGCAGGCGCGTTATATGGAGGGCAACGACTACAATTCCCAGAAATAATGGAGACAGCGGCGAACAACATGTTAAGGCAAGTACCCAAAACACCACCCATCTGACCTGACTGCCATCATTTAAATATCCCGCCAATTTAGGGTGACAGAATCCCTTTAAATACAAACTACCGGTAATAAGCTATTACCATACAATTTTTTTATGACTGAGTTTAGTACACTTTTAATAGATTCTTTGACTATGTAAAAGGTTTTTAACAAGTACATTTTATTTGGTTAAGTTTGAACATAGAATAAGTGCATTTAATAACAAACAAAATAATAGTTTAACAAGAATATAGAATTATTGGCTCTTCCAAGGTTCACTTTTCGTCCTGAAGGTTCTGTATTATGCAGATTGTCTTTTCCCGAACAAGTACCTGAGTACAGTAAAGCTAAAAACAAAGAGCATTATTGATAATAAGCCCTGTCTGTAAGGTCTACTGCGTGTTACAGCCAGGACCTGCCTCTGACAATCACGGGTGTTAAATACCGCTGTCAAACTCACATCAACATTTAACATCGACATTTAATGGTTTTCTTGGAAATCATTGTGCTATTTCTCTGTTATTCGTCCTTGAAATGTATGAATAAATTGACAACTGGGTGGTATCAATTCTCTAGGCATGTAGGACCTGAAGTACAGCTAAAGTAGCAGTCATACAGTACAATGTAAAATACAGTAATAGAAGTAATTAATGTTTGCATTTAGTGTATACAGGATGCTGTACCATGTTGGTTTGCTTTTGCAGTGCACTTAGAACAGTTTTGCACCTGCCTATGTATTTCATTTTGTTGGGTGTTGCTGACTTAATATTTTTGCAGCGGGGCCATGATGCCCTCATATTAGCGATCCTCTCCTCCCATCTGTCAAAAGCTTTCCTTTTTTCAATAATCTATTTCCTACCTATTTTTACTTTTGTTAGGCATGGGTGCAAAAGAAAGAGGCAAGTCAGGAGGTTTAACGTTTTTTTTACGCCCTAACCACTCTGACAAAATCCATTCAGAGATGCCGGTGCGACACAGTCAATTCGTTACACATTTTGAGACATACAAACAATAAAAAACTGTGCTAAGGAAAGATCCATCAGAATTGTTATTGCATGGGAAATACGTGTCAGACATGTCAGGGGGATGAAAGGGCCCCCTTTAAAAGTTACATAGATATGATACACTAAATCAATATATGTCCCAATAATACATAGCACTTAAAAGAATACATGATAACCGTCACTCCCAGAGGAAGAAGCCACACTAGTGAAACGCGCGTCGGGGTAAAGGGACCGTCCAGACGTGCTTAATTTTCCTTTGAACCTCAGCACATTACTTACTACCAGGTAAAAAATACCCAATATAAATTCTCATAGTGTATGGCTACAATTTACATGTACTAGTCTGGTTCAGAAATGGAGCCAGACTAGTGCATGCCAAATTTTTTTTTTCACGCGGATCTGAGGTCAAGTAGAAAATAGTCCATGGTCACTAACTCATAGATATTATTGGTCTGTGTATTGGCCGGGCAACTAACAAAACTAAATATACATGCTTGTGTGAACTTCATTTAAAGGGTTTACACAGACCCATACTAAAACTACTTACCTCATTAAGAAATCCACAAAGCCCCCAGCTTTTTGAGTGTTATGACCCAGAGTTTGGCATGAAACACTGTGTAGCTCATGTGAATAATTAGTTATATGACATTCTTCGGTATCTGCAATTAAAATATTAGATTTTGTGAAAAAAACTTACTACGCATTTTCATCAAGGCAAAGAAGTATATGAGAAACTGACAGTAAATCCTCACCAGTATTCATGCACTTTTCTCTGTCTCGTGTTTCTTCATCCTTTCTCTGTTTTAATTATACAAAACAGAACAGATTGTCAAAAATAAATCAAGGTTAACATTCCATGGACTTCTATAAATATTCAGTTATAAGCAGTTATATGCAGTATACCCTAAAATTTATCATAGATTTAAATGTGGTCATTCGTGCAAGTTTGGATGCAGCTAGTTTTATGGAAAACAGCGTCCTTTTACTAAAAACACTACGTAACTGTGGGATTTCTAAGGGTATGTGCACACAACGCCTTTTGAACAAGTTGTTGTGCACGTTTTGTCTTTAGTAACTTATTTTAACTGTTTTGGGCTTTGAAAGCAGTTAAAAGAAGTGACCGGTCTATCCCCTTTAAATTGTCATTTATATAACTAACCCTTGTCTGTGTGAACCTGGCTAAATTATGTCGTACCTCAATACTTTGACAACAAAAAAAAAAATCACAGAAGGAAATCAGAACAAAATTTATTAACATCCTGCTTTCTTTTCACCCAAGAACCAGCTTTTAGCGCTCACAAAAGATGTTGAGGGCAATTCATTGAAACCAGACAATTTCCTGAAGAAGGGGCGTTCTGAAGCGGATTCTCATGATTCACCAGGCGAGGTGCATAGTGGCGAGCGCCGCTAAGGACGCCTTGCCACAAATCTTACTCCAGCCGCTACTGGAGTAAGATTTCTGGAATAGTCAACGTCGCCGCTTTACCAATCTATCGGCTCTGTGGCAAGAATGGCATGAAAACACCAGAAGTTGTTTTGTTTTTTTTTAGCAACCTCAAATTGTCCAAAAAAACTGCGAATTTTTAAATGATGATGATGATTCGCCCCCCATAGTTTTTCTGCAAAACAGCTTTTACTTTAACTATGCACGGCAGAATAGATCTAAACAACGGACATTGCTTGTGCCTTGTCTTTGTGAGAAAACAAATCACAATTTGTTAATTCCTAAACTGTGTACGTGCTGCAGGTAATGTGCGCAACTCCGTGCAGTCTGTTATGTAATTAAGTGTAATAATCTGATTAGCGGATGAGTCAATGGTCAGAAATTATTCCATGAACATGTTACTGTTAGATTTTAATTCATTTGTAAATATAAAGAGGACTTTGCATTTTGCATTGATTCATTTGGATCTGGCCACAGATGCCAAATTCTGAGACCAATAAGATCAATCTGTGGCGTGAATAAAAGTAGTCACTCACCTGAGTCTCCTCTGCTGGATTTTCACTGATCTGAATATAAAAATATAATAAAATACATTTAGGGGAAAGCTGTAGTTCTGCTTTTAAAGGGGTTGTCCTATTTCAGAAAACTTTGCATAGTTCATTGTGCAAATAAATGCCTGGTCTCCGTTCTTTGGTTTCAGCAGTGGCGTCAAGTCGCCATCACTGCAGCTAATCACTGGGCTCAGTGGCTCTACTGATGTAGACAGCACAGGCCACTGAGTGCAGTGATTGGCTGCAATGATGTTGTAAGGAGATGAACATACTGCCCACATTCCCCCTTGAAGACACGAGTATTCATATTAATGTGAATTGAGATATGTGTTATTGGTGATAATGTTGTGTTCTGTCTGACAGTAGGGAGAGTTTGGGTTAATATTTGGGATAAGCCCAGAGTGGGAGAGGCTAAGGTGAAGGGACAGAGACAGTTTCTTGTCAGAATAAGAGAAAGGGCCCAGTGTGCACGAGAAGCAAATCTAAGGTCTGGACAGTAAACAGTGCCACGTGACGTAGGTGTCCCAAAGTGAGAGGAGACCGAGACAGTGGATAGCGTGATCCAGAGTAAAGAGGAAGGAAAACTGACAGAAGGACAGAGTGGTCAACCGCAGATGGGCCCAGGTAGAGGACACCTAGAAGTACAGCCCTGAGTTTGCAAGTCAGAGAGGTAATGGGCCAGGACAGAACAGGGAACATGAGATGAAGAAAGTGCCCGGGCCGGAGTTCCAAGGCGTCAGTAGCAGAGAAGTTAAGTACCGGCTATATTGGCAAACTACATCACTTGACAGGGAAGAGGACGTAACCTAGGGTTGAAAATGGAATTCTCACTAACTGGACTGTAGTATTGAGCTGGGTTGTGATGAAGGAAGGTGAAACATTCATCAAGATGCGTACCCGCTATCTGTTTTACATAATCCCAACAAGTTATCGTGCAGTAAAAAGTTTATATTTGGAACTGAGAGTTAATGCCAAGTTCAGAAAGTGACAGTTCAGTGCAGGACAGTAGTGTGAAGTGACAGCAGAAGTCTTACGTAATAGGCTGACAAGGAACGAGGTGGGCCTAATAGTCGGGGCAGTGGACTTTCAAAAATGCCCTTCCATGTAATTCCGTCTACGGCCTTGGGAACCTCGAAATGGATGTCAGGGCCTTTGGGCACACTCAGCTTGTGAAGCTACAGGGAAAGATGGACTCCGACTACATGGGGAGGAAGGTATTGCAATGCGGGTGCACTGGTAGTGGTGGAGAAGACTTCCTAGTGCTACAGAAGATAGAAAGAGGAACACTCTACCCATATCAAGAACGAGGGCTGAAGTTGTGTCCACTACTTCTGGGAAAGACGACAATCCTTCGGGCCTTACCCTATAAGTTTGAATGTAGACTGCCAAATATCCAGTAAAAGTTTGATTGCTTTTACAAAACCTGTTTCCCCTGGATTGATTGCTGCCAAAGTTCCAGAAGAGGAATACCTGGAAACAATGGAGGCCTGCAAGCCAGAAGTAAGTGTGATGCACCCCACACACAGCAGCACACCGGGACGAGGACACGTATTGTCTGTAGAGTGCCAGAGCGAGTGGGTTCAGCAACTCGTCCACGACTACCTCGCTTGGGCACTTTACATGTACTGTATGTAGACTGTACAATAGTTTACTCTACACGTTAAAGCAGTACTTAAAAAAAGTGCTATGAAATAGGAAAAAAAAATTAAAAATATATTTAAATGTAGTGTAAAAAGCCACCTTAAAGGGAATCTGACACTGGGCTTTTGCCTCCTGATTTGAGAGACAGAGACCCTGATTCCAGTTATGTGTCACTTACTGGGCTACTAGCTGTAGTATTGATAAAATCACTGTTTCATCGGCAGGAGATTATCACCAGAGAACTAGTAAACCTGCTGCCATGTAGTCCAACCACTCCTCACCCCAGTGATTGACATCTTTCTTCCTATGCAGAGTGTACGCAGAAAGGTGTCAATCAGGGGTGGGTGCAGGGTTATGCACAGTTCAGCATTCAGAGAACTGCAGCAGATAAAACTGCAGCAACTAGCAAATCAAGTAACACATCGCTGGAATCAGTGATTCTGACTCTACATCATGCTGCTGTCAGATGGGAGAGCAAAAACTTGGTGACGGGTTCCCTTTAAGGCCTCATTCAGATATCCGCTTTTTTGGACCGATTTTCATCAGTGCTTGGTCAGTGTGTAAGTCTCGCATGTTTTTCTCATATGAAAAAAAATCCATCTTTTACCAGTTAAACCCTTCACGACCCCCGATGTTTAATAAATGTTGGCGCTTGCTGGGCTTTGTGCAGCGCCAATGTTTCAGGGTCAAACAGGTGCAGCAGGGTCCAACAGGTGACAGTTCTCATGCATTGCAATACCAGAGAAATCAAACTTGAAGTCCCATACAGGGACTAAGTAAAAAAGTTAAAAAAAAAAAGTTAAACTTTTTTTAAAACTATTAAAAAAAAAAAATCACAAAATAAAAAAAAAATTAAAATAATATTAAACCAATAAATATGTATACCGATTTATGTAAAAACAAAAATAAACAAAAAAGTTACATATATTTGGTATTGCCATGTCTGGAACTACCCAATATAGTTCACCCCCACAGAGAACACCATAAAAAAGTGGCATAAAAGTATGCTTTTTCATCATACCACCTAACAAAAAGTGGAATCAAACGCGATCATAAAGACAAATACAAATAGGAATTGTTTAGCTGAAAACGTCATCTTGTCCTGCAAAAAAACAAGCTGTCATACAGCTCCGTCAGTGGAGAAATAAAAAAGTTATACCTCTCAGAATATAGCAATACAAATTTTTTTTTATATATAAAATAGTTTTTATTGTGGAACAGTGGCAAAACATTTAAAAAAAAAAGGATATAAATGAGGTATCGCTGTAATCGTACTGACCCGAAGAAATAAAGCTGCCTTATCGATTTTACCACACAGTGAACGGCGTTAAAAAAAAGCCTAAAAAAAAAATCCTGAATTGCTGGTGTTTGTTCATTCTGTCTCCCAAAAAAATCGGACTAGAAAGCGATCAAAAAAATATTATGTGCCCAAAAATGGTACTAATAAACACGTCAATTCGTCACGTAAAAAACAAGCACTCACATGACCGTCGTCAGAAATATACAAAAATTATAGTTCTAAAATTTGGAGCGCCTTTCATTTCTTAGCAGTACTGTACAGCCACATATGGGGTATTGCCACATTCAGGAGAAATTATGTGACAAATTTTGGTGCCATTTTTGCCCATTTCTCCTTGTGAAAATGTAACATTTCAGGCCGAAACAATTTGTTTGTGGAAAAAAATTTAATTATTTTTCTTCACTGCCCAATGGTATAACATTCTGTGACACATTTATGGTGTCAATACGATCACTGCACCCCTAGATGAATTAATTGAGAGGTGTAGTTTGTAAAATGTGACATGGCACCCTCAAACCAGTCCAGCAAAAATCTGAACTCCAATATGGTGCTTCTTCGCTTCGGAGCTTTGCACTGTGCCTCAAAAGTAGTTTTCTACTACATATATGGTATCGGTGTAGTCAGGAGATATTGCACAACAAATTGTACAGTCCATTTTCTCCTGTTACCTTTGTGAAAATAAAAAAATTTGGGGGCTACAGCAACACTTTTATAGGAAAAATATGATTTTTTTTAATTTTCACAGCTCAGTGTTATAAAATTCTGTGAAGCACCTGGGGGTTCAAGGTGCTCATCACACATATAGATAAATTCCTTGAGGGGTGTAGTTTACAAAATGGGGTCACTTTTGGGGGGTTTCCACTGTTTGGAGAGCCCCTGATGTGCCTAAACACGACATGGCGTTCTTTAACTATTCCAGATAATTTTGCACTCCAAAAGTCAAATAGTGCTCCTTCTCTTCCGAGCCATAATGTGCACCAAAACAATATTTTTCCACCGCATATGGGGAATAGGTGTACTCAGGAGAAATTACACAATAAATTGTATGCTCCATTTTCTCCTGTTACACTTGTGGAATGTAAAATTTGAGGCTAAAGTAAGCAATGTAATCTTGCCTGAAGAAGGAGCCACTGTGCTCTGAAAGCTAGCGAACATATAATTTTCTGGTTAGCCAATAAAGGTATCACCTTAAGAATGCTCTTGTCATAACTGGACGGAAAAGTATTCACATAGGCTAAAGTAAAATTTTTGTATTGCTTTAATTCCTGGGAAGCACCTGAAGAGTTAATAAACTTCTCGAATTGTTTTGAGCACTTCGAGGGGTGCAGTTTTTAAAATGCTGTTTTACTTTTGGGGTATTTTTTGTCATATAGACCCCTCAAAGTCACTTGGTCCTTAAAGAAATTGGTTTTGTACATTTTCTTGGAAAAATTAGAAATTGCTCATTAACTTTTAACTTCCTAACCCCCAAAAAATTATGTTTAAAAAATGATGCAGATGTAAAGTAGATGTGTTAAATGTTATTTATTAACTATTTTGTGTGATATAACAGTCTGATTTAAGGGTATTAAAATTAAAAGTTTAAAATTTGCAAACTTTTTGCCTAAATTCCAATATTTTCACAAATAAATGCAAAAAATATTGGACTAAATTTACCACGAACATGAAGTACAAATGTGTCGCGAAAAAAAAAGTGTCTTAATTACTGGGCTGCATTGAAACATTCCAGACTTATTACCACATAAAGTGACAGTGGTCAGAATAGAAAAATTGGTCAGGAAGGTAAAAACATGCTCTGGTTCGAAAGGGTTAGACAGTAAAAAACAGACAGCACTCGGATGACTCCTGGATGGCATCCATGTGCTGTCTGCTAGTTTATGGACACGCTGATTTGAATGGGGAAGTTTGATCCTTGGCTTGGATCAAAAACGTATGTCTCCCTTTTGCTAAAAAAATATGTACAGCACATGCGAATAGCCCCATAGACTATGATGCGTATGTGATCTGTCCATTACAAGCATGGATAGAACATTTACTAACTGGACTTCTGAATGAGCCATAAAAATGTTGGAATATGATTTATTGCAGTGAGACAAGTTTTGAATGCAAATTGCTCTTAATTAATGGAGAAAATTGCTTCTACTGACGTGGTTTGATAGCTACCTACACTTATGCCTCAACTGGTGAGGTGGGGTTTGCCACACCCCAGGGAATTTTTGTACGGCTGCCATTCATTGAATGCCCTCGGATTGAATCATCAAAGTATTACATTTTCCGATACTTGTGGGTGTCAAAAATTTGTTATACTCATGTGTAATCAATTGCCAATAAGAAAACGATTAAAACAAACGTGATCTTTGCATTTTCTGTAAAAATAAGAGATTTCTAAACACTGGGGTGTAGGAAACATCACCTCACCAGTTGAGGGTTAAGCCTCATTCATACGTTAGTGTTACACACACGTTCTATACCTGACTACTCTGCTCCTCACTGCTGGTTTCAACCCTGGAATCTGCAATAGTAAATGTAGGCGAAAGAAAACATTGCAAATAAGATGATAAACGCTATATTTCTATTTAAAGAAGATGGTGAATATGATGATGAATTTGATAGGAAAGTAAAGAAACGGGTAACATTTTTGCCTGTAGTGTTAAAAAAAATATATATAAAATTATTGTTCTTATATAATAATGATATTATGTCTCTTTTGTTGAACACATTGATATAATATTAATCTGTCGTGGAAAAGTGGTAGTTCTTACATCTTGATGTACTACTAAAGATATGGCAAAGTTCAATTTGACAAATTATGCACCGTCTTGACAACTTGTCATACAACTTCTCCACTGATGAAAGCTTTGGATGGGCTGAAAAGCGTCCATTTGTTCATTTATTTACCAAATAAAAGAAAAATGTATAAGTGGGCGCCGGGACCTTCTTGATCTTTCACTATTTATTCTACCATGTGCACCACCCTCATCAGTGGAGTGCCGATCGTTCTAAACTGCTATATTGGTGCCTGACTAAGGCTGCTAAGGCTAGCACAAAAATTGAGCTTGAATTAAGTTGGTATACATGCAACACATAAACGAATGTTCACAGTGGCCATAAAGTGCACAAAACCTACAAGAAACAAGATGAGCAAAAAACCCTGCTGTAACTAAATAAGTAAAAAGCAAGTGCATTTAAATAACTCAGGGTTCTTAGTAATACTGTTTTTGATCACAAATAGCATAAAAGCCATCCCAACGTCAGGGTGCCGTGATTGGGATGGTGCTACACTGTCTAATATTAAAAACCTTACCATGTGTCAGAGTTGACCTCAGTGTTTGAATAAGGGCAGACAAAAGGACAGGGTCCCAATCTATGGACACCAGTCTGGGGAAGCTTTTAAATGCAATTACCAGCTCAGAAAAGGGATGCCACACCCCGGCTTGCACAAAATGCATTTTATTCACACACTGAGGTCAACTCTGACATATAGTTACATATCAAAAAACTGACCGGCACATCCAAAAATAGACCTAATGGGAACAGGTGCTAAACCTAGAGTCACCAACTCATGCACACTCAAGAAAAAAAGGAAGCACACTGTAGCACTATAGCTTGCAAACACGAGATATGAAAAATGAATTGCATCACTGCCTTAGAAATATGAAAAATTGAGAAGGCTTAGCGCATAAAATGGCCAATTTATGTGTACCTGGAAGCCACGTTAAGGCACCCCTCGTTTTCCAGGTCCTAACTAATGACAATCCTCGCTTAGAAAAGTCTATCTGTATGGGAACATATGAATCCTCTCTCTAGACTGAAATCTACATCTCTGTGGAGGGGTAGTTTTTCTTTCTTAACTCTGACATATGGTAAGGTTTTTAATATTAGACAGCGTAGGACCGTCCCAATCACGGCACCCTGACGACGGTGGGATGGCTTTTATGCTATTTTTGATCAAAAACAGTATTACTAAGAACCCTGAGTTATTTAAATGCACTTGTAAGGTTCTTTGTACATGTTCTTGAAACTCAGTTTTCCGTCAGCCATTTTGCTTTCTGTCTTGCTGAAGCTATCTTGCCCTCAGTCAATATGGAGTTTTCAGCTTTCATGTTCCCGCCCTGATTCTCTCCCTCTTGCTTCTTAAGCAGCCACAGCTGAGCAATCAGTGCTTCAGAATCTAGCCTGCAGTGAACCTGTGACCTGACTCCTGGAAGCCTTGGACTATGTACTCCAGCTATTCCTACTGAGGAACTCTGAACACTTGTGGACTCTGGAACCCTGCTCTTTGAAAGATCCACGTTTGCATGGACTTACGGTAACAGAGAAGAAGATCCTGAACCTGTTGTGGAGAGTGATTGCTGAGCTTAAGTTACTCTGGCCTGCTGTGTCTCCTGCTTCTGTATCTGCAAACTGTGTGACTATTTTTGCCACTTGTATGAAGTAATACAAGACCTTCTATATCAAACCTGTGTCTCATGTATTTTCATCGCACCCAAGCACAAGACGCTATATGAACTGTACTACATACATTACAAGATTCTGAAGCCAAAACGTTAGTGTCTGCTGGGTCTGGGAAGGCTGTGTCTGCTGTAACTGTGGATATCAGACGTCCAGTTGTACTTTCTGTGATGACAGTGGTTGTGACTTCTCACAACCATTCCAGTACTCCTGTCTTAAAAGATCTGGAAAATGGAGGCCCGCATAAAGGAACTTTGCGGAGTGACTGATAATATCCTTGCAGATTTACAGACTATAAAAACCCGTTTTACAAACCTACAGGACCTCACTAATCACAATTTGCAAGTGTTTGGACAGACTGCCCAGGATTTGCGAGCCAGGATTGAGGTTCTAGAGGAGCGAGTCCAGGCTCCTGCCGTAGCCCCAAGTTCTGGGATTCCAAGTTGCCCCCTTTTCGTTTTGGCGGTGAACGTGAAAAATTCAGGGGATTTATTAACCAATGCAATCTGTTTTTTTCTGCACATGCTTCACAATTTCCCACTGAACGATCTAAAGTGCTTACTATAATTATGTTACTTACCAACAAGGCTTTGATGTGGGCAAACCCTCTGATTGAGACTGAGGATGAATGTTTGGATCATCTTGATGCTTTCATTTCAGCCATGGGGCAGGTGTTTGATGACCCCAATCGAGGTGCAACAGCTGAAGCAGCCATGTTAACTTTGCGCCAAGGTAAGCACTCGGTAGCCGAATATGCCTTGGATTTCAGGAGATGGGCCCTTGATACCACCTGGGACAGTTCCGCCAAAAAATCTATTTTTCGAAAGGGGTTGTCTCCACTAATTAAGGATGAACTTGCTCGTGCCGACCCTCCCACTGCGTTAGGTGACTTTATTAACTACTGCATCCGTATTGATGCTCGCCTGACTGAACGCAGGCAAGAGAGATGGTTCGAAAGCAATCGCACTAACCTTTTCCTACCTTCCTCCCCAGCTAAGGAACCTTTGAGTAGGATCACACGGGAACCTGAACCTGAACCCATGCAGGTAGACTCTTTACAAAGACGGGTTAGTGATGCACGCAAGGAACATCGTTTTAAGGAAAATCTATGTTTCTATTGTGGTAAGTCAGGGCACTTCATTATAAACTGCCCCAGCCGTTCTCGTAAGACTACTGCAGCACTCATTCACTGTGAGTGTTGCGAGAGGAGATCTGTCAGGTCCGAGCCTCAGGCTCCAGAGAGATCTGCAGCAACAGATCTTGATTTCTCTGACTTAAACTCCGTTACTTCTGAGGACGATGACTGTGTAAACGCTGCAATTTTTCAAGTTTCCTCAGCGGTGTCCCAGCTGAGTTGTAGGAAAAACAATTCTCATTGCTTCCTTTCCATCAAACTCTGGGTTAACTCAGTCTGGGTGTCTAGCTCTGCTATGATCGACTCAGGGGCAAGTGGGAATTTTATGGATGTCTCCTTTGCTCTGAAACAGGGGATACGTTCAGTGAAGAAGGCTACTCCAGTACAGATGGAAACTGTGGATGGCTCCCTGCTGACCTCTGGACCAGTGGATCAGGAAACGGAGCCTTTAAGGGTCCTTATGGGTAAAGATCATCAAGAGAAACTGTCCTTTATGCTTATCTCTTCTCCCCACTTTCCCATTATTCTAGGGCTACCATGGCTGCAGGCTCAGAACCCTACCATTAACTGGGAGACCAAGGAATTACACTTTCCAGATGAACAGATGAGTCCAGAAGTTTCAGCTTGCTCTGTTCCTAAAGGAACCATGTCAGTCCCTGAACTACCAGCTGTATACCAGGACTATGTGGATTTATGTGACAAGAAGAACGCTGACCAGCTTCCCCCTCACCGTCCATATGATTGTCCAATTGAATTATTGCCTGGAGCAGAGATACCTTTTGGTAAGATCTACCCCTGGCGGGGCCTGAGCTAAAGGCTTTAAAGGATTACATAGACGAAAATCTAGCCAAGGGCTTCATACGCCCCTCTTCATCTCCTGCAGGTGCACCCATCTTCTTTGTGAAGAAGAAAGATGGATCTCTGAGACCCTGCGTAGACTATAGGGAACTCAATAAGGTTACTATTAGAAACCGTTATCCATTGCCTTTAATCCCTGAGTTATTGGAGAGAGTGCAGCATGCCAAAATTTTCTCTAAATTGGATCTCCGTGGGGCCTATAACTTGGTCCGTATTAGACCTGGGGATGAATGGAAGACTGCATTCAGGTCACGCTATGGACACTTTGAATATCTAGTTATGCCTTTTGGTCTGAGTACCGCCCCAGCCACTTTCCAACACTTGGTGAATGACATCTTCAGGGATCTCCTAGATACATTCGTGGTGATTTATTTGGATGATATTCTAATTTTTTCTAACTCCACAGAGGAACATCATGGACATGTGAGAATGGTCTTGGAACGTCTAAGACAAAACCATCTTTACATCAAACTTGAAAAGTGTGAATTCCATAGGACCGAAATTCAATTTCTGGGGTATGTACTGTCTACACAAGGAATTAGTATGGATGGAAGTAAGACCCAAGCCATCAAGGATTGGCCAAGTCCTAGAAATGTGAAGGAGGTGCAGCGCTTCATCGGGTTTTCCAATTTCTATAGACGTTTCATTAGGAATTTCTCTGAGGTAGTGTCACCTATCACCCAACTTACCCGGAAAGAGTCTAGGTTCTCCTGGACTCCCCAAGCCCAGGAAGCATTTTCTCGTCTAAAAGATAAATTTACCACCGCACCTATCTTGGTACATCCCAACCCCGAACTTGCCTTCATAATAGAGGTGGATGCTTCAGATTGTGCCGTTGGAGCTATACTCTCTCAGAGAACAGGTGAGAAGAATGTCTTGCATCCCTGTGCCTTCTTTTCCCAGCAGTTGTCTTCGGCTGAGAGGAACTACGATGTGGGCAATAGAGAGTTGTTGGCCATTATTGCCGCCTTCAAAGAATGGAGACACCTTCTTCAGGGAGCTGCACAGCAAATAGTCGTCCTGACAGACCATCGTAACCTTGAATTTATCAGGTCGGCTAAGTGCCTGACTCCTCGCCAGGCTCGCTGGAATCTTTTCTTAAACCAATTTAATTTTGTCATTTCTTATAGACCAGGATCGCGCAATGGAAAGGCTGATGCACTCTCTAGGATTCATTCAGCAGAGACCCGTCCACTTGCTCCTCCTAAGACTATTCTTCCTGACTCTAGATTCCTGGGAGTGATTCATAATCAAGACCTACTTAAGGACATCAAGGAAGCATACCATGCGGATTCCTTGTTGGCACAACCCCCAAGGGACGTAAGTCTTGTCTTTAAGAATGGTGTGTGGATTCTGGGACAACGTCTGTATATTCCTGAAACAGTCAGATTGAGAGTATTGCAACTCATTCACGATTCCAAGATAGCTGGGCATAGAGGAATTCTAAAGACACAGGAATTTCTTTCTCGTTTCTTTTGGTGGCCCACTTGCAGGAAGGATGTTTTAAACTATGTCACTTCATGTGAAGTCTGTGCAAGATGCAAAACACCTCGCTCCTCACCAACTGGTCTGTTACAACCTCTTCCCATCCCGTCCCGCCCGTGGGGATCCATTTCTATGGACTTCATTGTGGAGTTACCAACCTCTCAAGGGAAAAACACCATTCTAGTGGTGGTTGATCGTTTAACAAAGGCAGCTCATTTTATTCCTTGTGTCGGCTTACCCACTGCAAAACAGACATCAGATTTGATGATTAAAGATGTGTTTCGCTTACATGGAGTACCGGATGAGGAAATTTCGGATCGAGGGGTGCAATTCACTTCAAGGTTTTGGCAAAATTTCTGTGCAGCATTGGACATTAAAGTAAACCTTTCTTCTGCTTTTCATCCCCAGACTAATGGACAGACCGAACGAACCAATCAAACTCTGGAGCAGTATCTCCGCTGCTTTATCTGCCACCTACAGGATGATTGGGTGGATCTACTTCCATTGGCTGAGTTCTCTTATAACAACTCTCAGAGCGCCTCCACTAAGCAGTCTCCTTTTTACTCCAATCTAGGTTATCATCCTAACATTCTTCCACGATTTCCCATAGAAACGCCTTTACCAGCAGTGGCCGAAAGAATCACGTCTTTACAGAAGAATATGGATCTTCTAAAAGAGAATCTGGAATTGGCTCAGGAAAGGTACAAGAAAGCAGCAGATAAATTTCGTAAACCTGCACCAGCTTTCAAGGTAGGAGACCTGGTCTGGCTGTCAACCAGAAATCTTAAGTTAAGGATTCCATCGTCTAAGTTGGGACATAAGTACATTGAACCCTATAAAATCAGTAAGATTATAAGTGCCGTTGCTTGTCGTCTTCAATTGCCTAGAACTATGAGAATCCACCCTGTCTTTCATGTATCCCTACTAAAGGCTGCAACACCCAATACGTTTCCTGGACGTTCTTCTCCTTGCCATGACCCAGTGCTAGTCGATGGTCAGGAAGAATTTGTGGTGGAAAGAATTCTAGATTCCAGGTTATACAGAAATCAGTTACAATATTTGATTAAATGGCAGGGCTACCCAGTGGAGGACAACTCATGGGAACCAGTCAATAACGTTAATGCTCCTCGTTTGCTCCGCCAGTTTCATCAGAGGTACCCAGACAAGCCTGGTCTGAGGCCATCCGGAGGTTGTCCCTAAGGGGGGAGTAATGTAAGTTTTTTGTACATGTTCTTGAAACTCAGTTTTCCGTCAGCCATTTTGCTTTCTGTCTTGCTGAAGCTATCTTGCCCTCAGTCAATATGGAGTTTTCAGCTTTCATGTTCCCGCCCTGATTCTCTCCCTCTTGCTTCTTAAGCAGCCACAGCTGAGCAATCAGTGCTTCAGAATCTAGCCTGCAGTGAACCTGTGACCTGACTCCTGGAAGCCTTGGACTATGTACTCCAGCTATTCCTACTGAGGAACTCTGAACACTTGTGGACTCTGGAACCCTGCTCTTTGAAAGATCCACGTTTGCATGGACTTACGGTAACAGAGAAGAAGATCCTGAACCTGTTGTGGAGAGTGATTGCTGAGCTTAAGTTACTCTGGCCTGCTGTGTCTCCTGCTTCTGTATCTGCAAACTGTGTGACTATTTTTGCCACTTGTATGAAGTAATACAAGACCTTCTATATCAAACCTGTGTCTCATGTATTTTCATCGCACCCAAGCACAAGACGCTATATGAACTGTACTACATACATTACAGCACTTGCTATTTACTTATCTAGTTACAGCAGGGTTTTTTGCTCATTTTGTTTCTTGTAGGTTTTAAGGCTGCTAAGGCTGTGGCTTGTAAATGTACGCTGAGGCATATACAGTGTCGGACTGGGATGCCGAGGCCCACCAGTAACCAACTCCAGGGCCCCACTTTTCAGCTACATGCAAATGTGACATTTTCCTCAATCATAAATGTATATACCAATGAATGGGTGAATTGTTAAATGAATAATATTGATATATTATAGTGATTCAAGTATATTGTGCCAAGTACTGCTCATATAAGAGGGTGGTGGCCCATCTGAGGATTCTCCTGTTCTCTTGTGGGCCAGTCCTAGCCTGAGCATATAAATGTTTAGTAATGTATACTGTATAATAACATGTACTGTACAATACTACATGTGCATAAAACAAAGAATTCTTACCATAAACTAACACGTAAGGCTCCACATATATAGTGAAGACATATGGAAATGGTTGGAGGAATTTTTGCCTATGTTTAAACCTAAGCTGAGATGCACTGTCCCATTTACTCTTATCTGGAGGTTATTAGTCAAGGGAAAATCTCCTTCGGGGAAAAATCCCCTTTATAACAGTAGCATTATGAAATTAAAGATGAAAAAAAAATATCCAGTGCTGGGTACAGGCCAGTGTGTTCCCATCCCTGGAAACCAAGGCAACACTTGCTAGTAGTTTATATAAATATATATTAGTAACTCACCCTAGATTTCCATTAGCAAAATCGCCCATATATGTATGGCCAAAGTGCACACTACATATGTGAGAGCTCAGGAGCTGAGCTGCTCCTGTAGTGTGGGTGCCGGCTGTGTTATATAACAGGCGTTTGAGATTCACTAGCTCTGATTGCAACCCCTAGATGATACAGTTAATCTTGACAGCAGTTTTTAAGGGGTTGGAAATGAAGGCTGTGTCCCTTCTGACGCCCATCTCCCTCCTCCTGCACCCCACCACTGTGGGGTCACAATGGAATTGTCATAGCAGCGCAGGGCTCCATGTCTGCTATGTTTATATACCTATGAAGCCAAATTTTTCGCTGAAAAATATTATACATAAATAGATATATGGGTTCAGAAGTACCCCATTTTCTTCCAGAAACGTAAACAAAATGTAAAAAAAAAAAATAAAAAAATGTACATATTGGGTATCATTGAGTGTATCATTGTATGATCGTTTAAAATATCAAAATAATTATCCATACGATAAGCAGTATTACATAAAAAGCTAAAGAAATTAGCTATCACCATAACCATAGTGAAGAATAGTATGAAGTTAACTTGACATTCATACTGTAAAGTGACATTTGTAAAAACAAATCTAAAAAAACAATGGTGGAATTTTTTTTTTCATATTTTGCATTTCATTATATGGTCAAATGATCGGTGTCCTTAAAAAAAACCTGCAACTTATCCTGCAGAAAACAAGCCTATGAAGATGGAAAAATAAAATAGTTACAGTTTTTGGAAGGTGAGGAGAAAAAAGGACCCACAATAAACTGGAGGCGGCCCCGTCAGTGACAATACAAAGTGGTTAGAGTTTCCTTTTACGAGTCTGATTGCAGATATTCAGTTGGTCTAAATACTAAAGTACCTGCAATAATTGTCTTACATTTACATTATCATTCAAAGGATACATGGAAAGATTGTGAAATGCTTCGTTGAAAAAGGTTGCAAATTATCATGGTTGGCAAGTATGGCCTTAACAGAATCCTGTAGAAAAAAAAAGTCAATATTGAAAACTGCAAATATAAGGATATGTGTGTCTTCTGGAGTGGTACAAAAGGGGATGGCGCTTTGGGCGGAGCGGGGTTTCCGCTGCGTCCAAAGCGCAGGGAATCCTGACCATGGAAACGTACCTAAAAGTCAGGAAGGGCAGGCTGGAATTAGAAAATAAAGAACAATACCATTTCAATACATTTATACATATTTGAGGAGGTTTTTTTTTAACTTACCAATAATTCGGCCATAACTTGCTCGTTGTTTTCAGTGTCTTCAGTGCTACAGAGGTAAAAAAAAAGTTACAAGACTAATATCCTATATAATTTACAAAGTGAAAATACTTGAACCAGCAAATATTCCATGTGTACCTTTTTTAATTAACCCCAAAATTTGTTGACAGTAAGGTACAAATATTCTCTTAAAAACTGGCCATGCAGAGATTTCCGATGTGTCATATAAAATAAAAAGTTTCCAATAAATCAAACAACCTCTAATTATGAGATGACTTTGCACATGATGTCTCAGTCTACACAGTAAAGCTGACAAGTGCCTAATGGTGACTAATGGTCATTGTGAGAACGGAAATATTTTAAGATTTTTATTATGTTGATGTGCATTTGCTATGGATAACCTCAGAGGTATTATAGGACGCTGTAGAAAATGTTAAGTCCATTCAAAATGGATGTGGGTATTATATGGATCAGTTTAATTCTATGGATCCATGTGCTGTCCAATAAAGCAAAAAGCGCACAAATGTGTTTCACGGATGTGTGAATATAGCCTAAAATTGTAAACTTGCTTGCTTTTACAAGCAGTTGGCAATTTTAACCAATATTGAAGTTGAGACAACCCTTTCAGCTTTCTCATGCATCATTAACCTCTGTTTTTCGGACATCTTGTTGTGATCCCAGCTCATTAATGCCCACTAGTGCTTTCGTATAATCTGTTCCAATGTCAGGAGATTTGGTATAATTTATAAAATCTAAAACTTACGTAAAATGGACACCATATCTGATTTTGAACTTGTACACATATTTTGCGGTATGGAAAAATCGTGTTTCCGGGAGAGGAAAAGAAAATGGCTTTAAGGGCATTTTGGAAAAAATCCTGTAAAAGAAACATATAAATGTATATATTTCTATGTAAAAAAATTGAAATTTACACTGAAAGATGGCATGTAAAAGGATACCCAGACACACTGTTTACACTTGACAGGTTCTCCTAGACCCTTCCTACTTATCTTTAAGATTCGTAAATCACAACCGCTATAACCACAATGAACACAGGTTTTAAGGTCAACTCTTAGGGGCCCCATACACAATAGACATCTGTGTCACGCTGTATAGCAGATATATATATATGTGATGTCAGTAATCTATATCAAAAGGGCAACATACTATATAACATGCGCATAGATATATGATAACATAGAATTACCTGACAATGTCCAGTGGGTCAATACGGAATCCGTTATACGCTGTCTCCGGCTAGAGGGTGACCGGGGTCTATGCTGACCCTAAACTGGGGTCCTAACTAATCCCTCTACCTGGAGGTACTGTTAAAGGTACAGAGGTCCAGGCCACCAGCGTAAACCCATGTCTCCTATCAATCCCTGCCAACTGTAATCTAGTCCTAAGAAGGACCCTGATTACCACCAAAGGGAATGAACAGGTAACGGTTAATGAACAGAAAGACATACAAGAAAGACAAGAAATAAAGTAAATAAAGTCTTACATACAACACTCACACACAGTAGGAACACCTAAGGTCTCAGAGATAAACTATAAGCTATAAGAGTAAAAACAACTAAGGAGCTCTTAGCTTAAATATTCTCAGAACCGATCCAGTCTGCTAGACTACATGAATGCTTTCACCGGCATCTAACAAGCAGACTGGCAGGTATATGAAGGAATCTAATTAGATCATAATCAAAAGCAGCCGGGCGAGGCTGGACCTAGTCTTAGCAAAGAGCTAGGTAAAATTAACTCCCTCATTACCAAACACAAAGAAACAGCAACTCAGCTGTGAGAAGTCAGAGTGTGTAATCGCGACGATCCTCGTGGCGATACACCCATGACAGTACCCCCCCCTCTACGAGGGGACTCCGGACCCTCAGGGCCAGGTCTGCCCGGGTGAGTTGTGTGAAAGGTCCGAACCAATCGATCTGCGTTAACATCAGACGCAGGGACCCACGTCCTCTCCTCAGGACCATACCCCCTCCAATGAACCAAGTACTGAAGGGATCGGCGACTGAGACGTGAGTCAATGATTTTCGACCCATGAAATTCCACGTTATCATTGACTACCACTGAAGGAGGAGGTAGAGGTGACGGTATGACTGGTGCCACATACTTTTTAAGTAATGACTTGTGAAACACATTATGAATTTTAAACGTAGGAGGGAGGTCCAGACGAAATGCCACAGGATTAATTATGGAACTGATCCTGTACGGCCCGATGAATCTGGGACCCAACCTCCAGGAGGAAACTTTAAGTTTTATATTCCTGGTAGACAACCAAACTAGATCGTTCACCTTCAGATCTAGACCAGAAACTCTCCCCCTATCAGCCATCCGTTTGTAACGGTTCCCCGTAACCTTCAGTCTTAACCGATCTGGAACTATCAGTCTCCCTGGAAGTCCCACAGGGGCGTCCCCCTGAGCCCCCAACACCTCCCCCTCAAGCTCAGAGCATACAGCTGACACTACAACTCCCTCCTGAGGAATAGGAACCGGATCATCCGTCTTCCCGGCCCCTGGGAAAGTACGAGATAAGGCATCAGGAAGCAACTTTATTGAGCAGTCATATGCGGATGAGGAGGTAACTCTTTACACCCCTCCTCTGAGAACATCTCCCAAAGTCCTCCAGAAAAGGAGACAAAGTCCTAGGCACAACCGCACCGATGACCGTGCTCATGCAGTTATTCCTGCAAAATTCACCCCACTGGCTTATCTTTCTGGATTGCCAATCAATCACTGGGTTATGTTTAGCCAACCAAGGAAGTCCCAACACAATAGGAGTAGGTAGACCCTCCAACACATAACAAGACAATTGCTCTTTATGTATTGCCCCTACTCGAAGATCTATGTTATGAACAGCTTGTACCAAGCTACCTTGACCGAGAGGTCTAGAATCAATAGAGACTATAGGGACCGGTTTGGCCAATACACTCAGTTGCATACCATGCACCTGGGCAAACCGAGCGTCCACCAGATTAGCCCCGGACCCACTATCAAAAAAACAGAAATCCTCTCAGTTCTAGTACCAATCACCACCTCCGCAGGCACGAGAAACTGAGAGGGATTTGGGGACGAAATACACACTCCCAGGTTAACTCCTTTGCTCAAAGAGGCCCGGGATGGACACCCCCCAACAAAATGTCCCTCTCTCCCGCAAAAGAAACACCTTCTAGTCTTGCGGTGCACCGCCGATTCCCTCCTACAAAAAGATGTCCCTCCCAACTGCATGGGTTCCTCAGAACAGACCAGGGGAACCTCAGTATAAGGGACTTTAGTAGTAGGTGGAGTCATCACGGGAGGCGGAGTTACCTCGCGTCTTCCCCGAATTCGTCTATCAATGCGAATAGCGAGGGCCATAGCAGCCTCCAGTGATGGAGGAGAATCATACTGAGCCAACACATCCTTTAATTTGTCAGACAACCCTTGACAAAACTGGCTCCTAAGAGCTGGGTCATTCCACTGAGTATCTGTTGCCCATCTACGGAACTCAGAAGAATATTCCTCCGCTGGACGATTTCCTTGCCGTATTTTACGTAACTTTGTTTCAGCAAGGAAAACACGATCCGGATCATCATATACCAGACCCAGGGCAGTAAAAAATCGATCCACTGACTGGAGATCTGGGGAGCCTGGAGGAATAGAGAACGCCCAAGATTGAGGGTCCCCTTGTAAGAGCGAGATAACAATTCCCACCCTCTGCTCTTCACTCCCAGATGACCGAGGCCGCAGCCGAAAGTACAATTTACATGCCTCCCGGAAAGTAAAAAATTTGTCCCGCCCACCAGTGAACCTGTCCGGGAGAGCAACCTTAGGTTCAGATCTGGTTTGCTCCGGGGGGGACAAAACCTTGGACTTAATGTCTGCAAACTCCATGGACAACCCCTGCAACTGCCGGGCCAGCTGGGCTACTGGATCCATGACAGCTGGGGAGAATCTTTAGTATGGGCCGGTGAAAATGTCACGCTGTATAGCAGATATATATATATGTGATGTCAGTAATCTATATCAAAAGGGCAACATACTATATAACATGCGCATAGATATATGATAACATAGAATTACCTGACAATGTCCAGTGGGTCAATACGGAATCCGTTATACGCTGTCTCCGGCTAGAGGGTGACCGGGGTCTATGCTGACCCTAAACTGGGGTCCTAACTAATCCCTCTACCTGGAGGTACTGTTAAAGGTACAGAGGTCCAGGCCACCAGCGTAAACCCTGTCTCCTATCAATCCCTGCCAACTGTAATCTAGTCCTAAGAAGGACCCTGATTACCACCAAAGGGAATGAACAGGTAACGGTTAATGAACAGAAAGACATACAAAAAAGACAAGAAATAAAGTAAATAAAGTCTTACATACAACACTCACACACAGTAGGAACACCTAAGGTCTCAGAGATAAACTATAAGCTGTAAGAGTAAAAACAACTAAGGAGCTCTTAGCTTAAATATTCTCAGAACCGATCCAGTCTGCTAGACTACATGAATGCTTTCACCGGCATCTAACAAGCAGACTGGCAGGTATATGAAGGAATCTAATTAGATCATAATCAAAAGCAGCCGGGCGAGGCTGGACCTAGTCTTAGCAAAGAGCTAGGTAAAATTAACTCCCTCATTACCAAACACAAAGAAACAGCAACTCAGCTGTGAGAAGTCAGAGTGTGTAATCGCGACGATCCTCGTGGCGATACACCCATGACAATCTGTCAGCCGAATGATGGTTCAACCAATTGTTCATCCGGCAGCTATCTCTATCATAAACAGGACCATGCGCTCTACTAAGCAATCCTGTGTTCTCTATGAGAGCAACTGCCACATTCCTCCAGTAGAGTAGCGGTTTATCTCGACGAGAACAAAAGGGCTATCAGTCTGAAATAGGATATGTCCGATTCTTATCTTTCCCAGTAGATGATGTCGGAAGATCTGGTTAGACTGTTGGCTGAGCCCACCCGTATCGGCAGTCTTGGACAACGATAGAGACCTGAAGGGATTATCTTTGCACCCTATAGCCCATTCCATATTGTGTCTTTGCTTCACTATGGTTTGCTTCTGAAGAAAATGGCAGACTGCCTTTGTAGCAGTTTGGAAATAGAAATTAGACAAATCATTAATTCAAGGAAAAATTGTTTACTAAGGCCTCTTTCACTCGTACCGATCCAGATCAGAAAGCAAACGCCGATACATGCGAGCAAAACGATTGCCAGTCTGTCTAGATGGGCAGATAGTGGAGAGCGAGCACAGATACGAAAGCTCGTTTCCCAATTATTGACTTGTTTAAATGGGCCATTACTCACCGGCTATCCTTGCCCTGTAAATTACAGGCAAAAGCAGCTATAAAATCTTATCAAGGTAGTATAAATATCCAGCTTGACTTCACCCCATTTGTACAGCATTCAGACAACTATTGGAGATGTTTGGTCTATAGGAGAACAATGGACCACAGTTGGTGGCTACGTTACAAGATTAGATTAGGTTTTTATGGCAGGATATTACTCTATCCTGTCTGAATAAGGAGAGACTGAGTGAAATAGCATTACAAAGGTGAACCCCCATATAGAAGTTACAGAACCATTAACCTTTTCTGGGGTGAAGGTCAATTGACCAGTAGGTCCGTCTGGGGCTCATAGTAAATGGGGAACGCCCTAGGTCTATATGTGTCCATAGCAGGGATGAAGAACACATATAATGCTCTCTGGAAGGCCAACTTTCACAGTTGGCTTTTACACTTGAGAAAGAAACCAGTCCGGTGTGGGAACGAATAAAAACCACTTGTTCATGTATTGGATCAAGGATCATCATTTCGACTAGAGGAGCCCAAAACTGTGAGTTGTCTTTTTCTGCTGTGCTCTGTTCCCTACAAATCACTGACGTCTGAATGAACTCGAAGGCTGTGTTTCCACGTTCCGGAAGCACAGCGCTTTGGACGGAGCGGAAAGTCCGCTCTGCCCAAGCCCCGCCCCCTACTGAACGCGCGGTCAATCCGGATGTGTTCATGGAACACATCCGGAATGACCGCAGGGCTACATAGTCCTGTGTTATTTCCCTTGCGGCGACGCAGCGTCGCCGCAAGGGAATAGGACATGCTGCGGTCTAAAAAGACGCGCCGCATGTCCGGAAACGCAGGTCTTCCGCCTGCGTGTTTTGAAGCATTGTGGAGACGGGATTTCTTGAAATCCCCTCCACTATGCTGTAACATCTGGACGCTGCGTGTTTGACGCTGTGCCAGCGCACAGCGTCAAAGACGCAGCAATTCCTGACCGTGGAAACATACCGAAAGGTTTCAAGTGCTTATTAGCACTAATAACTTTCCTCATTAATACCCATATTTTTTTGCTGCATTTTTTGGGGGTCTTTACCATTACAAGAGGTGATTCATAGATCCCTTCTAGAATCACATTTGTAATATCAAGAATGACCCCATCCCAAAAAAACACAAAGACATGTAAAAATTAAAAATGTATATCTATGGTAGAGAAAAGCCCCAAATTCTTCCCATCCAGTGCATGTTACAGTTTTGAAAGATAGCCACAAGTACAAAGAGCTTAAAAAGAAAACAAAAAACCTGTGTGCATGAAGATACCTGTACAAGTTTTTTCCTTTTTTTTTCTGGTGTTTTTGCTGCACAAAAAAATAATGTTTTTAGATGTTATCTCTAACTTAAAAAATATTAAACAGGCTTCAGCGAGTGTTTTTTTTTTCGCACAATTTTTTTTCCTCTTCTCACTTTTGGTGTATTATTTGGGTTCTTGGGATTTTTTTCGATGGACAACATGACCTAGATGTGGTGTTTTTTTTCGCATGTCTCTTCACATTGGCTTATCTATTAAAAAAAAAAACAACAAAAGCCTAAAAAATGTATTTGTGTGTAAGAAAAAGATCCAAAATGACTGTAAAAACCACATGACATTTTTTTACCCCTGAAAACCTTTAGGCCACGTTCAGTATTTCACGTCAGTATTTGTAAGCCAAAACCAGGAGTGGGTGATAAATACAGAAGTGGTGACGTGTTTCTATTAGGCCGGGGTCACACTTGCGAGTGCGATGCGAGAAACTCGCGCTAGTCATGTATTTCTATGCAGCCGCACACTCCGGTCCGAGTGCCGGCGGCAGTGCCGGATATTGATGCACGAGTTTCTCGCATCACACTCCTAAGTGTGACCCCGGCCTTACACTTTTCCTCTGATTGTTCCACTCCTGGTTTTGGGTTACAAATACTGATGTAAAATACTGACCAAATACTGAACGTGTGAACGTGGCCTTAGCCTTCTGATGTCGGGTGCGCATGTAGGGAGCATACATGGTATGATAGCTATATTGTTAGCTACCGCCAAATGCTGCTGTTTAACCATTTAGATGCCACTGTCAAATTTTTCTACAATCGATCAAGTCAGATCTTTGAAAAAAAAAAATAAGATTATTCAACTCATACAGTAAACACCATAAAAAAAATTGAATTTCCATATTTTAGTCACCTCTTCACCCTTTTCCCTAAAACAAACAAAAAAAAAAAGAGTAAAAAAGTGTTCAAAAACTTGTATGTATCCCAAAAAAGTAATAATAAAAATGACAGGTCGTTGTGCAAAAAACAACAACCACAACTTACATAATTGAGAACAAGGCTCTACATTTTGTAAATGCAGTAAAATATATAAATAAATATAGGTTTTGTATCGCCGTAATTGGGCTGACCTGAAGAATAAAGATGCCAGGCCATTTTTACAGAAAGCCGTAAAATACAAAACACGAGGGAAAAAAACAATGGCAGAAATGTGTTTTTTTTTTCTCATCGTTTCACCCCACTTCTTTTCAATTTTTCAGAATATTATATGATAAAAAGCATCATTGAAAACTACAACGCATGCCGCAAAATAAAAGCCTTCGTGGCTGATCATGGAAAAAAATGTATGTCTCTTAGACCACGTTCACATGTTCAGTATTTGGTCAGTATTTTACATCAGTATTTATAAGCCAAAACCAGAAGTGGAACAATCAGAGGAAAAGTATAATAGAAACACGTCACCACTTCTGTATTTATCACCCACTCCTGGATTTGGCTTACAAATACTGAGGTAAAATACTGACCAAATACTGAACGTGTGAACGTGGCTTTAGATCACATTCAGACGTCTATATAGATCGGGCCGCGATGCACAGACTGCCGGCGGGTCTCCGTATATTTCTATGCAGCCGTCACCCTCAGGTCAGGAGACCGGCGGATAGTCCGTGCACTGCGGTCTGATCTTGGTCCGAATTATACGGATGTCTGAATGCGCCCTTAGAAGAAGTGGAGAAAAAAAAAATTGAATGTGCAAAAATGAAAGATGGCTCAGTCAGAAAGGGGTTCAAAGTAAATTTTGAGGTCATAAATCCACTTTTCATTAAGAACCAGATAAAAATGATTTACTTTTTACCTCAGATTTTTCTGAGAAGAAACCTGAGACCTGAGTGATAGGATGAGTGGTTGTTATGGGTGACGGTGACACCCAGGGTTTTACACAGAGGGACTGGTTGTGGGGTTTTTAGTGAGGGGATGAAGAAGGCACGGAAACCAAAAATACTGTGGCACAAAGTACATTCAATGCGGCTACCAACGCGACAGAGAACAGCTAGCCGGAAGACGTTCATTAGCATTGGCTCAACTCAGTCATGTGACCAGTTACTAGGGACTTCATTTAGAAGAAAAACAATCTTGCCTATAGCAGCCATTCAGGTTTTTTGCTCAGTGTGTGTGAGGGTCTATAGCAGATTTAGATTCAGGGTATGTGCACATGTTTGTGGATTCTGCTGAGGATCCGCAGCGGATTTTGCCCTGCGGATTCGCAGCAGAACTGCAAGTGATGTACAGTACCATTCTAGTCAATGGAAATCACAAAACGCAGTGCACATGCTGCGGATTTTTCCGCGCAGATTTGCTGCGGATTTAAAACTGCAGCGTGTCACTTCTTTTGTGCAGATCCACAGCGTTTTGAGACCTGCTCCATTATAGGAATCATCAGGTCTCAAAACGCAGGGGAAATCAGCACAAAAACTGCAGTAAATCCGCACTAAATCCGCAGGTAAAACACAGGTCATTTTACCTGCGGATTTAGCAAAATCTGCGCGGACAATTCCACAGCAAAATCCGCAACGTGTGCACATAGCCTCAGAGTCTTTTAAATACTTCAGATTTCCAAAGATGCCAAGTGCTTAAAATTAGTTAGCCGCCCATTCTTCAGGCATTTTCCGCTCTGAAGAAGCTCTATATTTTACAATACCAATCAGTGGGGAGGCTCAAGATGCGCTTCGCCAGTGTGAGACAAAGAAATCACTTATTTAGTACTTGATGGATAGCTGTCAGGTCCCTTAATTCCCTGTTCCTTTTTTATAGGGTTTTTTCAGTTGGTTTTCCACAATAAGTTGACACTATTTACATAATTAGAATTGTTTTTTTCTAGAACACATCCGTGACCTGACTGGTTGATATTATTATGTATAGGCGATACAGGGATGGGTTATGTATGGGCTATGTTTAACTGGGTGGCTGACATAAAGGTAGCACATAGAGCTAGCTAGCCATTTCCCTAGGTTCCACCAACAGGCTAGGTTCACATAGCGTTAATGCAGTCCGTTCAATGCATAGCGTCCAAGGGTCTGTCACAGAATGACGGCACAACGC
The DNA here is from genome assembly GCA_033576555.1 of Oophaga sylvatica. Lineage (NCBI taxonomy): Eukaryota > Metazoa > Chordata > Amphibia > Anura > Dendrobatidae > Oophaga > Oophaga sylvatica. Next base: position 70,297,608 of record JARQOD010000010.1, read on the forward strand.
TAATGCATGCCGATTTCGGCATGCGTTAGGATGCACTACTGTTATTGCGGGCAATGGCGGCGTTGACGCATCCGTTACATAGCGTTAGTGCCGCTATGTAACGGATGCCGTCAGCGCATTGCCCATAACGCAATGTGAACCCGGCCAAAGATCTAGTGTAGTATCTTTCAAAAGGCGGCTTTAGGTCTGGCCGCCCTAGTAGATTGATACAATAGGTACACTGGTTTTGGTGTGCTTGTTAGTACACCGGAGACTTATTGTCACGATTCCCTCACTCAGGAAGCTCTCTGGACGCTGTGAATGACAGCTTTGCCCCCCTATGGGATCAAGGGCTTGCTGAGCTGTCAGAAGTGTGTGCAACAGCTCTACTGCCCAATCTGAAGCAGAGGTGTGAGTATTATGAATGACAGCTCAGCCGTCCTACCTGGCTGGGTCTGTGGGATCTCCTCCAGGGGTTATCCATTCTGGGTGATTTTACAGGGCTATTTAGCACTCTGACAATTGTCAGACCATTACCAATTGTATCTTTGCTCAAGTGGTGTGAGTTTGCTCAGAGTTGTAGTCTGATCTCTATTGCCGACCTTCGATTTACCTTTGACCATCCGTTTGACTTATCTCTTTGTCTTGACCTTCCTGATACTCTGATCTTGGACTGTTACCTGACTACGCTTTTATTTTTTCCCTTTGTCTATTGCGAGCCATCTTGGTACTGAACCCGGACCTCTTGGCTATCTTGCCTCATGGTTTGTCCATGAGTGTTGACTAGCATCACATTGAGTAGTGACTACTGTCACACATATATTGTCATCCAGTGAAAAGCATGGTCCCCCAAAGATTAACACCATTAAGCCTGAGGTGCAAAGTGCCCCAGGAATGGTGACCATGGGGTGCCTAAACTCAATGGAAAGGGAACCCTACTGAGTTAAATGGCACTTTTGCACTAGTACTTATTTTTTTACTTATTAAGCATACACCCTTATTCCGAGCCTTCTGGCAAGGATGGGGAACATTTACATTCCTGGTTGAAGGACCCAGCCAGTATTATACTGGGTAATCTTCACTATTTAATTTTTTTTTTTACTGTGTGTTTCCTATTTTTCCCTGTGTGCCTGTCACTAGGACTTTTCAGATGTGGTTCCCTTCTGATCAGACTTGGGGGGGAGGGGGAAGGAGTGTGTGGCCATTAGGATCCGCTCCACCCTGACCCCAGGCTTTCCTCTCTCGGAAGAAGAGCCAACAGTCTATGGTTCCCAGTTCTCACTTGGGTGGCAGCTCAGGCAGATACTGGGAGCAAGACTGGCTTCTGCTAGAATAGACTGTTTGTCCCTGACCCTCGCTGTGGCCTTCTGGCTTGGAGGATCGAGATCGGTTTTGGTGGCCCTTCTGTTGGAAAGGGTTACAAGAGACCGCATCCTAGTCACTTTTTTAGCGCACCCAGTTCATGGTCTTGTCCTAGTTAGGTTTCCCTTATGTATGTCATTATAAATGCTCTATTTCTAATAAATCCCCTTTAAAAGATCCAGTGCTCTTGTTAATTAATTATTATTATTATTATTATTATTATTATTATTAATTGGCATCACAATACTCAGAAGGATCTACAGGTGTACTTAATTTTTTACAAAACTGCTTAGGCATTTTAACATAGTTTTTGTTAATGACACGGTGTAATTTGTCATACGTTGTTCTTCATCTAAGGTTGCATTTACCTAATTTTAAGACCTTTTAAAAAAAGATTTTTTTTATTACGTCCTGATATGTAAAACCATAGCATTCAAAGAGGGTGTACTTAATTTCTCTCATTAATGTAAGCGTTTTCTGGCAGCAGCTCTCTCATAGAGAACACAGGCGCATTCAGCTGAGCATGTATGAGTGAGTCGGGACAGGTAGTGTCTGCCAAATGATAGATGGACCACCACCTATCTAACGTGCATGGGGGGCCGTATGAATGCTGGTCATTGTTATGTAGTGTTGTATTTCCCATATGAAAGCGTTCCGTCATGAAATGCTTTAATTATGATAATACCGCAAGGAGTCACCAGGTTAAAAGATTGAGAATGGAGATGGTCATCCTTTTGAGCATAGCACCAGGTTTGATAGATACCGTATGCTTCATTTTAGCAATTTATACAAGAAGTCTAAATTTTTGCCTCAAAATACTGGCAATTATACAACTTATTTTTTTGCCCTAACACTATTTTATTGATGGTCTAAGGAGCTGGAAATATCTGATCATGGCGCTGGGTGTGTAAGTGGCAGGTGGATGATGTTTGCGACATGCTGTGGTTTTGGAGTAGGCTTTGTGTCTTAGTCCTTGGACTCACAGAAAGTATGCACTCATGGAAAAACCTAGAGAGGGGATTATATAGATTATGGAACTTCCAAAAAGATTAAGAATGTTCCAAAAATATATAATGAAAAAGGAAAGGGGGAAGGGAGGGAGGTTTAATAAAATCATCAGAACTATTATGGTGGAGATGTTGGATAGAAAAGAATATCAGAAACAAAAATCCTTAAAGTATTGATATGAGTTTTGATGTAAAAGAGATAAATCAGACTACAAGTTAAATAGACAAATTATAAAACTGTATGTTGGCACAGGAATTAGCAGTAAATCAGTGCAGGGACTTTGAATGGTTTCAAAGTGAAGATAATATTTACTTTGAGCTTTTATGTTCCTCTCCTGTCCTCTAAAGCCCCCCATACACTTTAGATAGATGTCGGACGAATAACAGTTCGGCCGATCACATGGCCAGCAGCTATTTCACCCGGCTCTCCCATACTCAGGAGCGCTCGCTCGTTGAGAGCTCATGTATTCTCTACGAGAAAGCCATTGTCAGATATCTCTGGCGGAGGCTTCTATATAGAGAACATAAAAATTGGTGTCAAGGATAGCAACCGGTGGGGAGGGGAGGAAAGGTTGCGCAGATCCCATCACTGCCACCAGTTTGTCAAGTATAACAACTGGGGTGGTAGCGCATTTCTCACCGCTGCCAATGATAACAGCCAGGGAGGTTGCTTAGATCCCTCCGCTGCCGCCAGTTTGTCAAGGATAACAGCCGGGAGGTTCACGCACATCCCGGTGCTGCCATGTTTGACAAGGAAAACAGCTCGGCTGCCTCCAATCACCAGGGAAATTACACAATTGACTGACAAGGTATGGACGAGGCTGCAGTTGCTTCCACTATTAGGCCGGTTACTGGGGAACTCATAGTGAGTGGTCCCTGGTGTATAGTATTTTTCTTTCTCTCTTTGTGTCTAGCGCTTTTGACATACTCCAGGTTGATCCCCTTTTGTCTACCTCATTTGATGGTGTCCCTCCATCTTCTTGGTTTTCATAGTGAATGTATGATACATACACCTCCAATTCCAACGCATGGAATATATATATATATATATATATACAGTATAGACCAAAAGTTTGGACACACCTTCTCATTTAAAGATTTTTCTGTATTTTCATGACTATGAAAATTGTACATTCACACTGAAGGCATCAAAACTATGAATTAACACATGTGGAATTATATACTTAACAAAAAAGTGTGCAACAACTGAAATTATGTCTTATATTCTAGGTTCTTCAAAGTAGCCACCTTTTGCTTTGATGACTGCATTGCACACTCTTGGCATTCTCTTGATGAGCTTCAAGAGGTAGTCACCAGAATGGTTTTCACTTCACGGGTGTGCCCTGTCAGGTTTAGTAAGTGGGATTTATGGCCTTATAAATGGGGTTGGGACCATCAGTTGTGTTGTGCAGAAGTCTGGTGGATACACAGCTGATAGTCCTACTGAATAGACTGTTAGAATTTGTATTATGGCAAGAAAAAAGCAGCTAAGTAAAGAAAAACGAGTGGCCATCATTAGTTTAAGAAATGAAGGTCAGTCAGTCTGAAAAATTGGGAAAATTTTGAAAGTGTCCCCAAATGCAGTTGCAAAAACCATCAAGGCAACAAAGAAACTGGCTCACATGAGGACCGCCCCAGGAAAGGAAGACCAGGAGTCACCTCTGCTTCTGAGGATAAGTTTATCCGAGTCACCAGCCTCAGAAATCGCAGGTTTATAGCAGCTCAGATTAGAGACCAGGTCAATGCCACACAGAGTTCTACCAGCAGACACATCTCTATAACAACTGTTAGGCCGGCGTCACACTGCCGAGTTTGATGCGAGTTAGTCGCACGACTTTCTCGCATCAACACCCGGCACGGCCGCCCGCTCTTGGACCCAAGTGTGCGCGGCGCATAGAAATACATGCAGCCGCACACTCGGGTCCGAGAGCGGGCGGCCGTGCCGGGTGTTGATGCGAGAAAGTCGTGCGACTAACTCGCATCAAACTCGGCAGTGTGACGCCGGCCTTAAGAGGAGACTTTGTGCAGCAGGCCTTCATGGTAAATAGCCGCTAGGAAACCACTGCTAAGGACAGGCAACAAGAAGAAGAGACTTGTTTGGGCTAAAGAACACAAGGAATGGACATAAGACCAGTGGAAATCCGTGCTTTGGTCTGATGAGTCCAAATTTGAGATCTTAGGTTCCAACCACCGTGTCTCTGTGCGACGCAGAAAAGGTGAACGAATGGACTCTACATGCCTGGTTCCCACCGTGAAGCATGGAGGAGGAAGTGTGATGGTGTGGGGGTGCTTTGCTGGTGACACTGTTGGGGATTTATTCAAAACTGAAGGCATACTGAACCAGCATGGCTACCACAGCATCTTGCAGCAGCATGCTATTCCATCCGGTATTGCGTTTAGTTGGTCCATCATTTATTTTTCAACAGGACAATGACCCCAAACACACCTCCAGGCTGTGTAAGGGCTATTTGACCAAGAGGGAGAGTGATGGGGTGCTACGCCAGATGACCTGGCTTCCACAGTCACCAGACCTGAACCCAATTGAGATGGTTTGGGGTGAGCTGGACCACAGAGTGAAGGCAAAAGGGCCAACAAGCGCTAAGCATCTCTGGGAACTCCGTCAAGATTGTTGGAAGACCACTTCTGGTGACTACCTCTTGAAGATCATCAAGAGAATGCTAAAAGTGTGCAAAGCAGTCATCAAAGCAATAGGTGGCTGCTTTGAAGAACCTAGAATATAAGACATATTTTCAGTTGTTTCACACTTTTTTGTTGTCTATAATTCCACATGTGTTAATTCATAGTTGTGATGCCTTCAGTGTGAATGTACAATTTTCATAGTCAAATTTCAATTGTCTCCCTTTTGTAAAATCTTGCTTTAAAACTTTATAAACACTGTCAAACCTTTTTGGAGTAAAGATATAAAATTACTAGTTTGTGTCTCTGTAACGAATTTGCACGCGCCTGACGTATACTACGCTACTAAATTGGGGTGGCCTCTGCCCCACGTTCTAGACTCAGAGGCTGGTGGCAGTGAGCTAGTGTGAGTGTGCTGGGCTGGGTATCGCTGACAGTGACGGAGTGGGTTTTAGAAGTGTATTGCCTGGCAGCGGCTAGGAGTAGTTATAATTCCCTCACTGTAGCGTACCCAATAGCCAGTACACGTCCAAGCGGCCCGTCCAGCGACTAATTATCCTAGGTGCAGTTCCTGACTGACCTGAGGGTAAGGGGCGCCGAGAGACTGCAATTTCCTAAGTGGAAGTGGGATAAGTATAAATCCCTGCATTTAACATAGGGGGCGCCGGTGGGATCCTAAGCCGTGATCCCTTGGGCCTCCGTGTGTGTGCCGTTCCTGACATATTGATTGTGAGCCTTTGCGGGCAGGGTCCTCTCTCCTTCTGTACTTATGTGTGTCCTGTATTGCTCATATTTATTGTACTTGTCTATACTCGCCCCCCTCTCACATGTAAGGAAATATAAAGTTGGGCGGACACCACTTTAATAATAATATAATAATAATTTGTCGGGATCACTCAGGCATGCGAAAAAGTAACAATGAAAAAACAGAAGAAAAGACACAAGCCAAAAGGTAAGGATCACCGACCAAAAAATATATATTCAAATTATATAAAGTTTATTAGAAATCAAGCCATAGTAAACACACATAATTAAAAACAATTAAAATCACAACTGTGAAACATACACAAACAAAAAAGAAGTCCACAATAATGAGATAAATGCTCAAAAAAGAGGGTATAACCACATGCCAAAATTAATTAGATATCCATAAACTGAATTAGCAGATGTGCATGTAAGAGAACAGAGGTGCAATATTGATGGTAAAAATACCTAAATAATCAATGCAAACCCCTGCTAAGATCCAAACAAGTATATTAAATGCACAAACAGAGGGGAGGTTTCCAAAAAGAGGAACAAATCCCTAATAGTCAAATAATAATAACAAATAATAACAAATGCCCAAAAGATTAAACATAGGTAAAAAAAAAAAAAAAAAAAACAGAGGGAGAAGGAAACCTCTAATAGACCCTATTCAGATACCCTGTGAGGTGTAGGAGGATATTTACAAGGTAGAAAATATGCAGGCATGTGGAAAACCTGGACCCACGCGTTCTGACACTGTGTGTCTTTCTCAAGGCACAGTGTCGGAACGCGTGGGTCCAGGTTTTCCACATGCCTGCATATTTTCTACCTTGTAAATATCCTCCTACACCTCACAGGGTATCTGAATAGGGTCTATTAGAGGTTTCCTTCTCCCTCTGTTTTTTTTTTTTTTTTACCTATGTTTAATCTTTTGGGCATTTGTTATTATTTGTTATTATTATTTGACTATTAGGGATTTGTTCCTCTTTTTGGAAACCTCCCCTCTGTTTGTGCATTTAATATACTTGTTTGGATCTTAGCAGGGGTTTGCATTGATTATTTAGGTATTTTACCATCAATATTGCACCTCTGTTCTCTTACATGCACATCTACTAATTCTGTTTATGGATATCTAATTAATTTTGGCATGTGGTTATACCCTCTTTTTTGAGCATTTATCTCATTATTGTGGACTTCTTTTTTGTTTGTGTATGTTTCACAGTTGTGATTTTAATTGTTTTTAATTATGTGTGTTTACTATGGCTTGATTTCTAATAAACTTTATATAATTTGAATATATATTTTTTGGTCGGTGATCCTTACCTTTTGGCTTGTGTCTTTTCTTCTGTTTTTTCCCTCTCACATGTAAAGCGCCATGGAATAAATGGTGCTATAAAAATGAATAATAATAATAATATAAGACATATTTCAGTTGTTACACACTTTTTTGTTAAGTATATAATTCCACATGTGTTAATTCATAGTTTTGATGCCTTCAGTGTGAATGTACAATTTTCATAGTCATGAAAATACAGAAAAATCTTTAAATGAGTCGTGTCCAAACTTTTGATCTGTACTGTATATATACCCTGATACTGTCACTGCCAAGTCCACAAGAACAAAAGAACTACTTGCTTTCACCACCAATCGGCTGATTGGGCACCCGTTACGTATGGCTTCAAGGGTGCTGTTTACATTGAAATACTGTCCCTAAGCCCTGAAAGACCTGGAAAAGACAATCCCTATAAACACTTACACACTTCTTATAAAAAACAAACTTTGAAAATAAGGTCCTGTCGTAGTTCTTTTACCAGGTAACTGGACAAAGACCTGGTGTTAATCAACGTATGTTTTGTGATAGATGATGTATCAGCCCACAAAAAATACTACATGTAAAACGGTAATACTAAAACAGTCAAAATACATCAAAAGCAGCACTAAGACTGTTGTCTCATAAAATTTTCTGTATTGTTTATTTGTAACTAGGTGTTTTCAGGAAAGCCATATGTTGGAAAGTGCAAATCTTTCACACCAATGAAGGTAATATAATTTAGCAGCATATAAAAACAAAGCTGATTCAGGAGACGAGGATAATGCTCATTAACACTTCTAAATCCTAATTCACAGCAACATTGAATTCAAGTTCAATCAAGAAAAAGAACACCCTGTAAACCTTCAGTACGTAAACATCCCCAGAATGTTAATGTCAGGTTGACAATGTGAAATAATGCATTGAACATCTTCAGTGCATAAGAGACTATGGCCCCGATTCATGATGAGGGGGCGTGTAGGAGTCAGACGCCCCTAATTCATTAAGGGGCGCACACTTCATAATGATTCAGGAGTGTCTAACCAGTCGCGTGCGCCTCCATGTGCCACACCAGAAAGCTTAGTCCAGTCTATGAAACTGGCGTGAAAACACCAAATGTCACAAAAATTCTGCAAAAAATTTTCTTACTTTTAAAAGTAATTTACACCACAATTCTGGCAAAATAGCCTTGATAAATCATTGGCCGATTAATCAAGACTGTCGTAGAGCACGCTCACGTTACGCAAGTCTTGCTGGAGAAGAAGTTGCTAAAATCATTAAGCGGTGCATGCCACTGAGTGGTATGCGCTTCCATGACAGTCAAAGACTGGAGTAGCATTTCTGGGGTACAAAATGCCAGCACATTTGATGAATTTGACAGGAGGTGCGGCCACACCACACCCCTCCCCTGAATTTCAGCAGAACTAATTCAAACTGGCAGCATTTTTGCATAATTCCCCAAAAATGTTGAAACTTTTCAAAACTTTTATGTCATTTTTCTGACATAATACCTTTCATAAACTGGCCCACTTTAGTGTTAGGAATTTGGAACATTTTTGGGTCAAGTTCATCCACTGGACATCATAGTGCATCGTTTCAACAACTTTTTTTGTAAGCCATTACATTTTACCTTCATCTGGAAAAAAACAATTGGCAGAAAATGTTTTGATTGTGATGGATTTTGGTTTAGCATAACTTGTTTTAGTGATATCCTTGTCAAACAGTTTTTGCCAGGCAGGTCAGAGATAAAGTGGTAGAGATGAATAAAGCAGGGTTAGGTTATACAAAAATACCCCAAAAGCTGAACATCCCGCAGAGAACTGTTCAATTCATCATCCAAAAGTGGAAGTAGGTTGGCACAACTGCAAACCTACCAATACATGGCCATCCACGTAAACTAACATCCCAAACAAGGAGAACACAAAATAGAGAAGGAGCCAACAGGCCCATGGTTACTCTGGAGGAGCACCAGGGATCCACAGCTCAGGTGGGAGAATGTGTCCACAGGAAAACTATTAGTCGTATGCTCCATAAATCTGACCTTTATTGAAGAGTGGCAAGAAAAAAGCCATTTTTGAAAGCAAGTCAAAAGAAGTCCCATTTGTCGTTTGCATCAAGCCGTGCAGGGGACACAGCTCTCATGTGGAAGAAGGTCAGATGAGGCCAAAAGTGGAACTTTTTGCGCTAAATGCAAAATGCTATGTGTGGCGAAAAACTAACACTGTAAAGCGCCCTGAAAACATCCCCACCGTCAAACATGGTGGTGGCAGCATCATGCTTTGGGGATACTTTCTTCAGCAGGGAAAGGGGTGCTTGTCAGAGTTGATCGAATTATGAATGGAGATAATTACAGGGAATCCCAGAGGGAAACCTATTAGAGGCCACAAAAGACTTGAGATTGGGGCGTAGTTTCACCTTCAAGCAGGATAGTGATGATGATGTCTGTAAAGCGCTGCGGAATTAATGGCGCAACATCCGTGAGTAAAACAAATATGAGTTTATACTGTAATAAATCCATCTTTACTAAGCTGCTAAACGCTACCTAGTTGTGGCTACAGACAAACATATATAATTTACCTACATGGCTGTGTGAAGAAATGCAGAGGATCTGAGATTTTCTACTAAACTTTACTATGAGATTTTATACTAAACCAATTGTCAAAAAATACGTTTTGGTGCTGCAGTTGCTGTGAGTAGAGAAGTGGCTGCACTTGCGCTGCTCTAATTATTGAAATGCAAAAAACATTTTTTAATAATTTTGTACAGTGTAAAAAGTTATGAAACTTTGCAAATTACATTCTTGGGGGATTTGTGATCATTCATTGCATGTACATGGCTTTCAACCCCTACTTTTCCACAGTCTACCGGTGCTTATCACTAAATTAGAATATCATCAAAAAGTTAATTTATTTCAGTTCTTCAATATAAAAAGTGAAACTTATATATTATATAGAGTCATTACACACATAGTGATCTATTTCACGTGTTTATTTCTGTTAATGTTGATGATTATGGCTTACAGCCAATGAAAGCCCAAAAGTCATTATCTCAGAAGATTAGAATAATTAACAAAAAACACCTGCAAAGAGTCTTACCTGGGCCAAGGAGAAAAAGAACTGGACTATTGTCAGTGGTCCAAGGTGTTGTTTTCACATTAAATTAAATTTTGCATTTCATTTGGAAATCAAGGTCCCAGAATCTGGAGGAAGAGTGGAGAGGCCACAATCCAAGCTGCTGGAGGACTAGTGTGAAGTTTTCACAATCAGTGATGGTTTGGGGAGCCGTGTCATCTTCTGGTGTAGGTCCACTGTGTTTTATCAAGACCAAAGTCAGCGCAGCCATCTATCAGGAGACTTTAGAGCACTTCATGCTTCCCTCTGCCGACAAGCTTTTTGGAGATGGAGATGGGGTATTGTCAAGAGGAAGATGAGAGACACCAGACCCAACAATGTAGACGAGCTGAAGGCTGCTATCAAAGCAACCTGGGCTTCCATAACCCCTCAGCAGTGTCACAGGCTGATTGCCTCCATGTCACACTGCATTGATGCAGTAATTGATGCCAAAGGAGCCCCGACCAAGTATTGAGTGCATTTACTGAACATACATTTCAGTAGGCCAACATTTCCAATTTTAAAATAATTTTTCAAGCTGGTGTTATAAAGTATTCTAATTTACTGAGATAATGACTTCTGGGTTTTCTTTGGCTGTAAGCCATAATCATCAACATTAACAAATAAACACGTGAAATAGATCACTCTGCGTGTAATGACTCTATATAATATATGAGTTTCACTTTTTGTATTGAATAACTGAAATAAATGAAACTTTTGATGATATTCTAATTTACTGAGCAGCACTTGTATATACCTGCTTTTACCTGCATTGATATCAGAATTTGCAGTACAGATGGCGGCAGTGAAAGGAACAGCACCGATGTCTCAATATCTCTGGGGATAAGCTGCTGCTGGAAATAGTTCTGATAAATAGAACACTCAGAGGAGGACACAGGACCCATCATTACCATCCATCTTTACTCCAAACGTGTACATTCTAATATCAATGCAGCTGAAGGCAGGACAATAGACTGGTGAAAAGCAATGGTTTGGATGCCACTTACATTCAAGTTTTTTTTCAGCAATGAAGACTAATTCCCTAATAAAGTGACTTGTATAACTTTCCATGCTGGAAAAAAATGAAAGTTTAGTTACTCTTTAAGGATATCTGTGTTAATCTGATCTTATGCTTTGCACTGAGGAGGGGCAGCAACCCGAAACACGTCTGCAAATTGAGATTTTGGTTTGGCTTTTATCCTAAGTCAAATGGCAAGACTTGTTAAAGGGTCGATATTGACTTTTAGGATTGCTACTTTTAATAGGTGGCACTAGAGTTCAAATTCTCTTCCTCTCTAAAGTCACCCTAAATTGGCGGGATATTTAAATGATGGCAGTCAGGTCAGATGGGTGGTGTTTTGGGTATTTGCCTTAACATGTTGTTCGCCGCTGTCTCCATTATTTCTGGGAATTGTAGTCGTTGCCCTCCATATAACGCGCCTGTGCATTGCAATCTTGAATTGCGCATGCGCAGTATGCTTTGCCCGCAGATTGCAATGTGCAGGCGCGTTATATGGAGGCAACGACTACAATTCCCAGAAATAATGGAGACAGCGGCGAACAACATGTTAAGGCAAGTACCCAAAACACCGCCCATCTGACCTGACTGCCATCATTTAAATATCCCGCCAATTTAGGGTGACAGATTCCCTTTAATTGCCCAGAGGAGCATTGCATGGCCTATAAGTCTCCTTACACTGGCATGTCACTCTTACAAGGAGAGACAATACCCCTTATACCCCAATTTATCAGTTTAAAACTTTTTCAGCAGACCTTCTGAAAGAAAAGTAATTGGGAGGGTTATGTATAAAAATTTTGGAAGGTGCAAATTGGCATTAGGTAGGCAATAAATCGAGTGTTTTGTTTAGTGTTTGATGCTAAAAGCAACAAGCGTCCCTGAATAATATTTTAGAAATCAGTAAAATGGTCTATGTCATTTGAAGGGAACAAGGCTTCTGGCTTGAGTAACTCCCGGATGATATCGGGTGACAGAAGAATGCAGGTGTCTTCATGCTGCTGTAAGACTTTAGTCCAGTAGGTTTTCTCCTCTTGCAGCTTCTGGATCTCCTTACGCAAGGCAGCATTATCCTTCTCTAATTTTTCAAATTCCTGAAAGGAAAAGATGACAGTAAAATAAGTCAGTCACTACAAAACACAGCAATAAGATAATTTGCTTTAACGTTCTAAAACGTTAAAGGGATTTACCAGCTGATGAAAGATTATTCTGATAAAGGCTTCGAGAAGTAGAAATAAGAAATGTATTGATTCTGATCTTCAGTCATCCATCGTAGATCTCGATTTACTGGTTAGGGCTTCCTGGTCCTTTTTTCAACAAACAGAAATGGCTGCTCAACCAATTACTGGATGAGACAGATCACCACTGCGGACACTGATTGATTCAGAGGGAATTTCTGGCTAATTTTGGTTAGTTGAGGACAGGACCAGCAGGGACTTACGTGATCACTGGAATGGGACCTACAAGGGATCTTTTTAAAGTTGGGTGTCACTTCTATTATTAATTAAAAAAAATGTTCATCTACTAGAAAATCTCCTTCAATTTTCTGTAGAGATAATAGATATCTATATAAGTACTTTTCATATTTTACATTACATTTTATACCCTACAACAAGATGTTCCTTAGAGACATGAATAACTACTAGACATGACGTGACTTTATCCAAGGTTGAAACTAAGATGGTAAGAGCCGTCAAATAATAAACCTGAGAAAGTTTCCATGACATCAGTTTTTCTGGTTTTTCCATGGGGTGGATGGTTGGATAGTTCTAAAGTATCAGAACAAGATGAGACAGCTAACATGGCTCATGCAATATCCACCCACAGTGTTTCTCCATGTTGCTAAGAGATGGTATATTTCAATAGAGTACCACTAATCCGTGCTACTTGTAAATCACGGGACAATGTTTGCCGGCCTTGTTGTGGCTTATTAAATTCCAAACCAAATGAATTCCATTAGATGCCAAATATCTTGCACTGTACAAGCATGGCAAAATCTATGGAACAATGTTCAGCTGTAAGTCCCATAGGTGAGAAGAAACGTTTGAAGGACAAAGAATGTCGTACAATAGAATGGGAATTATGCTGGTTGAAACTAACATATGGCTTGAATTGACCAGGTGTCATAGCGCAAGAACCATCTCAGGTCTCCAAACCATCTGGGCATCTACTGAACTGAATTTAAATAACCATAAACCTAGAGTTGCAATGAAAATGAGTCTACTCCCATAGAAAATTAGGTTTATTAGCAAAATTTACAAACTTTCTGATGTTTGCAATAAATAAACAAGAATAATTTGAATAACTCAACGCAAATAATATAACAAGTGGTTTCTCCAAATTCATCACAAAATGCCACTTTTACTGACCACTGCAGTCTCAGAATTATTCACCCCATCATGACAAGCGTCTTTAGTATTAAGAAAGCGCCTTTGGCTGTTATGACCTGCTGCAAACATGATGCATAACCAGAGACCATCATTCCCAAGCAATCCTAGTCCTTTCGTCATCGGCAATGGATTCCAGTTCACTGATGTTCTTGGGTTGTCAAAGAGTGGGCCAAAAAGCTAAGCGAAGAGAGCATTGTTTTGCACAAACAAAGAAAAGGATTCAAAAGCTACAAAAGCATTAAAAGTTCATAGAGATAAAGTTGAAAGCAAAGAACACAAATTCAAAGTTATAAGAACACTGGCTGCACTACATTTACGTCACAGAAAGAGGACATGCCACCAGATTCTCTGAGAGACCGTAAAAGATCTGCAGCAAAATTTTGTGGCCGCAGCACTGAGGTTTCAGTTTGTTCAATAAAGTACATACTAAATTCTGAAAGACTCTGTGCTCAAACTCCAAGATGTTAACTTCTAATTGCCGAACAGCAGAAGAAAAGTCTTATCCTACATACTAAAAACCACATAAATAAGTCACAGAAGTTTTGAGATTCTGTTTTGCGAAGCAATGAAATAAAACTGGAACTTTTCTGGTCTATGGATCAGCGATATGTCAGGAGGAGGAAAAATGAAGCATATGCTGAAAAGATGAAAAGAATACACAGCCTAGAGTGAGGCATGGCGTTGGTATCGTGATGCCTACAGTGAAGCATGGAGGTGGCTTGGTAACGCCTACAGTGATTCATGGTGGTTTCTTGGTGATAACTACAGTGAAGCATGGCTGGGTCTCAGTGTTGTCTACAGAAAAGCATGGCGGGGCTCGGTGATGCCTACAGTGAAGCATAGCTGGGGCTCAGTGTTGTCTACAGAAAAGCATGGCGGGGGCTCGATGATGCCTACAGTGAAGCATAGCTGGAGCTCAGTGATGCCTACAGTGATGCATGGCGAGTGCTCGGTGATGCCTACAGTGAAGCATGTCGGGGCTTGGTGATGGTCTGGTGCTTCTTTGCTTCCTCAAGTGATGGAAACCTGTAACATGTGGAGGGAAAGATAGATCTATTCAAGTATCAGGAAACCTAAGGAGAAAGCGCCCTGCATTCTGTGAGGAAACCAAAGCTTGGGCACCATTGGACCTTCTATCAGGACAATGATCTCAAGTAACCTCAAAGTCCACTAAGTATTAGTTTCAGAAGAAATCCTGGAAACTTCTGGAATGATTGCCTAACTTAAACCCATAGTAAATATTTGGTGAAATTTGAGGAAGGTGATTGCAGCACGCTTAACCCAAGAATATAAGTGAACTGGAAGCATTGTCCTTGAAGAATGAGCTGAGATTCATCAGGAACACTACCATAAGCTGGTGTCTGGCTATACATCATTTATGCAGCAGGTTATAACAGCTAAAAGTACTAAAGATGCTTGTCATGATGGGGCGAATAATTCTGAGACAGCAGTAGACAGTAAAAGTGATGTTTTGAGATGAATTAGGAGAAACCACTTGTTATATTAGTTGTGTTGAGATATTTAAATTGTTCTTGGTCGATTGGATTATTGAAAACATTCAAAAGTTTGTACATTTTTCTAATAAACCGAATTGGAAATATGGGTCGAATAATGTTGATTGCAACTTTAAATACATGAATAAATTTACCATTTAATTATAGAAAAGGGTGAAAAATAACACAACTAATTTGTACAACATCCCACCTTGGTCTATATACTAGTACCGGGTCTTACTGTATCTCTGTATGCCTCGAATTTTATGTAGAGGCAAAGAGACTTCTCTATATTAACCCCTTGAGCCCGAGGGTGGTTTGCACGTTAATGACCGGGCCAATTTTTACAATACTGACCACTGTCCCTTTATGAGTTCATAACTCTAGAACGCTTCCATGGATCCCGATGATTCTGACTGTAACATCCCTGCCGGCATCACTGCATGGATTTTCATCTCCCTTACTCACCACCCTGGGCCATGCTGTGAGTTCTGTTCTCTGCCGGCTCCTTGCTGTGAACCTCATGTCTTTGCTTTCTGCATACTTCCTGGCTGTATGCTTAGGGCGGCGGCCCCTGCACTTCCTGAGTCTTATAGAGACAGTGTGCACCTTCCTAAGGTGTCCCCAGCCAATTGCTAAGAGGCATCGGGTACTTAAGGCATCACCACCCATTGGAGGTGTTATGATCTGCTACAAGCACTAAGGAAAGGTGGGAATTCTGTCCCTACAATAGGACTGAGCTGGATCCCTACGATGTAACGGGGAACCTGATCCTGCGACCAGACCCGCTAAAGTCCTCAGCTAGTCTGAACGAAGACCTATAGTTGCGAGGGAGGAATCCCTACAAGATCTAGGGACTGGGTGAAAAGGTGGACACCTCCTAACGAAAGTGTAGCAGGGAATATAAAACAGAAAACAAATACTAAGAGATCCTAAGATCAAGCAAAACTGACAGAGTAAGGCACCTGAGCACCCGGCTAGCTTAAGAGTAGATAATACAATGAAGTCCAGCAAAGCCAGAAGGGCGGAGCCAGACTAAATAGGGTAAAAAGGTCATGTGACCAGCAAACTGAAACAAAATCTAACAAGAGAGTTCTAACAGTACCCTCCCTTCAAAGAGGATCCTCCGGATCCCCTAGGACTTAGGCTTATCCGGAAACCTCTTGTGAAATGCTCTAACAAGTCTAGACGCAGAAACATCATCCGCCCTCACCCATGAGTTATCCTCGGGTCCATAACCCTTCCAAGCGACGAGGTACTGCAAACTCCCTCTATACCGTCTAGAATTTAGGATGCGGGAAATCTCATATTGCCCGTCCTCCACCACCAGGGGAACAGTAGCCGAGAAATCTCCATCTGAGACCTCAGCTTTTTCAAGAGAGAAACATGAAACACCGGATTAATCTTCCAGGAGGTAGGAAGCTCCAACTTAACAGCAGATTGGTTAATAACCTGAAGCACCTTAAAGGGCCCTACAAACTTGGGACCCAATTTCTTAGACGGAATCCTCAAGCGCAGATTCTTAGAGGACAACCAAACCATGTCACCAATAGCAAACAAAACCTCTTGTCGTTTTCTATCAAAATACACTTTGGATCTTTTGTTAGCCTCCTGAAGATTACCACGCACATCAGTCCAAACTCTCTCCAAAACAGCAGAAAAATTCTCCTCTTCAGGTACAGGCGATCCCAACTTGGAAAATGACCCAAAAGACGGATGTCTCCCAGTACAACAAAAAAAAGGCGAACAACCAGCAGAAGCGGATGTATGATTGTTAAGAGCAAACTCAGCAAGTGGCAGAAACTCAGACCACCCCTCTTGATTATCAGTCACAAAACAACGCAAGAACTGCTCAACATCCTGGTTTTTCCTTTCTGTCTGGCCATTAGACTCAGGATGATATCCGGAAGAAAACGACAAATGAACTCCCAACCTGTCACAAAAAGCGCGCCAAAAACGAGCCACAAACTGAGGTCCCCTATCGGAAACAATGTCAGTAGGAACGCCATGTAGTTTGACTATTTCCTTGACAAAGGCCTTAGCGAGAGTCTTAGCGCAGGGCAGTTTGATGAAAGGAACCAAGTGACACATCTTGCTAAAACGGTCCACGACCACCCAGATGACAGCGAAACCCTCAGAGGGGGAAGGTCAGTAATAAAGTCCATAGCCAAATGTGTCCAAGGTGCACTAGGTACCTCCAGAGGACAAAGCAACCCCGCAGCAGGAGTATGAGAAGACTTAGATCTAGCACACACAGTGCATTGACGCACCCACTTAATGACTTCCTTCTGCCATCCTGGCCACCAAAAACTGCGACCCACAAGTCTATTGGTCTCAGAGATTCCAGGATGACCTGCCAACCGAGAGTCATGACATTCAACAAACAAATCTCTCCTCAGGGTACCAGGCACAAACAACCTCCCATGCGGCGTGTTAGATGGGGCATTCTCCTGTGCTTTAAGAATCTCATCTTCCAACACGGAGTCCAAAACAGCAATAACAACCCCCTCTTGCAAGATGTTCTCCTCCTCCTCCTCAGTACCCACCATAGGAGAAAAGCTGCGAGACAAAGCATCAGCTTTAACATTTTTAGTACCTGGGATGTAAGTAACAGTAAAATTAAACCGTGAGAAAAACAGTGCCCACCTAGCCTGACGGGCATTCAAGCGTTTGGCAGCATCAAGGTAGATCAGATTTTTATGATCGGTTAAGACTTGAATAGGAAATTCCGCTCCCTCCAAAAAATGACGGCAGTGTTCAAATGCGAGTTTAATTGCCAACAATTTCCGATTACCGATATCATAATTTAGTTCAGACTCAGAAAATTTCTTTGAAAAAAAAGCACAGGGATGTACTCCATCCGTCTTTGCCTGAGACAACACCGCGCCGACCCCCACAGAAGAAGCATCAACCTCAACCAAAAATGGTTTAGTCACATCAGGCTGCGTAAGGATGGGAGCAGAGCTGAACCTCTCCTTTAGCAACACAAAAGCCTCAATGGCCTCAGTAGTCCACTGAACCGCATCAGCACCTTTCCTGGTGAGATCGGTCAGAGGTTTGGCAATCACAGAAAATTTTTTTATGAATTTTCTATAATAATTGGCGAACCCCAAAAACCTCTGTATTGATTTCACACCAATAGGTCTAGGCCAATCCTGCACAGCTTGCACTTTCACTGGGTCCATCTCAAAACCTTCACTGGAGACAATGTAGCCTAAAAAACTAAGTCTCTGTACAGCGAACTCACATTTTTCTAGTTTGGCAAAAAGTGAATTATCACTCAGTAACTGTAATACTTCACGCACACTCCTCCAATGAGACTCCAAATCTGATGAATAAATCAAAATGTCATCCAAATACACAACCACATTTCTGCTGATCAAAGGTCTAAGGATGTCATTAATAAGATTCTGAAAAAATGCCAGAGCACTGGAAAGTCCAAAGGGCATGACCAGATTCTCAAAATGACCCAGTGGAGTGTTAAACGCAGTCTTCCATTCATCCTCCTCCTTCATGCGCAACAAATTGTATGCCCCTCGAAGATCAATTTTCGAGAACCACTTGGCCCCCACTAACTGATTAAACAAATCAGGAATCAATGGCAGTGGGTAAGGATTGCGTACAGTAATCTTATTAATCTCACGAAAGTCTAGACAAGGCCGTAAACCGCCGTCCTTTTTTTTAACAAAAAAAAATCCAACCGCCACAGGAGATTTGGAAGGCCTAATGTGACCGGCGGCCAAGCTTGTCTGTATGTATTCCTCCAAAGCCTTTCTCTCAGGAATAGTCAAATTAAATAAACGACTTTTAGGAAGAGTCGCTCCAGGGACAAATTCAATTGCACAATCATAATCTCTATGAGGAGGCAATACCTGCGATTCCTTATCAGAAAAAACTTTCCAAAAATCCTGAATAGGTACAGGTAACTCCCCCTTAACTACAGCAGCAATAAACCCGTTACAACACTTGTCATAACACTTAGGACTCCAGGACTTAATTTCATTGGTAGACCAATCCAGTACCGGATTGTGCAATTTTAACCAGGGTAACCCCAAAATCACCGGTGAGGGCAAATTATTCAAAACTACCAAATCCAAATTCTCTTGAATAACACCATTAATAGTAAGAGGAAATTCACAGATATTGTAATGTATGTAGTACAGTTCATATAGCGTCTTGTACTTGGGTGCGATGAAAATACATGAGACACAGGTTTGATATAGAAGGTCTTGTATTACTTCATACAAGTGGCAAAAATAGTCACACAGTTTGCAGATACAGAAGCAGGAGACACAGCAGGCCAGAGTAACTTAAGCTCAACAATCACTCTCCACAACAGGTTCAGGATCTTCTTCTCTGTTACCGTAAGTCCATGCAAACGTGGATCTTTCAAAGAGCAGGGTTCCAGAGTCCACAAGTGTTCAGAGTTCCTCAGTAGGAATAGCTGGAGTACATACTCCAAGGCTTCCAGGAGTCAGGTCACAGGTTCACTGCAGGCTAGATTCTGAAGCACTGATTGCTCAGCTGTGGCTGCTTAAGAAGCAAGAGGGAGAGAATCAGGGCGGGAACATGAAAGCTGAAAACTCCATATTGACTGAGGGCAAGATAGCTGCAGCAAGACAGAAAGCAAAATGGCAGACGGAAAACTGAGTTTCAAGAACATGTACAAAGAACCTTACATTACTCCCCCCTTAGGGACAACCTCCGGATTGCCTCAGACCAGGCTTGTCTGGGTACCTCTGATGAAACTGGCGGAGCAAACGAGGAGCATTAACGTTATTGACTGGTTCCCATGAGTTGTCCTCCACTGGGTAGCCCTGCCATTTAATCAAATATTGTAACTGATTTCTGTATAACCTGGAATCTAGAATTCTTTCCACCACAAATTCTTCCTGACCATCGACTAGCACTGGGTCAGGGCAAGGAGAAGAACGTCCAGGAAACGTATTGGGTGTTGCAGCCTTTAGTAGGGATACATGAAAGACAGGGTGGATTCTCATAGTTCTAGGCAGTTGAAGACGACAAGCAACGGCACTTATAATTTTACTGATTTTATAGGGTCCAATGTACTTATGTCCCAACTTAGACGATGGAATCCTTAACTTAAGATTTCTGGTTGACAGCCAGACCAGGTCTCCTACCTTGAAAGCTGGTGCAGGTTTACGAAATTTATCTGCTGCTTTCTTGTACCTTTCCTGAGCCAATTCCAGATTCTCCTTTAGAAGATCCATATTCTTCTGTAAAGACGTGATTCTTTCGGCCACTGCTGGTAAAGGCGTTTCTATGGGAAATCGTGGAAGAATGTTAGGATGATAACCTAGATTGGAGTAAAAAGGAGACTGCTTAGTGGAGGCGCTCTGAGAGTTGTTATAAGAGAACTCAGCCAATGGAAGTAGATCCACCCAATCATCCTGTAGGTGGCAGATAAAGCAGCGGAGATACTGCTCCAGAGTTTGATTGGTTCGTTCGGTCTGTCCATTAGTCTGGGGATGAAAAGCAGAAGAAAGGTTTACTTTAATGTCCAATGCTGCACAGAAATTTTGCCAAAACCTTGAAGTGAATTGCACCCCTCGATCCGAAATAACCTCATCCGGTACTCCATGTAAGCGAAACACATCTTTAATCATCAAATCTGATGTCTGTTTTGCAGTGGGTAAGCCGACACAAGGAATAAAATGAGCTGCCTTTGTTAAACGATCAACCACCACTAGAATGGTGTTTTTCCCTTGAGAGGTTGGTAACTCCACAATGAAGTCCATAGAAATGGATCCCCACGGGCGGGACGGGGTGGGAAGAGGTTGTAACAGACCAGTTGGTGAGGAGCGAGGTGTTTTGCATCTTGCACAGACTTCACATGAAGTGACATAGTTTAAAACATCCTTCCTGCAAGTGGGCCACCAAAAGAAACGAGAAAGAAATTCCTGTGTCTTTAGAATTCCTCTATGCCCAGCTATCTTGGAATCGTGAATGAGTTGCAATACTCTCAATCTGACTGTTTCAGGAATATACAGACGTTGTCCCAGAATCCACACACCATTCTTAAAGACAAGACTTACGTCCCTTGGGGGTTGTGCCAACAAGGAATCCGCATGGTATGCTTCCTTGATGTCCTTAAGTAGGTCTTGATTATGAATCACTCCCAGGAATCTAGAGTCAGGAAGAATAGTCTTAGGAGGAGCAAGTGGACGGGTCTCTGCTGAATGAATCCTAGAGAGTGCATCAGCCTTTCCATTGCGCGATCCTGGTCTATAAGAAATGACAAAATTAAATTGGTTTAAGAAAAGATTCCAGCGAGCCTGGCGAGGAGTCAGGCACTTAGCCAACCTGATAAATTCAAGGTTACGATGGTCTGTCAGGACGACTATTTGCTGTGCAGCTCCCTGAAGAAGGTGTCTCCATTCTTTGAAGGCGGCAATAATGGCCAACAACTCTCTATTGCCCACATCGTAGTTCCTCTCAGCCGAAGACAACTGCTGGGAAAAGAAGGCACAGGGATGCAAGACATTCTTCTCACCTGTTCTCTGAGAGAGTATAGCTCCAACGGCACAATCTGAAGCATCCACCTCTATTATGAAGGCAAGTTCGGGGTTGGGATGTACCAAGATAGGTGCGGTGGTAAATTTATCTTTTAGACGAGAAAATGCTTCCTGGGCTTGGGGAGTCCAGGAGAACCTAGACTCTTTCCGGGTAAGTTGGGTGATAGGTGACACTACCTCAGAGAAATTCCTAATGAAACGTCTATAGAAATTGGCAAACCCGATGAAGCGTTGCACCTCCTTCACATTTCTAGGACTTGGCCAATCCTTGATGGCTTGGGTCTTACTTCCATCCATACTAATTCCTTGTGTAGACAGTACATACCCCAGAAATTGAATTTCGGTCCTATGGAATTCACACTTTTCAAGTTTGATGTAAAGATGGTTTTGTCTTAGACGTTCCAAGACCATTCTCACATGTCCATGATGTTCCTCTGTGGAGTTAGAAAAAATTAGAATATCATCCAAATAAATCACCACGAATGTATCTAGGAGATCTGTTGTGAATGTGTTTGAGATGAGTTCTGAGCAGAGGCTCCCTCTGGTGGTTACAAGCGGTGCTAGTGAAGATTGTGAGGACTGGGAATCAGGTGTTACTGACTGGTCTTATATAAGGGAGTCATTTTCCCATCAGGGTTGCCGGTGATCAATTGTTCTGGTCTGAATCCTTCATTCCATTTTCCCTTGTAGCCTGCTGTGTCGTGTCTGCTTCTCCTGCTTACAGATAAGACTTTTGCTTCTTTTGTGTTTGTGCTATATTTTTGCATTTTGTACTGCACTTCTTTGGGGGCCTTCAGGGTCCCCTCCGGGGGCTTCTGCCCTCTCAGTTTAGTTCAGCCACTGAGTTTTGTTCTTTTGCTTTTTCCAGTTTTTTCAGTGGCTGCTGTTTTGATTTTGTTACACCAGAGAACTAATTTAGGTGGTAGAGGTCGTGTGATCTCAGGTGATTTTGAAATTAGTAGAGTTGGTGCTTTTCAGGGTTTTCTGGGATTGCAGTAAGTACCCTTCCTATCCTTTTCTATTTAGATAGTTTGGGCCCCAGCGTTTGCTCATACTATTTTCTTTCTGTGTCAGTATTTCCTCTTGTCTAACCGCCATTACATGTTTGGGGGCTTTCTATTATCTTTGGGGTTCTGCTCCGGGGCAGATAGCTTTCCTGTTTCTGTCTTTAGGTGTAGTTAGTTTCTCAGGCTGTGACGAGGCGTCTAGGACCAACGTAGGAACGCTCCACGGCTGCCTCTAGTTGTGGTGGTTAGTCAGGGTACTGCAATCTCATAGATTCCAACTGCTCTGGTGTATTGCCTTTTTGCCTGCTCTCCTCAGCTACCGAAACATAACAGTATCACCGGCCTAAAAAATTGAAAATTGTATGGTACTCACAGAAGGGAAAAATATTGTGAAAGAAAAAAGGTTGTCAGAGTTGTCAGAGATATTTTTCTGTTTGTTGCATTTTTTTTTTTTTCCCTCTGTATCTCTGGGTGCTGGGGAGGATCTTTTCTCCCAATGGAGTTTGCACGGTTGTCTGGCCGTGTGGATCAGCTTGCCACTGAGGTTCAGAGTATTGCTGCATATCTTGCTAGGTTGCCTGTTGTGGAACCTAGGATTCCCATGCCAGATTTGTTTTTGGGGGATCGAGCTAAGTTTCAGAATTTCAAAAATAATTGTAAATTGTTTTTTTGCCTTAAAATCTAAGTCCTCAGGAAACGCAGCGCAGCAGGTTCAAATTATCATCTCTCTCCTGCGCGGCGATCCTCAGGATTGGGCTTTTTCCCTGATACCTGGGGATCCTGTTTTGAGTGATGTTGATGCGTTTTTTCAGGCCTTGGGGTTATTGTACGATGAGCCTAATGTCACTGATCAAGCTGAAAAAACCTTGTTGGCATTAAATCAGGGGCTTGATGACGCTGAGTTATACTGTCAGAGATTCCGTAGGTGGGCAGTCCTGACCAAATGGAATGACGACGCTTTGGCGGCCCTTTTCCGGAAGGGTCTGTCAGATAATGTAAAGGATGTTATGGTGGGATTCCCTGTCCCCTCTGGTCTCAATGATTCTATGTCATTAGCGATTCAAATTGACAGACGTTTGCGTGAGCGGAGAAGTATGCGTGGAATGGTGTTGCCTTGTGAACCAGCTTCTGAACCCATGCAGTGTGATAGAGTGGTGTCTGGGGCACAGCGTCATGAGTTTCGAAAGCGCAATGGGTTATGTTTCTACTGTGGTGATGCCTCTCATGCTATTTCAGTCTGCCCTAAGCGGGGAAGACGTTTTGCACGCTCAGTTGTCTTGGGTAGTGTTCAGACTAAGCTTTTATTAACTGTCACTCTGATATGCTCTCTGTCCTCATTTTCTGCTCAGGCTTTCGTTGATTCTGGAGCAGCTATTAACCTGATGGATTATGATTTTGCTAAACGTTGTGGGTTTCCCTTGATACCCCTACAGAAGTCTATTCCCCTACTGGGGATCGATTCTACCCCTTTGGCTGAGAATAAACCACAGTTTTCTACTCAGGTGATAATGAGGGTTGAACCTGATCACCAGGAGTGCTGCAAATTTTTGGTTCTATATAATCTGCATGACATTATCGTGCTGGGTTTCCCTTGGTTACAGTCTCATAATCCTGTTTTGGATTGGAAATCTGTGTCTGTAACCAGTTGGGGCTGCCAATGTGTTAATACCAACACTCCTGTTTTTTCTGCCTCCCCCCAGGCTCAGGATGTTCCTGACTTTTTGTTTGATTTTTCTGATGTGTTTAGCGAAAGTAAATCTGCATCCTTGCCTCCCCATAGGAGCTATGACTGCGCTATTGAATTAGTGCCGGGTAGTAAATTCCCTAAAGGTCGCCTTTTTAACTTATCTGTACCTGAACATGACGCTATGCGGTCTTATATCAAGGAATCATTGGAGAAGAGTCATATCAGACCATCCTCTTCACCCTTAGGTGCCGGTTTTTTCTTTGTGGCCAAAAAAGATGGTTCATTAAGGCCGTGTATTGATTATCGTCTCTTGAACAATATTACTGTGAAATATCAATACCCGTTACCCTTGATTTCCTGACCTGTTTTCCAGGGTGAAAAACGCTACTTGGTTTACCAAGCTTGACCTCAGGGGGGCGTATAACCTTATTCGCATTAAGCACGGGGATGAATGGAAGACGGCATTCAATACCCCTGAAGGGCATTTTGAGTACCTAGTGATGCCCTTTGGGCTCACTAATGCTCCTTCCGTCTTCCAGTCCTTCATGAATGACATTTTCAGGGATTTTGTGGATAAATTTCTGATTGTTTATTTGGATGATATCTTGATTTTTTCTAATGACTGGGACTCTCATGTGAAACATGTTCGAACTGTATTCCAGATTTTGAGAGAGAATGCTCTGTATGTGAAGGGATCAAAGTGTCTTTTTGGCGTACAGAGGATCTCATTTCTGGGATTCATTTTGTCCCCATCTGTTATTGAAATGGACCCGGTCAAGGTTCAGGCCATCTGTGATTGGGTCCAACCTACTTCATTAAAGGCTCTTCAGAGATTTTTGGGTTTTGCCAATTTTTATCGTAAATTTATTGGTAATTTCTCGGTTATTGTTAAACCATTAACTGATTTGACCAGAAAGGGTTCTGATGTGGTGAATTGGCCTCCTGAGGCAGTCTCTGCATTTCAGGAACTTAAGCAGAGATTCACTTCTGCTCCTGTTCTACGGCAGCCTGATGTTTCTCTGCCATTTCAGGTGGAGGTTGATGCCTCTGAAATTGGGGCAGGTGCCGTTTTGTCCCAAAAAGATCCAGAGACCTCTAAAAGTAACCCTTGTGCCTTTTTCTCTCGAAAATTTTCTCCTACTGAACGTAATTATGACGTGGGTAATCGGGAGTTGTTGGCCATGAAGTGGGCTTTTGAAGAGTGGAGACATTGGCTGGAGGGAGCCAAACATCAGGTGGTGGTCCTTACGGACCATAAGAATCTGGTCTATCTGGAATCTGCCAAGCGACTCAATCCTAGACAGGCCAGGTGGGCCTTGTTTTTCACACGTTTTAATTTTGTGGTTTCCTTACTTCCTGGCACTAAGAATGTTAAGGCGGATGCCCTCTCGAGGAGTTTCCTTGCGGACTCTCCTGAGTTATCTGATCCTTCTGTTATTTTGAAAGAGGGTGTAGTTCTTTCCGCCATCTCGCCCAATTTGAGACTTGCTCTGGAGGGGTGTCAGGAGGATAGGCCCGAGCGCTGCCCTGTTGGAAAATTGTTTGTCCCGGACCAATGGAAAAAGAGTGTGATGTCTGAGATTCATTGTTCCGCATTGGCTGGGCATCCCGGAATTTTTGGTACCAGAGACTTGGTTAGTCGGCCCTTTTGGTGGCCTACCTTGTCTCGTGATGTCAGGGAATTTGTGCAGTCCTGCGGGACTTGCTCTCGCTCCAAGCCTTGCTCTCGCTCTAGTGGTTTGTTGATGCCATTGCCTGTGCCCAAGAGACCATGGACCCATATCTCTATGGATTTCATTTCCGATCTTCCTGTTTCTCAGAGAATGACCACCATCTGGGTAATTTGTGATAGGTTTTCCAAAATGATACATCTTGTGCCATTACCTAAGTTGCCTTCCTCCTCTGAATTGGTGCCGTTGTTCCTTCAGCACGTGGTTCGTTTACCCTGCATACCTGAGAACATTGTGTCTGACATAGGAGTCCAGTTTGTTTCCAGATTTTGGAGGACTTTTTGTTCTAAACTGGGTGTTCAATTGTCTTTCTCCTCGGCATTTCATCCTCAGACCAATGGTCAAACTGAGAGAACAAACCAGACATTGGAGACTTATCTAAGATGCTTTGTGTCTGCTGATCAGGATGACTGGGTCTCTTTTTTGCCTTTGGCTGAGTTTGCTCTTAATAATAGGGCTAGCTCTGCCACTTTGATGTCTCTGTTTTTCTGTAATTCTGGGTTTCACCCTCGATTTTCTTCAGGACAGACGGAGGCTTCTGTCTGTCCAGGTGTTGACTCTGTTGTGGAGCGTATGCAACAGATTTGGGACCAGGTAGTAGAGAGGTTGTCCCTCTCTCAGGAGAAGGCCCAGCGGTTTGCTAACCGGCATAGGACTGATGGTCCTCGGTTTAAAGTGGGGGACTTGGTCTGGTTGTCCTCAAAGAATATTCCTATGAGAGTTGCATCTCCTAAATTTAAGCCTAGGTTCATTGGACCTTATAAGATCATGGAGATTATTAATCCTGTTTCTTTTCGTTTGCTTCTTCCAGGGACATTTAAGATCCATAACGTGTTCCACAAGTCCTTGTTGAAGAGGTTTGTTGAGCCAGTGGTTCCTGCTGCTGTGCCTCCTGACCCTGTTTTGGTTGAGGGCAATCTGGAGTATGTGGTTGAGAAAATATTGGATTCTCGTTTTTCTAGACGGAAACTCCAGTATTTGGTTAAATGGAGAGGTTATGGTCAGGAAGACAATTCTTGGGTGTTTGCTTCGGACATCCATGCTAGGAGACTTATCCGTGCGTATCATAGAACTCATCCTGACCGACCTGGTTGCTCAAGTGAGGGTTCGGTGACCCCTCCTCAAGGGGGGGGTACTGTTGTGAATGGGTTTGAGCCTCCCTCTGGTGGTTACAAGCGGTGCTAGTGAAGATTGTGAGGACTGGGAATCAGGTGTTACTGACTGGTCTTATATAAGGGAGTCATTTTCCCATCAGGGTTGCCGGTGATCAATTGTTCTGGTCTGAATCCTTCATTCCAGTTTCCCTTGTAGCCTGCTGTGTCGTGTCTGCATCTCCTGCTTACAGATAAGACTTTTGCTTCTTTTGTGTTTGTGCTATATTTTTGCATTTTGTACTGCACTTCTTTGGGGGCCTTCAGGGTCCCCTCCGGGGGCTTCTGCCCTCTCAGTTTAGTTCAGCCACTGAGTTTTGTTCTTTTGCTTTTTCCAGTTTTTTCAGTGGCTGCTGTTTTGATTTTGTTACACCAGAGAACTAATTTAGGTGGTAGAGGTCGTGTGATCTCAGGTGATTTTGAAATTAGTAGAGTTGGTGCTTTTCAGGGTTTTCTGGGATTGCAGTAAGTACCCTTCCTATCCTTTTCTATTTAGATAGTTTGGGCCCCAGCGTTTGCTCATACTATTTTCTTTCTGTGTCAGTATTTCCTCTTGTCTAACCGCCATTACATGTTTGGGGGCTTTCTATTATCTTTGGGGTTCTGCTCTGGGGCAGATAGCTTTCCTGTTTCTGTCTTTAGGTGTAGTTAGTTTCTCAGGCTGTGACGAGGCGTCTAGGACCAACGTAGGAACGCTCCACGGCTGCCTCTAGTTGTGGTGGTTAGTCAGGGTACTGCAATCTCATAGATTCCAACTGCTCTGGTGTATTGCCTTTTTGCCTGCTCTCCTCAGCTACCGAAACATAACAGAGATCCCTGAAGATGTCATTCACCAAGTGTTGGAAAGTGGCTGGGGCGGTACTCAGACCAAAAGGCATAACTAGATATTCAAAGTGTCCATAGCGTGACCTGAATGCAGTCTTCCATTCATCCCCAGGTCTAATACGTACCAAGTTATAGGCCCCACGGAGATCCAATTTAGAGAAAATTTTGGCATGCCGCACTCTCTCCAATAACTCAGGGATTAAAGGCAATGGATAACGGTTTCTAATAGTAACCTTATTGAGTTCCCTATAGTCTACGCAGGGTCTCAGAGATCCATCTTTCTTCTTCACAAAGAAGATGGGTGCACCTGCAGGAGATGAAGAGGGGCGTATGAAGCCCTTGGCTAGATTTTCGTCTATGTAATCCTTTAAAGCCTTTAGCTCAGGCCCCGCCAGGGGGTAGATGTTACCAAAAGGTATCTCTGCTCCAGGCAATAATTCAATTGGACAATCATATGGACGGTGAGGGGGAAGCTGGTCAGCGTTCTTCTTGTCACATAAATCCACATAGTCCTGGTATACAGCTGGTAGTTCAGGTACTGACATGGTTCCTTTAGGAACAGAGCAAGCTGAAACTTCTGGACTCATCTGTTTCTCTGGAAAGTGTAATTCCTTGGTCTCCCAGTTAATGGTAGGGTTCTGAGCCTGCAGCCATGGTAGCCCTAGAATAATGGGAAAGTGGGAGAAGAGATAAGCATAAAGGACAGTTTCTCTTGATGATCTTTACCCATAAGGACCCTCAAAGGCTCCGTTTCCTGATCCACTGGTCCAGAGGTCAGCAGGGAGCCATCCACAGTTTCCATCTGTACTGGAGTAGCCTTCTTCACTGAACGTATCCCCTGTTTCAGAGCAAAGGAGACATCCATAAAATTCCCACTTGCCCCTGAGTCGATCATAGCAGAGCTAGACACCCAGACTGAGTTAACCCAGAGTTTGATGGAAAGGAAGCAATGAGAATTGTTTTTCCTACAACTCAGCTGGGACACCGCTGA
This sequence comes from Oophaga sylvatica, assembly GCA_033576555.1. Classification (NCBI taxonomy): domain Eukaryota; kingdom Metazoa; phylum Chordata; class Amphibia; order Anura; family Dendrobatidae; genus Oophaga; species Oophaga sylvatica. The sequence goes on from JARQOD010000010.1 coordinate 70,326,581, forward strand.
GGAAACTTGAAAAATTGCAGCGTTTACACAGTCATCGTCCTCAGAAGTAACGGAGTTTAAGTCCGAGAAATCAAGATCTGTTGCTGCAGATCTCTCTGGAGCCTGAGGCTCGGACCTGACAGATCTCCTCTCGCAACACTCACAGTGAATGAGTGCTGCAGTAGTCTTACGAGAACGGCTGGGGCAGTTTATAATAAAGTGCCCTGACTTACCACAATAGAAACATAGATTTTCCTTAAAACGATGTTCCTTGCGTGCATCACTAACCTGTCTTTGTAAAGAGTCTACCTGCATGGGTTCAGGTTCAGGTTCCCGTGTGATCCTACTCAAAGGTTCCTTAGCTGGGGAGGAAGGTAGGAAAAGGTTAGTGCGATTGCTTTCGAACCATCTCTCTTGCCTGCGTTCAGTCAGGCGAGCATCAATACGGATGCAGTAGTTAATAAAGTCACCTAACGCAGTGGGAGGGTCGGCACGAGCAAGTTCATCCTTAATTAGTGGAGACAACCCCTTTCGAAAAATAGATTTTTTGGCGGAACTGTCCCAGGTGGTATCAAGGGGCCCCTCTCCTGAAATCCAAGGCATATTCGGCTACCGAGTGCTTACCTTGGCGCAAAGTTAACATGGCTGCTTCAGCTGTTGCACCTCGATTGGGGTCATCAAACACCTGCCCCATGGCTGAAATGAAAGCATCAAGATGATCCAAACATTCATCCTCAGTCTCAATCAGAGGGTTTGCCCACATCAAAGCCTTGTTGGTAAGTAACATAATTATAGTAAGCACTTTAGATCGTTCAGTGGGAAATTGTGAAGCATGTGCAGAAAAAAACAGATTGCATTGGTTAATAAATCCCCTGAATTTTTCACGTTCACCGCCAAAACGAAAAGGGGCAACTTGGGAATCCCAGAACTTGGGGCTACGGCAGGAGCCTGGACTCGCTCCTCTAGAACCTCAATCCTGGCTCGCAAATCCTGGGCAGTCTGTCCAAACACTTGCAAATTGTGATTAGTGAGGTCCTGTAGGTTTGTAAAACGGGTTTTTATAGTCTGTAAATCTGCAAGGATATTATCAGTCACTCCGCAAAGTTCCTTTATGCGGGCCTCCATTTTCCAGATCTTTTAAGACAGGAGTACTGGAAGGAGAGGAGAAAAGAAAAAAAAAAACAATAGTGTTTACCTGTGGTAACACTGCAGAGAGAAAAAAAAAATTAAGGGAACTGCTCACCTGGAATGGTTGTGAGAAGTCACAACCACTATCATCACAGAAAGTTCAACCGGACATCTGATTTCCACAGTTACAGCAGACACAAAAGAGGGAAGAGAAAAAAAACAAAACAATAGTGTTTACCTGTGGTAACACTGCAGAAAAAAAAAAAACTTAAGGGAATTGCTCACCTGGAATGGTTGTGAGAAGTCACAACCACTGTCATCACAGAAAGTACAACTGGACGTCTGATATCCACAGTTACAGCAGACACAGCCTTCCCAGACCCAGCAGACACTAACGTTTTGGCTTCAGAATCTTGTAATGTATGTAGTACAGTTCATATAGCGTCTTGTGCTTGGGTGCGATGAAAATACATGAGACACAGGTTTGATATAGAAGGTCTTGTATTACTTCATACAAGTGGCAAAAATAGTCACACAGTTTGCAGATACAGAAGCAGGAGACACAGCAGGCCAGAGTAACTTAAGCTCAGCAATCACTCTCCACAACAGGTTCAGGATCTTCTTCTCTGTTACCGTAAGTCCATGCAAACGTGGATCATTCAAAGAGCAGGGTTCCAGAGTCCACAAGTGTTCAGAGTTCCTCAGTAGGAATAGCTGGAGTACATAGTCCAAGGCTTCCAGGAGTCAGGTCACAGGTTCACTGCAGGCTAGATTCTGAAGCACTGATTGCTCAGCTGTGGCTGCTTAAGAAGCAAGAGGGAGAGAATCAGGGCGGGAACATGAAAGCTGAAAACTCCATATTGACTGAGGGCAAGATAGCTGCAGCAAGACAGAAAGCAAAATGGCAGACGGAAAACGGAGTTTCAAGAACATGTACAAAAACCTTACAGATATGGTGAGTAACATTTTTCAAGAGAGAACCATCCACAGACACCACATTAATAGGGGAAGACAGAAGTTTGGGTTTTAATTTTAGTTTTTCCAAAAATTTCCCATCAATCACATTGAGAGTTGAACCACAATCCACAAATACCCGAAACTCCATTAATTCCTCCTCAACAGCAGTGGTAGCAGAAAGAAAGACACCTTTATTGTTTAAACAAGCTATGCGGGCAAAACTGACCTCATTTTTTTTTCTCTCTTTATTCATTCGAAGCGCACAGTTCTTAATAAAATGCTCAGATTTGCCACAATAGAAACACAAACCTTGAGCAAATCTGCGCTCTTTTTCTCGAGAGTG
>JARQOD010000010.1:70329087-70496882 GCA_033576555.1 Oophaga sylvatica
AAAGGGGGCAACTTGGGAATCCCAGAACTTGGGGCTACGGCAGGAGCCTGGACTCGCTCCTCTAGAACCTCAATCCTGGCTCGCAAATCCTGGGCAGTCTGTCCAAACACTTGCAAATTGTGATTAGTGAGGTCCTGTAGGTTTGTAAAACGGGTTTTTATAGTCTGTAAATCTGCAAGGATATTATCAGTCACTCCGCAAAGTTCCTTTATGCGGGCCTCCATTTTCCAGATCTTTTAAGACAGGAGTACTGGAAGGAGAGGAGAAAGAAAAAAAAAAACAATAGTGTTTACCTGTGGTAACACTGCAGAGAGAAAAAAAAAATTAAGGGAACTGCTCACCTGGAATGGTTGTGAGAAGTCACAACCACTATCATCACAGAAAGTTCAACCGGACATCTGATTTCCACAGTTACAGCAGACACAAAAGAGGGAAGAGAAAAAAAACAAAACAATAGTGTTTACCTGTGGTAACACTGCAGAAAAAAAAAAAACTTAAGGGAATTGCTCACCTGGAATGGTTGTGAGAAGTCACAACCACTGTCATCACAGAAAGTACAACTGGACGTCTGATATCCACAGTTACAGCAGACACAGCCTTCCCAGACCCAGCAGACACTAACGTTTGGCTTCAGAATCTTGTAATGTATGTAGTACAGTTCATATAGCGTCTTGTGCTTGGGTGCGATGAAAATACATGAGACACAGGTTTGATATAGAAGGTCTTGTATTACTTCATACAAGTGGCAAAAATAGTCACACAGTTTGCAGATACAGAAGCAGGAGACACAGCAGGCCAGAGTAACTTAAGCTCAGCAATCACTCTCCACAACAGGTTCAGGATCTTCTTCTCTGTTACCGTAAGTCCATGCAAACGTGGATCATTCAAAGAGCAGGGTTCCAGAGTCCACAAGTGTTCAGAGTTCCTCAGTAGGAATAGCTGGAGTACATAGTCCAAGGCTTCCAGGAGTCAGGTCACAGGTTCACTGCAGGCTAGATTCTGAAGCACTGATTGCTCAGCTGTGGCTGCTTAAGAAGCAAGAGGGAGAGAATCAGGGCGGGAACATGAAAGCTGAAAACTCCATATTGACTGAGGGCAAGATAGCTGCAGCAAGACAGAAAGCAAAATGGCAGACGGAAAACGGAGTTTCAAGAACATGTACAAAGAACCTTACAGATATGGTGAGTAACATTTTTCAAGAGAGAACCATCCACAGACACCACATTAATAGGGGAAGACAGAAGTTTGGGTTTTAATTTTAGTTTTTCCAAAAATTTCCCATCAATCACATTGAGAGTTGAACCACAATCCACAAATACCCGAAACTCCATTAATTCCTCCTCAACAGCAGTGGTAGCAGAAAGAAAGACACCTTTATTGTTTAAACAAGCTATGCGGCAAAACTGACCTCATTTTTTTTTCTCTCTTTATTCATTCGAAGCGCACAGTTCTTAATAAAATGCTCAGATTTGCCACAATAGAAACACAAACCTTGAGCAAATCTGCGCTCTTTTTTCTCGAGAGTGAGGTGCCATTGCTCCAATTTCCATCGGCTCTGCAATGTCAGTACATTCCTTCTCCAAACTTGGAGCTGACAAGGCAGATTTACTCTCATTAACCCTTGCACGCAGTCTCCTATCCACCCGTATGGCTAATTGCATAGCCTCTTGCAAGTTACCAGGTATGGGATAAGCAATCAGCAAATCTTTAACCCTCTCACTTAACCCTGCAAGAAATAAACTTTTCAAAGCTGAATCGTTCCAGCCCACCTGAGTGGACCACCTACGGAAGTGAGTACAATATTTTTCCACATTACCTGATCCCTGTCTCAAACGTCTCAATTCTGTCTCAGCTGATGAAACACGATCCGGATCGTCATACAATAACCCCAAAGCAGAAAAAAAACTATCCACTGATCTAAAGCATGGATCACTAGACTGCAGAGAAAAGGCCCAGTCCTGAGGTTCTTTGCGCAAAAGTGACATTATGAACCCTATGCGCTGTGATTCATCACCAGAGGATCTGGGTCTCAAACGGAAATACAACAAGCAAGCATTTTTAAAAGAAAAAAAATCTTGTTGTTCACCAAAAAATCAGGCAAACGTACCTTTGGCTCCACGAAATGTGCTCCAGAACAACTACTCACGTGTTGCTTTATCTCAGCCACCTCCAGAGAAAGTCCCTGCAGGCGTTGAACCAAATCCTGAACCGAGACCATGATGGAAACAGAAAATCTTTCCTTAGAGATTTTTTTTTTTTTTTCTTTTGGGCTGGACTTACTGTTATGATCTGCTACAAGCACTAAGGAAAGGAGGGAATTCTGTCCCTACAATAGGACTGAGCTGGATCCCTACGATGTAACGGGGAACCTGATCCTGCGACCAGACCCGCTAAAGTCCTCAGCTAGTCTGAACGAAGACCTATAGTTTGCGAGGGAGGAATCCCTACAAGATCTAGGGACTGGGTGAAAAGGTGGACACCTCCTAACAGAAAGTGTAGCAGGGAATATAAAACAGAAAACAAATACTAAGAGATTCTAAGATCAAGCAAAACTGACAGAGTAAGGCACCTAAGCACCCGGCTAGCTTAAGAGTAGATAATACAATGAAGTCCAGCAAAGCCAGAAGGGCGGAGCCAGACTAAATAGGGTAAAAAGGTCATGTGACCAGCAAACTGTCATGTGTGCATCGCCACGAAGATCGTCGCGGTTGCACATTCTGACTTCTCACAGCTGAGTTGCTGTTTCTTTGTGTTTGGCAGTTAGGGAGTTAATTCTGTCTGTGCTCAGTTCTGGGAATGGGTGCAGTTTCTCCCGGCTGCAATTAATTATTTGTTGATTGGTTTCCTTTAAATCTCTGGTTGTCTGTTTGGGAGTTGCCAGTGAAATTCTTCATGCAGACCACAGATAGGATTGTATCTGTATAGACTTAAGTTAAAGAGCTCCTTAGTTGTTTTAAGCTCACCTTGCTTAGAGTTTAATATCCCAGATCATTTATGTTCCTTCTGTGTTTGAGTGTGTATGCAAGTCTGTGTTTTCTCCAGTCTGTCTTATATTTCTAATCTGTGTATTTAGCAGAGATCAGCCCATATCCCTTTGGTGGTAATCAGAATCCTTCTTAGGACTGATTACAGGGTTCAGGGACTGATAGGAGACAGGGTTAGGCTGGAGACTTGGGCCTCTGAACCATTATCAGTACCTCCAAGGTGAGGGATTAGTTAGGACCCCAGTTTAGGGTCAGGTTAGACCCCCCGGTCCTCTTCTTTCCTGTGACAGTGTATCAAGTCCTCAAGATTAATCCTGAGTTCAACGGATATCGTGTCAGGTAAATCTATTCTATATTTACATGCTTATGTTGCTAATCTATATGTTTTATAGAGTGTTGTTCTTTTAAGAATAGTTTACTGACATCGTACACATATCATAAGACCGCGTGACATTTTCACTGGCCCATAAAATTATTCCCAGTTGCCATGGATCCAGTAGCCCAGCTGGCTCTGCAGTTGCAGGGATTATCCATGGAGCTGACGGACATTAAGTCCAAAGTTTTGTCTCCCCTGGAGCAAACCAGAGTTGAACCTAAGGTTGCTCTCCCGGACAGGTTCACTGGTGGGCGAGACAAATTTTTTACCTTCAGGGAAGCATGTAAATTGTATTTTCGGCTTCGGCCTCGATCATCAGGGAGTGAAGAGCAGAGAGTGGGAATTGTTATCTCGCTCCTACAAGGGGACCCTCAATCCTGGGCATTTTCCCTTCCTCCGGGATCCCCGGCTCTACAGTCAGTAGATCGATTTTTTACTGCCCTGGGTTTGGTATATGATGACCCAGATCGGGTCTCTCTTGCTGAGACAAAATTACGTAAGATACAGCAGGGAAATCGTCCGGCGGAGGAATTTGCTTCTGAGTTCCGTAGATGGGCCACAGATACTCAGTGGAATGACCCAGCTCTTAGGAGCCAGTTGTGTCATGGGCTTTCTGACAAATTAAAGGACGTTTTGGCTCAGTATGATTCTCCTCAATCACTGGAGGCTGCTATGGCCCTGGCTATCCGTACTGATAGACGGCTCCGGGAGAGGTGCGAGGTAACTCCGCCCCCTGTTGTTACTCCACCTACTACTAAAGTCCCTTATGTTGAGGTTCCCCTTGTCTGTTCGGAGGAGCCTATGCAGTTGGGAGGGACATCATTTCGTAGGAGGGGATTGGCGGTACGCCGCAGGACTAGAAGGTGTTTCTTCTGCGGGAAAGAGGGACATTTTGTTGGGGGATGTCCGTCCCGTGCCTTGTTGAGCAAGAAGTCGCCGGAAAACTGTTAATCCCAGGTTGTGTGGTGGACGACAACCTGGGAGTATGTATTTCGTCCGCTAGTTCTTCTCAGTTCCTTGTACCAGTGGAGGTGGTGGTTGGTACGAGAGTGGAGAGATTTTCTGTTCTTCTTGATAGTGGGTCCGGGGCTAATCTGGTTGACGCTCAGTTTGCTCAGGCTCAAGGTATGCATCTGAGTGTGTTGGTCAAACCGATCCCTATATTCTCCATTGACGCCAGGCCTCTCGGCCAAGGTAGCTTTGTTCATGAGGTTCATAACATTGATCTTCGGGTAGGGGCTATACATAGGGAACTATTATCTTGTTATGTGTTGGAGGGTCTACCTACTCCTATTGTGTTGGGACTTCCTTGGTTGGTTAAACATAACCCTGTGATTAATTGGCAGTCCAGAGAGATAAGCCAATGGGGTGAGTTTTGCAAAGTAACTGCATGAACACAGTCATGAGTGCGGTCGTGCCTAGTACTCTGCCTCCTTTTTTGGAGGACTTTGGGGATGTGTTCTCTGAGGAGGGGTGTCAGGAGTTGCCTCCTCATCGTGTGTATGACTGCTCTATTAATTTACTTCCTGATGCTAAGTTACCTAAAGCTAGGTTATATAACCTTTCTGGTCCTGAGAGGCAGGCTATGAAAGATTATATTTCGGAAAGTCTGGCTAAAGGACATATTAGACCTTCATCTTCCCAGTGGCCGCGGGGTTCTTCTTTGTGAAGAAGAAAGATGGAGGCCTACGCCCTTGCTTGGATTTCCGCGAACTTAATCGGATTACTGTTCGAGATCCGTATCCACTCCCTCTGATTCCTGATCTCTTCAATCAAATTGTTGGCGCCAAATGGTTCTCTAAATTGGATCTCAGGGGGGCGTATAATCTGATTAGGATAAAAGAGGGGGATGAGTGGAAAACGGCGTTTAACACGCCGGAGGGACATTATGAGAACCTTGTCATGCCTTTTGGTCTGACTACTGCACCAGCAGTATTCCAACATTTTGTTAATGACATTTTTCGTCATCTGGTGGGGCTGTTTGTGGTCGTATATTTGGATGACATTTTAATTTACTCGCCAGATCTTGTGTCTCACCAGGAGCATGTGAGACAGGTGTTGCAGATCTTGCGAGACAATAAACTATACGCCAAACTGGAAAAGTGTGTATTCGCCGTACAGGAACTTCAGTTTTTTGGGTTTCTTGGTGTCAGCCTCCGGTTTCCGTATGGACCCTGAAAAGGTGAGAGCAGTGCTTGAATGGGATCAGCCAGAGGATCTTAAGGCTCTGCAGCGTTTTCTGGGGTTTGCTAACTACTACCGGAAATTTATTTGTAATTTCTCATCTGTTGTCAAACCTCTCACTGACATGACAAGAAAAGGGACGGATTTTTCTAAATGGTCGGACAAAGCTTGCCAAGCTTTTTCCTCTTTGAAAAAATGTTTTGCTTCGGCACCCGTTCTCATCCAACCAGATGCATCACAGCCGTTCGTTGTGGAGGTGGACGCGTCTGACGTAGGGGTGGGTGCAATATTGTCCCAGGGTCCGTCCCCTGGTAAATGGCATCCGTGCGCTTTCTTTTCTAAGAAATTGTCGTCCGCCGAAAGGAATTATGATATCGGCAATAGGGAACTTTTGGCCATTAAGTTGGCTTTGAAGAATGGCGTCACTTTTTGGAGGGGGCAGTCCACCCGGTCACCGTCATTACTGATCACAAGAACCTGCTGTATTTGGAATCTGCTAAGCGTCTGAATTCCAGACAAGCTCGATGGTCGTTGTTTTTTACCAGGTTTAATTTTGTTGTCACTTATCGCCCTGGATCTAAGAATGTTAAGGCGGATGCCTTGTCTCGCAGTTTCCCAGGGGCCGGGAAAATGGATGACCCGATTCCTATCCTTCAGGAGGGGGTGGTAGTGTCGGCTGTATGTTCTGAGCTTGAGGAGGAGGTATTAGAGGTTCAGGGGGACGCCCCTGCAGGACCTCCAGGGAGACTGTTTGTCCCAAATCAGTTGAGACAAAAGGTTATTGAGGCACATCATAATTCTGCTTTAGCAGGACATCCAGGGAGTAAGGCTACTTTAGATCTCCTTTCTCGCCGGTTTTGGTGGCCTAACGTTAATAAAGATGTTTTTAACTTTTGTCGCGTCCTGTGGGGTTTGTGCTCGCTCTAAGACCCCTCATACCCGTCCGTCTGGGACCCTCTTACCCTTGAAACTTCCGGAGCGTCCATGGACTCATTTGTCTATGGACTTCATCACGGACCTTCCTCAGTCGTCAGGGAAGACTGTCATACTGGTGGTTGTTGACAGGTTCAGTAAGATGGCACATTTCATTGCTCTTCCTGCCCTCCCTAATGCTAAAACTCTGGCGCAGGTGTTCATTGGGGAGATTGTGAGACTTCATGGGTTGCCTTCTGATGTGGTGTCAGATAGGGGGTCTCAGTTTGTGTCCAAGTTTTGGAGGGCATTTTGTTTACGTCGGGGGATGCAATTGTCATTTTCCTCGGCTTTTCATCCGCAGACCAATGGTCAGACAGAGCGTCTGAATCAAAGCCTAGAGACTTATCTTCGGTGTTTTGTCTCAGAGAACCAGGAGGACTGGTCTTCTTTCTTGCCTCTGGCAGAGTTCGCTCTTAACAACAGGCGGAGCGAGTCCACTGGTAAATCCCCGTTTTTTGGGGCATATGGTTTTCATCCCCAGTTTTGTACTTTCAATGGGGGGGGCCCTTCTGGGGTTCCTGAGGAGGAGCGTTTCTCGTCGTCACTTGCTTCAGTGTGGAGAGGTGTATTGAATAATCTGAGTGCTATGGGGAACCGTTATAAACGTATGGCTGATAGGAGGAGAGTTTCTGGTCCAGATCTTAATGTGAACGATCTGGTATGGTTGTCTACCAGGAATATAAAACTTAAAGTTCCCTCCTGGAAGCTGGGCCCCAGATTCATCGGGCCGTACAGGATCAGTTCCATAATTAATCCTGTGGCATTTCGTCTGGACCTCCCTCCTACGTTTAAAATTCATAATGTGTTCCACAAGTCATTACTTAAGAGGTACGTGGCACCAGTCATACCATCACCTCTACCTCCTCCTCCAGTGGTGGTCAATGGTAACTTGGAGTTTCAAGTGTCAAAGATCATTGACTCACGTCTGAATCGCCGGTCCCTTCAGTACTTGGTGCATTGGAAGGGGTATGGTCCAGAGGAGAGGACGTGGGTTCCTGCGTCTGACATTAACGCAGATCGTTTGGTGCGGACCTTCCACAGAACTCACCCGGGCAAACCTGGCCCTGAGGGTCCGGAGGCCCCTCGTAGAAGGGGGGGTACTGTCATGTGTGCATCGCCACGAAGATCGTCGCGGTTGCACATTCTGACTTCTCACAGCTGAGTTGCTGTTTCTTTGTGTTTGGCAGTTAGGGAGTTAATTCTGTCTGTGCTCAGTTCTGGGAATGGGTGCAGTTTCTCCCGGCTGCAATTAATTATTTGTTGATTGGTTTCCTTTAAATCTCTGGTTGTCTGTTTGGGAGTTGCCAGTGAAATTCTTCATGCAGACCACAGATAGGATTGTATCTGTATAGACTTAAGTTAAAGAGCTCCTTAGTTGTTTTAAGCTCACCTTGCTTAGAGTTTAATATCCCAGATCATTTATGTTCCTTCTGTGTTTGAGTGTGTATGCAAGTCTGTGTTTTCTCCAGTCTGTCTTATATTTCTAATCTGTGTATTTAGCAGAGATCAGCCCATATCCCTTTGGTGGTAATCAGAATCCTTCTTAGGACTGATTACAGGGTTCAGGGACTGATAGGAGACAGGGTTAGGCTGGAGACTTGGACCTCTGAACCATTATCAGTACCTCCAAGGTGAGGGATTAGTTAGGACCCCAGTTTAGGGTCAGGTTAGACCCCCCGGTCCTCTTCTTTCCTGTGACAGTGTATCAAGTCCTCAAGATTAATCCTGAGTTCAACGGATATCGTGTCAGGTAAATCTATTCTATATTTACATGCTTATGTTGCTAATCTATATGTTTTATAGAGTGTTGTTCTTTTAAGAATAGTTTACTGACATCGTACACATATCATAAGACCGCGTGACACAAACTGAAACAAAATCTAACAAGAGGGTTCTAACAGGAGGATGACTGAGCAACGCTCTATCTCAGTCTGTGTCTTGCTACTGAGTTGCAAGGTCCTGTCCTGTTTTTCTGCCTTCCCTGGAGGCTGCATATCAAGGACCGTTTGTGTTCTTTGTGTCTTGTTTTCCTGCCTCTCTGAGGGCTGGATTCTCAGGCCTGAATCCTTGATCCTGGATCTGTCCCTGTACCTGTCTCTGTCTGAACTGTGTCCTATACTTGAATCTATCTGTATCCTTGTCTGTAGCCTTCCCTACCTGCTGTGTGTATCCTGGTGTTTTCTCCTGCTCTGTTCTGTTCGCTGCTACCTGCAGCTCTGACCTGCTCGCCGCACTCAGCGGCTTGGCTTTGCTCGCCGCACCTAGCGGCTCTGCCCTGCTCGGCGCACTCCGTGGCTCTGCTCGACACACTCAGCGGCTCAGCCCTGCTCGCCGCACTCAGCGGCTCTGCCTTGCTCGCCGCAACCTGCAGCTCTGTCCTGCTCCGCACCTTGCGGTTCTGCTTTGCTCCTGTTCCGCTCCCTGGGGTTCTGCTTTGCTTCTGCTCCACTCCTTGTGGTCCTGCTTTGCTCCCATTCCGCACCTTGCGGTTCTGCTTTGCTCCCGTTCGCTCCTTGCGGTTCTGCTTTGCTTCCGTTCCGCACCTTGCGGTTCTGCTCTGCTCCCGTTCTGCATCCTGCGGCTCTTGGTCTTTCCTGTCTGAATAGGTTTCTACCTGTTACCACACACAACTCATACCTGTCTGTGTACCTGCCTTCCTGAATCAGTTCCAGCTTGTCCAGTATGAACAGGTCCCTACCTGTTTCCATATACCATTCATATTAGTCCGTGTTCCAGTCCTTCCCGTATCGGTTCCTGCTACTCCAGTCTGAACAGGTCTCTACCAGCTCCCGTATCCCGCTCTCACCTGCCCGTGTTCCTGTCCCTTCCGAGTGAGTGCCTGCCGTGCCCACCTGCCTGCCAGAGTGCCCGCCTGCCTGCCAGAGTGCCAGCCATGCCCGCCTGCCAGAGTACCAGTTGTACCCGTCTGTACTTGCCTTCTCCTGTCATAGTGTTCTGTTCCTCAGTGGGATCAGCTGCTACAGCCAGACACCGCCATGGAGTGGTACCTGGCAGCTACCTGCCGCACAACCCTGACCTCACCATCAGAAGCTCCAGAGAACACCAAGGTAGGTGCTTAGTCACGCCCCTTCCTGGGTAGTCTGGTTTGTGGCACAGTGGGGCAACTCCCATGCTCGCGCCATCCAGTCAGGGCGCGAGCGTTACACTGACATTGTTTTCTCGTGACATATTGTACTTCATGATAGTGGTAAAATTTCTTTGATATAACTTGCGCTTATTTGTGAAAAAAAGGAAATTTGGCGAAAATTTTGAAAATTTCACAATTTTCCAACTTTGAATTTTCATGCATCACAGAGATATGTCACACAAAATACTTAATAAATAAAGTTCCCACATGTTTACTGTACATCAGCACAATTTTGGAACCAAAATTTTTTTTCTTAGGTAGTTATAAGGGTTAAAAGTTAAACAGCGATTTCTCATTTTCACAACACCATTTGTTTTTGGGGGGACCACATCACATTTGAAGTCACTTTGAGGGGTCTATATGATAGAAAATAACCAAAAGTGACATTATTCTAAAAACTGCACCCCTGAAGGTGCTCCAAACCATATTCAATAAGTTTATTAATCCTTCAGGTGCTTCACAGGAATTTTTGGAATGTTTAAAAAAAATGAACATTTAACTTTTTTTCACAAAAAATTTACTTCAGATAAAAATTTATTTTATTTTACCAAGGGTAACAGGAGAAATTGGACCCCAAAAGTTGTTGTACAATTTGTCCTCAGTATGCTGATATATATGCCAGTAAACCACTGTTTGGGCGCACGGCAGAGCTCGGAAGGGAAGGAGCGCAGTTAGACTTTTCAAAGCAAAATAGGCTGGAATTGAGGTTGGACACCATGTTGCGTTTGGAGAGCCTCTGATGAACCTAAACAGTGGAAACCCCCCACAAGTGACACCATTTTGGAAACTAGACCCCTTAAGGAACTTATCTAGATGTGTGGTGGGCACTTTGAACCCCCAAGTGCTTCACAGAAGTTTATAACAGCCATAAAAATAAAAAATCATATTTTCTTTACAAAAATTATCTTTTCCAATATTTATTTTCACAAGGGTAACAGGAGAAATTGGACCCCAAAAGTTTTTGTCCAATTTTTCCTGAGTACGCCGATACCCTATATGTGGGGGTACATACTGCTTGGGCGCACAGCAGAGCTCGGAAGGGAAGGAGCGCCGTTTGACTTTTTCAACGCAGAATTGGCTGGAATTGAGATCGGACGCCATGTCGCGTTTGGAGAGCCCCTGATGTGCCTAAACAGTGGAAACCCCCCAATTCTAACTCCAACCCTAACCCCAACACACCGCTAACCCTAATCCCAGCCCTAGCCATAACCCTAACCACAAACCTAACCCTAATCCAAACCCTAACTTTAGCTCCAGCCCTAACCCTAACTTTAGCCCCAACCTTTACGGACGCAACGAAACTACATATATGTGTACTTTTATTATTTTTTTTAATTTACATAAAAAATGTATTTAATCGGGGAAATATTTATTTTTTTCTTTAAGAATTTTTTTTAAAAAAAAATTTTTCAAGTTTTTTTTTTTTTACTTTATTACATTGTCCCAGGATGGGACATCATTATATCATGTCACTTTGCACTGCACTGTGTCAGATTAGCAATCTGACAGGCACTGACAAGCCACCTCACTGCAGGACCCGGGAGGACCCCACGGCCATCTTGGAGCCAGGGGTCTCCATGGAGATCCTCAGAACAACGCGATCACATCACGTTGTTCTGAGGGAAGGACGCAGGGATCCCCTTCCCTGCGCAATACTTCTTTATGCCACCGGAACGCTGCGATCATGTTTGATCGCAGTGTGCCGGGGGTTAAAGTGCCGTGAGCGGTCCGTGACCACTTCTGGCACTTACTGCAGGGTGTAAGCTGTGAGAATCAGCTGACACCCAGCCGCGATCGTCCGCGCTCCCCCCGTGAGCGAGGCTGATCGCGTATGACGTACTATTCCGTCCATGGGAATTGTCACAGGACACATGGACGGAATAGTACGTCAAATGGCAAGAAAAAAAAAAAGTTGACATGATGCATCTGAGAACTTATACCCAGTCTAGACAATCTCCCGAGCTATGCAATCTGCACTCGGAGCTCATATATATTGTTTACACTGAAATAGTGAGTTACTCAATGGCACAAAAATATGTGTAAAAAAACAAAGGAAGAATACAGCAGACTCATAGTGATGAGTCTGCTGTGTCCATGAGCCCAGAGCTCTCTCATACCCCCTTTCCAATCAGTAATTGCCGTAGTCTACCGTAATGCTGTGAGCAACGCCCTCTTGGTAGAGACCATAAAAATTTACATATTGAGTGCATTATATAAAAAGGAATGATGTGGCGTGGGGTGGGGTGGAGAAGTAAGAGCAAAAAACGGTCACTTTTGACCTGACGACAGTTTTTTTTTAAAGGGGTTGTCCTGTTTTAAGCTACAAGTCTGCAGTCAGACTTGTGAATCCCCACAATGTAAACAATGTGCGCTGTGAAGATTCGATGACGCGGAGAGCCGGTGGTCATGTTACTGCAAGAATGCTATTTGCATACTTCCGCCCACATTCCGACTAGACTGTATCAATACATTTGCACGTCTAGTCGGCATGTGACCACATGTATGCAAATCGCATGCCGGTCCCAGCAACGGAGAATCCTCACAGCACGCAGGGCACATAGAGTGACTGCAGACTTGTAGCTTAAGGACAAACTGTACCCCTTTAACGCTGTCACTGCTGGATCATGGGTGTTTGCGGTCAGTCATAAATGCTCAAAATCAGCAAGCTGCAGTTAAAAGAGCTGACATTTCAGAATTGTTTGACCCATATATATTGCTATTCTACCATTCATTGGAGCACAAAGCACAATATACGCTGTTCTCCTCCTGCTCTTGTGTAAAGATGTGACTCCGACTGACATCTAGTGGTTAATGTAAAAATAATTCTACAAACCAAAGAGAAATATATTGAGGATACATCTTATTTTAACCCATTAAGGACCACACCTATTTGGGCCTGTATTTTTCCATGGCACCCACTGGTGCCACCAAGCACAAAATCTTGTGCTTTGCACTAAACCAAGTGCTATATAAAAATAAATATATAAAAATGACTGCCACAAGCAAAATGTAACACAAATAATCAATCTTCATTATAGTATAATTTACATGATTTATTCCAATTAAAAATACAGAGGATAATCTTGTTACCATGAATCAAAGGGGAAGAATACAATATTACTGCTCATCTATGATAATAAAGCTCATATATCAAGGGCTCCATTGATGATTATTATGCTGGGGTATGCCGATATAGTTAAGAGCTTCCTCAATGGTACATGTGTTATATATATATATATATAAAATATAAACGCATGCATGAAAATTATTAAAAATAGTATAAGGTAGTTCTGTGAGATTCTTGGGTCGTCTTGCATCATCTGCTATTTTGAGATTTAGCCACAGATTTTCAATGATGTTCAGATCTAGGGACTGTGAGGGCCATTGTAAAACCTTCAGCTTGAGCCTTTTGAGGTAGTTTATTGTGGATTTTGACGTGTGTTTAGGATCATTATCCATTTGTAGAAGCCATCCTCCTTTCAACTTCTGATTTTTTTACAGAATTTGTTGAAATTTCATCAAATCCATTCTTCCCTCTACCCATTAAATGTTCCCGTGCCGTTGGCTGAAACACAACCCCAAAGCATGATTGATCCGCCCCCATGCTTAATGGTTGGCGAGATGTTCTTTTCCTGAAATTCTGTGTCCTTTTATCTCCACACATACGTTTGATCAGTGTGGCCAACGAGTTCCATTTTAACCTCATCAGTCCACAGGACTTTTTTCCAAAATGCATCAGGCTTATTTAGATGTTCTTTTGCATATTCCTTATGCTGAATTTTATTGTGAGGACGCAGGAGAGGTTTTCTTCTGATGACTCTTCCATGAAGGCCATATTTGTGCAGGTGTCTCTGAACAGTAGAACAATGTACCACAATTACAGAGTCTGCTAAATCTTTATGAAGGTCTTTTGCAGTCAAGCGGGGGTTCTGATTTGCCTCTCTAGCAATCCTACCAGCAGGTCTCACTGAAATTTAGATTGGTCTTCCAGATCTTATCTTGACCTCCACTGTTCTGTTAACTGTCATTTTTTAACTACATTTCAAATTGAGGAAAGGGCAACTTGAAAACACTTTGCTATCTTCTTATAGCTTTCTCCTACTTTGTGGCCTTCGCCATTTCATTTTCAGAGTGCTAGGCAGCTGCTTAGAAGAACCCATAGCTGTTGTTTTTTCGGCACAAGGTTAGAAGAGGCTCCCTTTTTATAAAGCTGGGAAATTTGCATCACCTGTCCTTTCCTAACGATGACAGTGAGCAAGCTATAAACATAACAGGCTAATTAAGGCCTGAAGCCTTGGTCAAAGTTATCTTAGAACCCAAATCTCCAAGGGTGCCCAAACTTTTGCATCGGCCCATTTTCCTTTTTGTAATTTTTAAAATGTAAAAAATTACAATATATATATTTTTTGCCTAAAATACAAGGGAAATGTGTCTTTAACTTTAGGCCTTTTAGTGATCCTTTCATCTTCAACTTGCTTAACTGTTCACAATAACAGTAATTTTGACCTGGGGTGTCCAAATGGATGCGCATTTCAGGGGGCTGAGGGCTTGTATTATTAGTCTGGAATGACCCCTTCCCAGCCTATTAATATCAGTCCGCAGTGGTCTGCTTAGCCTTTGCTGGTTATTAAAAATAGGAGGGGACCCCACGTCATTTTTTTGGGGGTTCTGTTATGTTTCGGTAGCTGAGGAGTGCAGGTAAAAAAGGCAATACACCAGAGCAGTTGGAATCTATGGGATTGCAGTACCCTGACTAACCACCACAACTAGAGGCAGCCGTGGAGCGTTCCTACGTTGGTCCTAGACGCCTCGTCACAGCCTGAGAAACTAACTACACCTAAAGATAGATATAGGAAAGCTATCTGCCCCGAGCAGAACCCCAAAGATAATAGAAAGCCCCCAAACATGTAATGGCGGTTAGACAAGATGAAATACTGACACAGAAAGAAAATAGTATGAGCAAACGCTGGGGCCCAAACTAACTAAATAGAAAAGGATAGGAAGGGTACTTACTGCAATCCCAGAAAACCCTGAAAGCACCAACTCTACTAATTTCAAAAACACCTGAGATCACACGACCTCTTCCACCTAAATTAGTTCTCTGGTGTAACAAAATCAAAACAGCAGCCACTGAAAAAACTGGAAAAAGCAAAAGTACAAACATCAGTTGCTGAACAAAACTGAGAGGGCAGAAGCCCCCGGAGGGGACCCTGAAGCCCCCCACAGAAGTGCAGGACAAAATGCAAAAATATAGCACAAACACAAAAGAAGAAAATGTCTTATCTGTTAGCAGGAGATGCAGACACGACACAGCAGGCTACAAAGGAAACTGGAATAAAGGATTCAGACCAGAAACAATTGATCACCGGCAACCCTGATGGGAAGGTGACTCCCTTATATAAGACCAGTCAGTAACACCTGATTCCCAGTCCTCACAATCTTCACTGGACAGACTAGCACTGCTTGTAACCACCAGAGGGAGCCTCTGCTCAGAACTCATCTCAAACCCATTCACAACAGTACCCCCCCTTGAGGAGGGTCACCGAACCCTCATTTGAGCAACCAGGTCGGTCAGGATGAGTTCTATGATACGCACGGATAAGTCTCCTAGCATGGATGTCCGAAGCAAACACCCAAGAATTGTCTTCCTGACCATAACCTCTCCATTTAACCAAATACTGGAGTTTCCGTCTAGAAAAACGAGAATCTAATATTTTCTCAACCACATACTCCAGATTGCCCTCAACCAAAACAGGGTCAGGAGGCACAGCAGCAGGAACCACTGGCTCAACAAACCTCTTCAACAAGGACTTGTGGAACACATTATGGATCTTAAATGTCCCTGGAAGAAGCAAACGAAAAGAAACAGGATTAATAATCTCCATGATCTTATAAGGTCCAATGAACCTAGGCTTAAATTTAGGAGATGCTACTCTCATAGGAATATTCTTTGAGGACAACCAGACCAAGTCCCCTACTTTAAACCGAGGACCATCAGTCCTATGCCGGTTAGCAAACCGCTGGGCCCTCTCCTGAGAGAGGGACAACCTCTCCACTACCTGGTCCCAAATCAGTTGCATACGCTCCACAACAGAGTCAACACCTGGACAGACAGAAGCCTCCGTCTGTCCTGAAGAAAATCGAGGGTGAAACCCAGAATTACAGAAAAACGGAGACATCAAAGTAGCAGAGCTAGCCCTATTATTAAGAGCAAACTCAGCCAAAGGCAAAAAAGAGACCCAGTCATCCTGATCAGCAGACACAAAGCATCTTAGATAAGTCTCCAATGTCTGGTTTGTTCTCTCAGTTTGACCATTGGTCTGAGGATGAAATGCCGAGGAGAAAGACAATTGAACACCCAGTTTAGAACAAAAAGTCCTCCAAAATCTGGAAACAAACTGGACTCCTCTGTCAGACACAATGTTCTCAGGAATGCCGTGTAAACGAACCACGTGCTGAAGGAACAACGGCACCAATTCAGAGGAGGAAGGCAACTTAGGTAATGGCACAAGATGTATCATCTTGGAAAACCTATCACAAATTACCCAGATGGTGGTCATTCTCTGAGAAACAGGAAGGTCGGAAATGAAATCCATAGAGATATGGGTCCATGGTCTCTTGGGCACAGGCAATGGCATCAACAAACCACTAGAGCGAGAGCAAGGCTTGGAGCGAGAGCAAGTCCCGCAGGACTGCACAAACTCCCTGACATCACGAGACAAGGTAGGCCACCAAAAGGACCGACTAACCAAGTCTCTGGTACCAAAAATTCCGGGATGCCCAGGCAACGCGGAACAATGAATCTCAGACATCACACTCTTTTTCCACTGGTCCGGGACAAACAATTTTCCAACAGGGCAGCACTCGGGCCTATCCTCCTGACACCCCTCCAGAGCAAGTCTCAAATTGGGCGAGATGGCGGAAAGAACTACACCCTCTTTCAAAATAACAGAAGGATCAGATAACTCAGGAGAGTCCGCAAGGAAACTCCTCGAGAGGGCATCCGCTTAACATTCTTAGTGCCAGGAAGAAAGGAAACCACAAAATTAAAACGTGTGAAAAACAAGGCCCACCTGGCCTGTCTAGGATTGAGTCGCTTGGCAGATTCCAGATAGACCAGATTCTTATGGTCCGTAAGGACCACCACCTGATGTTTGGCTCCCTCCAGCCAATGTCTCCACTCTTCAAAAGCCCACTTCATGGCCAATAACTCCCGATTACCCACGTCATAATTACGTTCAGTAGGAGAACATTTTCGAGAGAAAAAGGCACAAGGGTTACTTTTAGAGGTCTCTGGATCTTTTTGGGACAAAACGGCACCTGCCCCAATTTCAGAGGCATCAACCTCCACCTGAAATGGCAGAGAAACATCAGGCTGCCGTAGAACAGGAGCAGAAGTGAATCTCTGCTTAAGTTCCTGAAATGCAGAGACTGCCTCAGGAGGCCAATTCACCACATCAGAACCCTTTCTGGTCAAATCAGTTAATGGTTTAACAATAACCGAGAAATTACCAATAAATTTACGATAAAAATTGGCAAAACCCAAAAATCTCTGAAGAGCCTTTAATGAAGTAGGTTGGACCCAATCACAGATGGCCTGAACCTTGACCGGGTCCATTTCAATAACAGATAGGGACAAAATGAATCCCAGAAATGAGATCCTCTGTACGCCAAAAAGACACTTTGATCCCTTCACATACAGAGCATTCTCTCTCAAAATCTGGAATACAGTTCGAACATGTTTCACATGAGAGTCCCAGTCATTAGAAAAAATCAAGATATCATCCAAATAAACAATCAGAAATTTGTCCACAAAATCCCTGAAAATGTCATTCATGAAGGACTGGAAGACGGAAGGAGCATTAGTGAGCCCAAAGGGCATCACCAGGTACTCAAAATGCCCTTCAGGGGTATTGAATGCTGTCTTCCATTCATCCCCGTGCTTAATGCGAATAAGGTTATACGCCCCCCTGAGGTCAAGCTTGGTAAACCAAGTAGCGTTTTTCACCCTGGAAAACAGGTCAGAAATCAAGGGTAACGGGTATTGATATTTCACAGTAATATTGTTCAAGAGACGATAATCAATACACGGCCTTAATGAACCATCCTTTTTGGCCACAAAGAAAAAACCGGCACCTAAGGGTGAAGAGGATGGTCTGATATGACCCTTCTCCAATGATTCCTTGATATAAGACCGCATAGCGTCATGTTCAGGTACAGACAAGTTAAAAAGGCGACCTTTAGGGAATTTACTACCCGGCACTAATTCAATAGCGCAGTCATAGCTCCTATGGGGAGGCAAGGATGCAGATTTACTTTCGCTAAACACATCAGAAAAATCAATCAAAAGTCAGGAACATCCTGAGCCTGGGGGGAGGCAGAAAAAACAGGAGTGTTGGTATTAACACATTGGCAGCCCCAACTGGTTACAGACACAGATTTCCAATCCAAAACAGGATTATGAGACTGTAACCAAGGAAAACCCAGCACAATAATGTCATGCAGATTATACAGAACCAAAAATTTGCAGCACTCCTGGTGATCAGGTTCAACCCTCATTATCACCTGAGTAGAAAACTGGGTTTATTCTCAGCCAAAGGGGTAGAATCGATCCCCAGTAGGGGAATAGACTTCTGTAGGGGTATCAAGGGAAATCCACAACGTTTAGCAAAATCATAATCCATCAGGTTAATAGCTGCTCCAGAATCAACGAAAGCCTGAGCAGAAAATGAGGACAGAGAGCATATCAGAGTGACAGTTAATAAAAACTTAGTCTGAACACTACCCAAGACAACTGAGCGTGCAAAACATCTTCCCCGCTTAGGGCAGACTGAAATAGCATGAGAGGCATCACCACAGTAGAAACATAACCCATTGCGCCTTCGAAACTCATGACGCTGTGCCCCAGACACCACTCCATCACACTGCATGGGTTCAGAAGCTGGTTCACAAGGCAACACCATTCCACGCATACTTCTCCGCTCACGCAAACGTCTGTCAATTTGAATCGCTAATGACATAGAATCATTGAGACCAGAGGGGACAGGGAATCCCACCATAACATCCTTTACATTATCTGACAGACCCTTCCGGAAAAGGGCTGCCAAAGCGTCGTCATTCCATTTGGTCAGGACTGCCCACCTACGGAATCTCTGACAGTATAACTCAGCGTCATCAAGCCCCTGATTTAATGCCAACAAGGCTTTCTCAGCTTGATCAGTGACATTAGGCTCATCGTACAATAACCCCAAGGCCTGAAAAAATGCATCAACATCACCCAAAACAGGATCCCCAGGTATCAGGGAAAAAGCCCAATCCTGAGGATCGCCGCGCAGGAGAGAGATGATAATTTGAACCTGCTGCGCTGCGTTCCCTGAGGACTTAGATTTTAAGGCAAAAAACAATTTACAATTATTTTTGAAATTCTGAAACTTAGCTCGATCCCCTAAAAACAAATCTGGCATGGGAATCCTAGGTTCCACAACAGGCAACCCAGCAAGATAGATAGCAATACTCCGAACCTCAGTGGCAAGCTGATCCACACGGCCAGACAACTGTGCAAACTCCATTGAGAGAAAAGATCCTCCCCAGCACCCAGAGATACAGAGGGAAAAAAAAATGCAACAAACAGAAAAATATCTCTGACAACTCTGACAATATTTTTTCCCTTCTGTGAGTACCATACAATTTTCAATTTTTGGGCCGGTGATACTGTTATGTTTCGGTAGCTGAGGAGTGCAGGTAAAAAAGGCAATACACCAGAGCAGTTGGAATCTATGGGATTGCAGTACCCTGACTAACCACCACAACTAGAGGCAGCCGTGGAGCGTCCCTACTTGGTCCTAGACGCCTCGTCACAGCCTGAGAAACTAACTACACCTAAAGATAGATATAGGAAAGCTATCTGCCCCGTAGCAGAACCCCAAAGATAATAGAAAGCCCCCAAACATGTAATGGCGGTTAGACAAGATGAAATACTGACACAGAAAGAAAATAGTATGAACAAACGCTGGGGCCCAAACTAACTAAATAGAAAAGGATAGGAAGGGTACTTACTGCAATCCCAGAAAACCCTGAAAAGCACCAACTCTACTAATTTCAAAAACACCTGAGATCACACGACCTCTTCCACCTAAATTAGTTCTCTGGTGTAACAAAATCAAAACAGCAGCCACTGAAAAAACTGGAAAAAGCAAAAGTACAAACATCAGTGGCTGAACAAAACTGAGAGGGCAGAAGCCCCCGGAGGGGACCCTGAAGGCCCCCACAGAAGTGCAGGACAAAATGCAAAAATATAGCACAAACACAAAAGAAGAAAATGACTTATCTGTTAGCAGGAGATGCAGACACGACACAGCAGGCTACAAAGGAAACTGGAATAAAGGATTCAGACCAGAACAATTGATCACCGGCAACCCTGATGGGAAGGTGACTCCCTTATATAAGACCAGTCAGTAACACCTGATTCCCAGTCCTCACAATCTTCACTGGACAGACTAGCACTGCTTGTAACCACCAGAGGGAGCCTCTGCTCAGAACTCATCTCAAACCCATTCACAACAGGGTTCCCCCTTTATAATAACCAGTAAAGGCTCAGTAGACAGCTGTGAGCTGATATTAATAGACTGCGAAGATGCATGGATGTTGGCCCCGTCCCATACTATTAAGACCAGCTCACAGCTGTCTGCTTTCTCTTTTCTGGCTATTAAAAATAAGGTGGACCTAATTGTTTCTTTTATTTATTAGCTAAAAACAAGTACAGAAAACTACACACACAAAGCACTAATTACGTATATCACTGACATCTATCAATCTATTTGATTTCTCTACTATCAATCTGTATGTAAGATTGCTTTATTAAGATACAAAACTAGCTTGAAATGACAGAGAATGACTATTTGTAAAAGATGATGTTAAAAAGGCATTGCATACGGATTACATACGGTGACAAAAAAATGTCTGATACTCGCCAACTTTTCTGGCGAGAATCTCAGCCAGTTTATATACGCAGATATGAGTGAACCCTAAGTCTGGCCTGATAGGAGATTGTTATTTTAGCTCATTTTTCTCATTATAATTATTCTCATAGATTAGCTTGCAGCTTGCGAGCAGCAGAGCCGTCACTCCTTTTGGTATCCTTTGAAGCGTGTGTTACTCTGCAATGTCTTTATTGCCTGTACAAATCTCCTCTGAAATGTAAAGTGCTGCGGAATATCTTAGTGCTATAGAAATAAAAATTAGTATTATTATTATGCTTTATTGAAGAATATATAAAAAACAACCAGACGACTTAAAAAAATAGAATCATCTCTTTTTCCCCTATTAAAAATAAAACATAAAAAAACATATTTAGTAATACCATGTTCAAAATAATGGCCGAACTATTGAAATATTAGTATGACACGTATGGTAATTGCAAACATTGTAAAGCGCAAAAAAAATCTAAAATGCCAAAACTTCCATAATCAAACCATCTTATGTACCCCAACACATTCAGCAGCCGTCTAATCCTACTAAGGTGCAAGAAGGAGAAATTCAGGAAATCGTTTGTACCTACTGCTATGGGGATGTATAATAATTTCCTAAGGGTGGTAGAAAATAATGACTGATGGCTGGTGTACTAATGACAATTAACATTGTCTTATATACACCTGAACTACACACTTTTATTATTTATTTATTATGTAATGTTGGTATACCTGTGCAAGATTTGTGTCCTAATATTTTATGTACTGCTGTTTGTATTGCTGCTGTAATACTGTAATTTCCCCCCGGGATCAATAAAGTGTATCGTATCGTATCGTATTATCAATAAAAATGTCAGCAAAAAACAAGCCCTCCTACAGCTCCAACAATGGGGAAATAAAAAAGTTACATGTCTCAGGAAATGGCCCCTTTAAATGATGGAGGAGATGCATAAGGTGCATTGGGATAACGTTCTGCAAGTTTTCTGGTCCAATATCTGTACCTGGTGAAGACTGTCAGCTCGCTCCGTCTGCTTTTGCCGGCTCTTGCAGGCAGCTGCTCGGTTTCTCAACTTTTTTTTCAGTTTTCCAGGTTCTGTGCTTCCCTCATGCTGTCAAACAGATGATCAAAAATATATAATTTTGTCTACATTTATGTTTTTTTTCAGTATTCAGGTACACTCTAAAGTCTTCCATACACAGAGCAGAGGAGACCTAACCATTAGTGATGAGCGAACGTGCTGGGATAAGGTGTTATCTGAGCATGCTCGGGTGCTAACCGAGTGTCTTCGGCGTGCTTGAAAAATATGTTAGAGTCCCCGCGGTTGCATGTCTCGCGGCTGTTGAACAGACATGCAGAGATTGCCAGATTGTTAGGCAATCCCTGCATGTGTTACAGCTGTCGAACAGCCGAGAGACATGCAACTGCGGGGACTCAAACATAGTATTCGAGCACGCCGAAGACACTCGGTTAGCACCCGAGCATGCTCAGATAACACCTCATCTCAGCACGTTCGCTCATCACTACTAACCATATAATGTAAACACCTAAACAGAGTGTAGTATTCAACTATGTGAAATAATCATAGTATGCCTACAAAAATGACCAAATAATCAAAATGGTGACAACAAAACAAAATAAGAAACCTTGAGAGATGGAAGGAGGGTGTATTGTGGGGAGGGCTACCTACCAGCTGAACGACTGCTTACCAGCTGTCTAGGAAAGATGTGTATCTTCGTACCGTGTTAGTGTCATGTGTGCATTGCCATGAAGATCGTCGCGGTTGCACATTTTGACTTCTCACAGCTGAGTTGCTGTTTCTTTGTGTTTGGCAGCTAGGGAGTTAATTCTGTCTGTGCTCGGTGCTGGGACTGGGTGCAGTTTCTCCCGGCTGCAATTGATTATTTGTTGATTGGTTTCCTTTAAGTTTCTGGTTGTCTGCTTTGGGAGTTGCCAGTGAAACACTTCATGCAGACCACAGATAGGAATGAATCTGTATAGACTCTAGTTGAGAGCTCCTTAGTTGTTTTAAGCTTAACTTGCTTAGAGTTTATTTCCCAGACCATTTATGTTCCTTCGGTGTTTGAGTGTGTATGCAAGAGAGTGCTATCCTGTCTGTCTTATATGTCTAATCTGTGTATTTAGCTGAGATCAGCCCATATCCCTTTGGTGGTAATCAGGATCCTTCTTAGGACTGATTACAGGGTTCAGGGTCTGATAGGAGACAGGGTTAGGCTGGAGACTTGGACCTCTGAACCATTATCAGTACCTCCAAGGTAAGGGATTAGTTAGGACCCCAGTGTAGGGTCAGGTTAGACCCCGGTCCTCCTCTTTCCTGTTACAGCTCATCTAGTCCTCAAGATTAACCTTAAGTTCTGCTGATATTGTGTCAGGTAAATCTATTTTATACTTACATTCTTATGTTGCTAAACTATATGTTGTATAGAGTGTGGTTCCTGTATAAATAGTTTACTGACATTGTAGTCATATCATTAGACAGCGTGACATTTTCACTGGCCATAAAAAATTATCTCTAGTTACCATGGATCCAGTAGCCCAGCTGGCTCTGCAGTTGCAGGGATTATCCATGGAGCTGACGGACATTAAGTCCAAAGTTTTGTCTCCCCTGGAGCAAACCAGAGTTGAACCTAAAGTAGCTCTTCCAGATAGGTTCACTGGTGGGCGAGACAAATTTTTTACCTTCCGGGAGGTATGTAAATTATATTTTCGGCTTCGGCCGCGATCATCAGGGAGTGATGAGCAGAGAGTGGGAATTGTTATCTCACTTCTTCAAGGGGACCCTCAATCCTGGGCATTTTCCCTTCCTCCGGGATCCCCGGCTCTACAGTCTGTAGATCAATTTTTTACTGCTCTGGGATTGGTATATGATGACCCAGATCGGGTCTCTCTTGCTGAGACTAAATTACGTAAGATACAGCAGGGAGATCGTCCGGCAGAGGAATTTGCTTCTGAGTTTCGTAGATGGCCACGGATACTCAGTGGAATGACCCAGCTCTTAGGAGCCAGTTTTGTCATGGGCTTTCTGACAAATTAAAAGACGTTTTGGCTCAGTATGAGTCTCCTCCTTCTCTGGAGGCTGCTATGGCCCTAGCTATCCGTACTGATAGACGGCTTCGGGAGAGGGGTGAGGTAACTCCACTCCCTGTTGTTACTCCACCTACTACTAAAGTCCCTTATGTTGAGGTTCCCCTTGTCTGTTCGGATGAGCCTATGCAGTTGGGAGGGACATCTTTTCGTAGTAGGGGATTGGCGGCACACCGCAGGACTAGAAGGTGTTTTTTCTGAGGGAAAGAGGGACATTTTGTTGGAGAATGTCCATCCCGTGTCTTGTTAAGTAAAAAGTCGCCGGAAAACTGCTAATCCCAGGTTGTGTGGTGGATGACAACCTGGGAGTATGTATTTCATCCGCCGGTTCTTCTCAGTTCCTTGTACCAGTGGAGGTGGTGTTTGGTACTAGAGTGAAGAGATTGTCTGTTCTTCTGGATAGTGGTTCCGGCGCCAATCTGGTTGACGCTCAGTCTGCTCAGGCTCAAGGTATGCATCTGAGTGTATTGGTCAAACCGATCCCTATTTTTTCCATTGACGCCAGGCCTCTCGGCCAAGGTAGCTTTGTTCATGAGGTTCATAACATTGACCTTCGGGTAGGGGCAATACATAGGGAACAATTATCTTGTTATGTGTTGGAGGGTCTACCTACTCCCATTGTGTTGGGACTTCCTTGGCTGGTTAAACATAACCCTGTAATTAATTGGCAGTCCAGAGAGATAAGCCAATGGGGTGAGTTTTGCAAAAGCAACTGCATGAACACAGTCATCAGTGCGGTCGTACCTAGTACATTGCCTCCTTTTTTGGAGGATTTTGGGGATGTTTTTTCTGAGGAGGGGTGTCGGGAGTTGCCTCCTCATCGTGTGTATGACTGCTCTATTAATCTTCTTCCTGATGCTAAGTTACCTAAAGCTAGGTTGTATAATCTTTCTGGTCCTGAAAGACAGGCTATGAAAGATTATATTTCCGAAAGTCTGGCCAAAGGGCATATTAGACCTTCATCTTCCCCAGTAGCCGCGGGGTTTTCTTTGTGAAGAAAAAAGATGGAGGCCTACGCCCTTGCTTGGATTTCCGCGAACTTAATCGGATTACTGTTCGAGATCCGTATCCACTCCCTCTTATTCCTGATCTCTTCAATCAAATTGTTGGCGCCAAATGGTTCTCTAAATTGGATCTCAGGGGGGCGTATAATCTGATTAGAATAAAAGAGGGGGATGAGTGGAAAACGGCGTTTAACACGCCGGAGGGACATTATGAAAACCTGGTTATGCCTTTTGGTCTGACTACTGCACCAGCAGTATTCCAACATTTTGTTAATGACATTTTTCGTCACCTTGTGGGGGTGTTTGTGGTCGTATATTTGGATGACATTTTAATTTACTCGCCAGATCTTGTGTCTCACCAAGAGCATGTGAGACAGGTGTTGCAGATCTTGCGAGACAATAAACTATACGCCAAACTGGAGAAGTGTGTTTTTGCCGTACAGGAACTTCAGTTTTTGGGTTTTTTGGTGTCAGCCTCCGGTTTCCGTATGGACCCTGAAAAGGTGAGAGCAGTGCTTGAATGGGATCAGCCAGGGGATCTTAAGGCTCTGCAGCGTTTTTTGGGGTTTGCTAACTACTACCGGAAATTTATTTGTAATTTCTCGTCTGTCGTCAAACCTCTCACGGACATGACGAGAAAAGGGACGGATTTTTCTAGGTGGTCGGACAAAGCTTGCCAAGCCTTTTCCTCTTTAAAGAGATGTTTTGCTTCGGCACCCGTTCTCATCCAACCAGATGTATCTCAGCCGTTCATTGTGGAGGTGGACGCGTCTGACGTAGGGGTGGGTGCTATATTGTCCCAGGGTCCGTCCCCTGGTAAATGGCATCCGTGCGCTTTCTTTTCTAAGAAATTGTCGTCCGCCGAAAGGAATTATGATATCGGCAATAGGGAACTTTTGGCCATTAAATTGGCTTTTGAAGAATGGCGTCACTTTTTGGAGGGGGCAGTCCACCCGGTCACCGTTATTACTGATCACAAGAACCTGCTGTATTTAGAATCCGCTAAGCGTCTGAATTCCAGACAAGCTCGATGGTCGTTGTTTTTTTACCAGGTTTAATTTTGTCGTCACTTATCGTCCGGGGTCTAAGAATGTAAAGGCTGATGCTTTGTCTCGCAGTTTCCCAGGGGCCGGGAAAACGGATGACCCGATTCCTATCCTTCAGGAGGGGTGGTAGTGTCGGCTGTATGTTCTGAGCTTGAGGAGGAGGTGTTAGAGGCTCAGGGGGACGCCCCTGCAGGACCTCCAGGGAGACTGTTTGTCCCGAATCAGTTGAGACAAAAGGTTATTGAGGCACATCATAATTCTGCTTTAGCAGGACATCCAGGGAGTAAGGCTACTTTAGATCTCCTTTCTCGCCGATTTTGGTGGCCTAACGCTAATAAAGATGTTATAACTTTTGTCGCGTCCTGTGGGGTTTGTGCTCGCTCTAAAACTCCTCATACCCGTCCATCTGGGACCCTTTTACCCTTGAAACTTCCGGAGCGTCCATGGACTCATTTATCTATGGACTTCATTACGGATCTTCCTCCGTCGTCAGGGAATACTGTCATACTGGTGGTTGTTGACAGGTTCAGTAAGATGGCACATTTCGTTGCTCTTCCTGCACTCCCTAATGCTAAAACTCTGGCGCAGGTGTTCATTAGGGAGATCGTGAGACTTCATGGGTTGCCTTCTGATGTGGTGTCAGATAGGGGGTCTCAGTTTGTGTCAAAATTTTGGAGGGCATTTTGTTTACGTCGGGGGATGCAATTGTCGTTTTCCTCGGCTTTTCATCCACAGACCAATGGTCAGACAGAGCGTCTGAATCAGAGTTTAGAGACATATCTCCGGTGTTTTGTCTCGGAGAACCAGGAGGACTGGTCATCTTTCTTGCCTCTGGCAGAGTTCGCTCTTAACAACAGGCGGAGCGAGTCCACTGGTAAGTCCCCGTTTTTTGGGCATATGGTTTTCATCCCCAGTTTTGTACTTTCAATGGGGGGGGTCCTTCTGGGGTTCCTGAGGAGGAGCGTTTCTCGTCGTCACTTGCTTCTGTGTGGCGAGGTGTATTGAATAATTTGAGTACGATGGGGAACCGTTACAAACGTATGGCTGATAGGAGGAGAGTTTCTGGTCCAGATCTGAATGTGAACGATCTGGTATGGTTGTCTACCAGGAATATAAAACTTAAAGTGCCCTCCTGGAAACTGGGTCCCAGATTCATCGGGCCGTACAGGATCAGTTCCATAATTAATCCTGTGGCATTTCGTCTGGAACTCCCTTCTACTTTTAAAATTCATAATGTGTTCCACAAGTCATTACTTAAAAGGTATGTGGCACCAGTCATACCGTCACCTCTACCTCCTCCTCCAGTGTTGGTCAATGGTAACTTGGAATTTCAAGTATCAAAAATCATTGACTCTCGCCTGAATCGCCGGTCCCTTCAGTACTTGGTGCATTGGAAGGGGTATGGTCCGGAGGAGAGGACGTGGGTCCCTGCGTCTGATGTTAACGCAGATCGTTTGGTTCGGACCTTCCACAGAACTCACCCGGGCAGGCCTGGCCCTGAGGGTCCGGAGGCCCCTCGTAGAAGGGGGGGTACTGTCATGTGTGCATTGCCACGAAGATCGTCGCGGTTGCACATTTCGACTTCTCACAGCTGAGTTGCTGTTTCTTTGTGTTTGGCAGCTAGGGAGTTAATTCTGTCTGTGCTCGGTGCTGGGACTGGGTGCAGTTTCTCCCGGCTGCAATTGATTATTTGTTGATTGGTTTCCTTTAAGTTTCTGGTTGTCTGCTTTGGGAGTTGCCAGTGAAACACTTCATGCAGACCACAGATAGGAATGAATCTGTATAGACTCTAGTTGAGAGCTCCTTAGTTGTTTTAAGCTTAACTTGCTTAGAGTTTATTTCCCAGACCATTTATGTTCCTTCGGTGTTTGAGTGTGTATGCAAGAGAGTGCTATCCTGTCTGTCTTATATGTCTAATCTGTGTATTTAGCTGAGATCAGCCCATATCCCTTTGGTGGTAATCAGGATCCTTCTTAGGACTGATTACAGGGTTCAGGGTCTGATAGGAGACAGGGTTAGGCTGGAGACTTGGACCTCTGAACCATTATCAGTACCTCCAAGGTAAGGGATTAGTTAGGACCCCAGTGTAGGGTCAGGTTAGACCCGGTCCTCCTCTTTCCTGTTACAGCTCATCAAGTCCTCAAGATTAACCCTGAGTTCAACTGATATCGTCTCTGCACATCTAGTCCTCAAGATTAACCTTAAGTTCTGCTGATATTGTGTCAGGTAAATCTATTTTATACTTACATTCTTATGTTGTTAAACTATATGTTGTATAGAGTGTGGTTCCTGTATAAATAGTTTACTGACATTGTAGTCATATCATTAGACAGCGTGACAGTTAGCCAGTAGATAGAAAAATATTTAGACTTGAGAGTCCTCAGTGGTTGATACCTTTAAATGGCTAACTGAAAAGATGGTAACAAATTGCAAGCTTTCGAGACTACTCAGGTCTCTTCATCAGGCTAGACTAATACAAAATCTGAAGAATCACATATTTATATACACAACAGGACACAGGAATAATGCAATAGGTAAGACAAGTGACGTGAAGCAGAACTGTCATTATGGCAGAGGGATGAACATAAATATTGGAACAGTTCATAGATAAGGAGAGAAAGTTTTATTGCCCTCTGATTGGGGTCTGGTATTGTGTTTTGATGCCCCTAGAAGGTCAGGGAAGCAGATTCCTTAATTGATATAGAAAGACATAAATCCATGTGACACGTTCATTCCAGCACTAAGAGTGTCAAAGGTCATCATAAGTTTATATTCCCAAATCTTTCTATCTTTCTCAGATTTGAAGTTAGATTTTAATACAAGTAATTCCATATCCATCATACTATGACCGGGCATACAAAAGTGTTTTGCCACAGGTAAATCCATTCTTTTTTCTCTTATTGTGTGGCGATGAGAATTCATCCTTGTTCTCAGTTTTTGCCCGGTCTCCCCTACATACAGACCCCCAGTTGGACATTTAGTACATATAATGAGGTACACCACATTAGATGTGATGCAGCTGAAAGTACCTGGTATCTTGTAGTCCTGATGTGAGTTGGGGATCTTTATCTTGTCCGTGGTCATTATAGATGCACAGGTTTTACATTTCTTCTGGTTGCAAGGAAAGGTTCCTGCAGCTGTTGGGGAGGACAGGGAGCTTCTGACAATGATGCTTCTTAGATTTGGGGGCTGCCTAAAACATAGTAGTGGGGGGTCTGGAAATATGGATTGTAATCGGGCATCTTTTTGTTCCAATATTTATGTTCATCCCTCTGCCATAATGACAGTTCTGCTTCACGTCACTTGTCTTACCTATTGCATTATTCCTGTGTCCTGTTGTGTATATAAATATGTGATTCTTCAGATTTTGTATTAGTCTAGCCTGATGAAGAGACCTGAGTAGTCTCGAAAGCTTGCAATTTGTTACCATTTTTTCAGTTAGCCATTAAAAGGTATCAACCACTGAGGACTCTCAAGTCTAAATATTTTTCTACCAGCTGTCTATTGTTTTAAACCCACAAAGACTTTAAACAATAAAAAACAAACAAAACAAACAAAAAATACAAAAAATACACAACTTTAATATATATTTTTTTCTATTTTTAAAGGGAATTTGTCACCAGCTTTTTTCCACCTATTCAGAGAGCAGCACAATATAAAGACAGATACCCTGATTCCAGTGATGTGTTACTTACTGGGCTACTTGCTGTAGTTTTGATAAAATCACTGTTTTATCAGCAGGAGATTATCATTAGAGGACTAATAAACTTGCTTGCCATGTAGTCCTCCATATTCATGAGCGGATAGCCCGCTCCCACCACTGATTGGCCGCTTGCTGACAATGTACACAAAAGTGGCCAATCAGGGATGTGGGTGGGGGTTATTCAGAGCTCAGCATTCAGAGAACTGCTAGATCTGCAGAAGAGAAAACAGGGATTTTATAAAAACTGCAACTGATTCCTTATAATAGTACACTTATTTTATAGAAAACATATTTGAGATAAATGCAATTCAATTCAATAACATTAAATTACAGCTTCACCTAGTGGCTCAGCATATTGTTCTGCCCCTTCAGTGACCATACTCTTAACAGTGATTGACAGTCCTGGCTTTGATGCGCTGCCTAAACTAAATCCCCGGCTGTACACACTGACACTGCAGGAGCCAAGAACACACGTAGTGTCAGTGTGCGCAGGTGCGTCGTCAAACTACTCAGCTGACTGCTGCAGTCAATCACAGGCTTCAGAGATAAAGACCCTGTTATGGAAACTGTAACCTTAGAGGGGTTTATATTGGGGTGCAGTGAGAATTTGACCCCGCAGGGGTTTGATAGAAATTTACAGCAAAACTTTATCACTATATTCTTTAAAAAGTATTTAGTTTTAGTCACTTTTTTATTTTCATAAGAAATATAAGAAAAAGTATGACACTATTTGTTGCATATTTCCACTCTCCGTTCCCGAGTCTGGAAATACTTACTTAAAGCACCACTCCAGCAGGGTTTTTTTTTTTAAAGCGCTGGATTGGTGCTTTAAAACGTAAGGCCCCTTTCCCCATTTTTATACTCACCTTCCATTAGCTTCACCTCTTACCAACGCCACTCCGGTCCCGAGCCATCTTGTACCTGTTACTTCTGAATGTCCAGAAGTCAGAACTGACGTCACAAGAGCTCAATGAAAGTCAAGTCTGTGCGAACCAGAATGACGATTTCATAGAGATGTATTGAGAAGTGACGCTCGACGCGCTCTGTGAAACACCGGCAGGTTAGTTTTAGCCGGAGATCGTCGAGAAAAAGGATGGAAGCGGCGGCAGGTGAGTATGAGATGGGGAACTACATATAAGGCTGTGGTTCCACGGTCCGGAACCACAGCGCTTTGGACGGAGCGGAAATTCCGCTCCGTCTAAGCCCCGCCCCCTTTCTGATGCGCGTTCTTTCCGGAGGTGTTCAGGACACCTCCGGAACACCTCCGGAAAGAACGCAGGGCTACATAGCCCTGTGTTAAATTCCGTTGCGGCGACGCAGCGTCGCCGCAATACGCTAGGACATGCTGCGGTCTGAAAAGACGCGCCGCATGTCCGGATACGCAGGTCTTCCGCCTGCGTGTTGTTACGCATAGTGGAGACGGGATTTCTTGAAATCCCCTCCACTATGCTGTAACATCTGGACGCTGCGTGTTTGGCGCTGCGCCAGCGCACAGCGCCAAACACGCAGCGTTTCCTGACGGTGGAAACTCACCCCAAAGCACCACTCCAGCGATGCAATAACCCCTCCGCTGGAGTGGTGCTTTAATATGTGGCCATAAACTTCTGTTTCGGCACTCGACAGGGCTCAAAAGGGAAGGAGAAAGTGAAGTACGGCACTCTTGTGTGGATACTAAGTATAGCAACTTTATTTATTTTGCAGCAGAAGATTAAGAACCAGGAGACATACCGCAGACTTGCTGCATTGTTCCCATGGTAGGGAGCAGATGATTAGCGGAACATGTACAGTGACAGCCATATAGAATGTAAATACAGCGTACCTATTACCTAGTGGAACATGGCATACACAATTTTTAATGGGGCACCCAACAGATTACTTCGGAGAAAAGGATGCAGCATGTCCGATTTCAGACTGCCAATATTTTTGTTGGTAAGTTGGCGGTCTCATAGAGAACACATAGAGGGCGCTATTGTGTATGGGAAAGTCAGGTAAGACAGCTGCCAGCTATGTAAAGTGCATGGTGGGGTAAAGGCCACCACCCTAATAGCAGGATTTTGCTATGGAATCTGAGATCAGTATGATGTAGGGGCAGAGACTCTGACTCTAGAGATGGATCACTTACTGGACTGCTTAGTGCAGTTTTTATAGAATCCCTGTTTTCACTCCTGCAGACCCTAGCAGTGCTCTAAATGCTGAGCTGTGTACATAATTGTGATATGTAGACATCAGCTGCATTCACTGTAACCTGTAAAATGATGAGAATTACAGTGAAAATAATCTGTATAAGTTTCTACAGCCTCATAAAAAATAATGGACGCCTCAATTGTTTTTTACGGACAGGGCGAAACCCAGATAGGAGACCACTATCCATATTGTAGTATATGGATACCATATGGGCACCTCTTCCTGATTATTCCCAAAGAGTTGCCCTTGTGCACTCAGCTCATCCATCTATTACATTGGTCATTTGAATCGCCACCAAATAATACTTCATTATGGGAAAATGTTTGGCGATATAAAGCTTCTTCTGGGGATAGTAGCTGATTCCCAATGGCTACAGAAGCCGGACCTACTGCGATTAGCTGATTACATTTTACAAGATGAGAAAACCCCTTCAACTATATAACATTGGAGTATGTCAGGGCAGGTGCAGACGAGCGGGTATTCTCTCATCCGAGATACTCGTGTCAATTATGCAAATGACGCTCTGATCAGAACGTTCTCTCGGGTGAGGAAAAATGGAGAAAAAAAAAATGTCTCCAACTTCTCCATTCTGCGAGGCAGCAGAAATCGGGCTGCACTCGTATGTCACCCGAGTGCAGTCCAACACTTCCCAAACACCCATAGACTTGCATGGCCAAGTGCGATACGCCTATTGGATCAAACGCGGGCGTGCAGCGTTTTTTACCCTGCCCGAGGCAACAAAAAAAAATCAAACATGTGCACGGTCACATAGACTAACATTGGTCCGGGTGCGATCCGATGATTTGTCAAAACAAAAATACGCTCGCCTGCACATGCCAATAGGACAAGAAATAAAAGATCAGAGCTGGCATTCAACTAATACTGGATAAACAATAAGACAAATAGTAACAATACTGTAAAAACGCCGGTTATAAAGCTTCTATGTATTTAAAGCTTTCATAATCTAACACAACAAAGACTAATTTGACACTTACACAGTCCCATGTCCCACAAGCTGTCGCCGCTTCGGTCGCTCCACGGATGTCTTTGTCTTCAATTTTCATATTTCAATTAGAAATTGCGAAAAAAACAAAAACAAATTCAGTCTGCACATTGGCTTCTATGTGTAATGAATATATGGGGATGCCGGTAAACGAGAGGTGTTTCTGGAGGTTACATACAAATGGTTAAAAGACAAAACTAACATGAAAAATATGCATCATTCTAAAAAAAATGTATCTTATGATGAAAAATTCCTCTGTACAGAGAAGAATTGTAATTTTCAATATCTGAGAGAAGAACCTAAGAGAGGTGCCAGAAAGTCCTGGTCTTCCAGGCGGTGCACCTGTAGTGACTGCTCCTTGTGGCTCTTGTGGAACGGGGTGATAGTTTCGCTTTACTTTCATCCACTAATGACTGGAGGAAATCCTGTGTATTCCCACTCCCCTGAGCATTCCATGTGCTGGATGCATTTTAAGAATGGACATCTACAGTGAAAGTGAAAGCTGGAAATCAGGAGCCATGTTCGTAAGAAATGACAGCGAAATCACGTGTCAACTAATAATCCAGGACTTGTTTGTAGAAGGAATTTGTGACATGCTGAGATCATGGCAGTCACTGAGCTGTGACTTAGATGCACAGTTGGCCCAAACGGGCTCACAAAAATTGATCAAAATGTGAAAATAAAGAATCTTCCATTTACGTGTATAGTAAACATAGCCAAAAATGCGCAGACCGCAGTACTACAAAAATTAGTTTACTCACCCCTATTTAACGAGAACCTGTCATTTCACCAAATGCTATTGACAAGAAGATACAGGGTTAATCCACAGGTTAATAGCGTTACACAGGCTGCACTGAAAGCATGGGGAGGAAAATTACCTTTATTCTTCCCGGGAGCCGCCGGCTTTCAGTCATAGAGGCGTGCTCGGAACTACAGTCATCGTTCACGGTTGTAATTTCACCCGGTACTTTGATTGACATCTTGATTTTGCACATAAGTGATGCAGAGCAATCTGTCAAAGTGCTGGGTCGTGCTTACAGCCGCCGATCACAATGCTGTGAACGATGACTGTAGCTGTTCCGAGAGCGCCTCTATAACTGAAAGCCGGCGGCACTTGGCAGATATAAAGTTAATATTTTCCTGGCAGCCGAACTTTCAGTAAGGCAGCCGGACAGCATTGAAATGCTGTTATCCTGCTGATCAACCCTATATCTACGTTTGGGGACATGACAGGTTCCCTTTA
This sequence comes from Oophaga sylvatica, assembly GCA_033576555.1. Lineage (NCBI taxonomy): Eukaryota > Metazoa > Chordata > Amphibia > Anura > Dendrobatidae > Oophaga > Oophaga sylvatica. The sequence continues at coordinate 70,363,008 of JARQOD010000010.1, forward strand.
AGCAATGATTCAGTTCTCACAGAGGTGCTATTTTAACCCTTTAAAAGGTTGGCCTCAAGATGCATCATCAGGAGTGCACCCGCTCCTGGCTTTCTGCTGTGCTGGGGTTGGTGCACTTGTAATGGGTTGGCCGAGGGGTTAACTTACTGGGAGCTGCTGCATTCTTTACCCCTGTTATCTCTATTCTCCTGGGATGTTCTTCTCCAGTGACAGAACATATAGAACAATCAGAGTCAGAGTCCAGAATCATGTCAAACAGTTCTGCTTTATTTTCCTCTGGACACAGCACATCCAAGACACCTTATGCACGTCTTGCACGATACCAGCAATACATTCTTCACAACTCCTCTGCTACACCAGAATGGACCACAAAGTATTGACGGGATGAGGAGCCCGGTGAAAACGGCACTTCGATTTCTTCCCCTGGAGACACTTCAATCCAGTCTAGGAATACACATCTACTTGGTTGTCCACCCCGCTCTGGTTATCCTGCCCGGATACTTCTGATGGCCCACTCGCTTCTACACTTCAGCACGACCTCTTCTGCTGAGCGTTCCCACAGTGGTTCTTCCACTGGACTACTGCTACGTAAACCCACTCACTTTGGACTCAAGCTACCACGGTGAAATCTTCACCGGCTTCCTCAGGGGTTGCTGGTCCCCTCTTCTTCCTACCCTATGCTCAGGGCCCAGGAACGTGGACGTCCTCACACTAGCAAGGTCAACCCCTGACTGACTTCCGCTTGGAGGAAATCTTCCTGACAGATTCCCGCTTGGAGGCAATCTTTCCCTAGCAACAAGTCCCTAACCTATTGTCCCTATTGGACTGGATGTGCTCAATGCCACCCTCTAGTGACCAAACCAAATACTGCATTGACATATTTTTCTAACTTTCTAACTGGACCTCTAACGTGCCCCCACTAGTGATCACTCGCAAACTATATCTACCCCATACAAATATACCACACTACTAGTGCCCTTCTCTAGTGCTCCTTAGGATGCACTAACTACCTATAACTATACCTCCCTCAAACATACATCTTAGAAATAACACAAGTACATGTCAATCATACATTAACTAAAAAGGCATACATTTACCCACATAAAGAGAATGAAACATTTAAAGGGTTAATACCCTTGACCTCCTTACACGCTCCTAAAGATACTGTTCGGAGCAGCCATATAGTTGTGCCGCTGATCTGAATTGTGCTCTCTCCAAGGCCGCAGAGGTAGATTTGTCTCTGCAGCATGGGAGAAGCATAATGGGACTGTGTGGCGGCTGTCAAACAGCCGCAAGACATGCAGCTGCGGGGCTCAAACATATTTTTCAAGCACGCCGAAGACACTCGTTTAGCACCTGAGCATGCTCGGATAACTAACTCCTTGTCCGAGCACGTTAGCTCATCACTAACAGACAGCATATATCTATAAACGGCAGCAATCAGTGGGGGCTCAGATCGCTGTATGGTAAAAATGACTCAGCAACATGATTGAGGCCAGTACAATATGGCAGTACCAAACTTGTTGTATGAGTATAGTTTGCATTATTTTAGATGGTTTAAAAAATGTGCAAGTTTGTATAAAAAAAATAAATAGAAACAAAATTGTTATCACCATTTTAAAGACCCATTGTGCTTTTGTTTTTAAGATTGGTGGTTTTTTTTTTTTTGCATGTCCAGCTGTAGCTTTTTTTGGTACCATCTAGGGGTCCTTGTGATATTTTGGTCACCTTTATTGCATTTTAAGGGGAGCTGTGGAAACTGAAAAACAGCAGTTCTGGTGTTACGGCGTTTAACAAGAGAAAGCAATAATGAATACGTTTATTTTCTATTTTTGTTATTTTTAGATGGGAAAAATTGAAATTCTTAATTGATCACCACCTTGCAATGGGTTTTGTTCCAGGCTCTCCAAAATCAAAAAAGTTATAAACAGGGGATTTCCTTTTTTCACCTTCCTAAGGCACTGTGCATGATCTCTTATCACTAGCGTTACCATTGAGAGCCCTTTACTTGTTCTCCCTCCTCTTTTCGGAACAGAGACCATTCAATCCGGCTGGCGGTGATTCAGTGTGCCTCAGATGGAACAGATCATGTTAGGACACAAGGCCATAAAGGAGGCAATAATACAACATTGATCATAGGTGTGACAACCTGGGCGGCACATTCATCTTTATAGCCTTTTACAGGAATTGTCTCCGCTGATTGCTCTGTGTGGGAAATGTAAAGCTTCATTATAACATTAGTTGAATATTGACACTTGAATGACACAAATCTGACAGGTGAGAAGCACAAAACCAAGTAACACAATTGTGTAACACAATACTTCATACTGATTTTCAGTTGATTTAATGATTCTAAGAAATCCATTATAAGGAGTTTCCCCATTGGAATACTGATACAATGAAGTTATTTTTTATTATGCATTGATTATGCGCTATATTGAAGAAATATACCTTGAAGCTACTGGCTCCAAATCTGTAATAGGACCATATGCCAGTTAAAGGGAATCTATCAGTAGGACCAACCCTCCTAAGCCATCTATATGGGCATGTAGGTCATAGGAAGCTGAATAAAATGATACCTTGATATCCGCAATCCGATATCTTATTCCAGAGAAATCCATATTTTTTCTTAACATGTAAATTAACTGTTAAAATCTATGGGCGGGACATAGATCCCTCCAAGAATCTGCATCCAGGGAATGTTTTTTTATATGAAAGGCGGAGTTACTTGTATGAGACATGTAAATCAATAGAGCAGACTGTCAGTCACTATGTCTCACACTGGCAACTCTCCCTTTCATTTAATATAAGCTCTGGAGGCAGATTCTCGGGAAAATCTATGTCCGGCCCACAGATCTTAACAGCTCATTTACATATTTTTTTAAAAAACTTGGTTTCTCGGGAATAAGACATCGGATCGCAGATATCAAAGTATCATTTTTTAAAACTTTTCATTAACTGTATGTAGATGGCTTAGGAGGGTTGATCATAGTGACAGATTAATTTGCTCAGGGACCAGGGGCTAACTATGATGGTTACCTCTGCATTCTCTACAGATTACAGATACATTATGCAAATACTCAAATCTAATTTTGAAGAGGACTCTATGCCTGGAAAGTAAAGGGTATGCCACACTAAACGAGATCGCTAACGAGATCGCTAAAACGTCACTATTTAGCGATCTCGTTAGCGACGTCGTTGTGTGTGGCATGTAGCAACGATGTGGCCCCTGCTGTGATGTCGCTGATCGCTCACTAGCGTTCTGGACCGTTTTTTGATCGTTGGCGTCCCGCTGATGAGCCTATATCGCTGTGTTTGGCACCTTTTGCGAACGACGAGCGACCTCGTTTGTGACGCATATGACAGCGGCGCAGGCAGGACTAGGGTTTTTAGCGTACGGAGTGGATCGCAATATCTGTAAGTTCTCTTTAGCGTCACAGAGAGGATCGCAGAAGTTGCAAAGCAGGCTAGCAGGACGCAGAGAGCAGGAGCGATGCTGGAAATTCCTATGAATCAGAAGCGCTCAGTACATGCTAATGACAGATCCTAACGACCGCCAAAGTCGTTAAAGAGATCACTGACCGCTGATGAGTCGTTTATGAGATCTCCTGTTTGGCAGCTACTAGCGACCTAAAAGCGATCACACCAACGATCTCGTTAGCTTGCGTCGTTATCGTGATCGCTAACGAGATCGCTAAGTGTGGCAGTACCTTAAGAGGAAGAAGATGAACAGGAGAAGAAAAACTAACTAAATAATGTTCTTTTGCCTGTCTGAGAAAAAAAACGCCGAATAGAGAACATTTGTGACATTGCAGTCGATGGTTCCGTCAAGGGATCCATCTGAACCACGTGACGCTGACGGAATCCCTGGATGGGTGGCATAAACGCAGCGTGAACAAGGGCCATATTTGAAGAATAGCTAGAGACAGGATGGTCTACGGGAAGAAGACGGTGATATGTTGGCCACTAATATACTAATAACATTCGGTCACTGTATTCATGCGGATGTTTCCGAGACATGGATCAGCTGCCTAAACATAAGGCCGGGATCACACATGCGAGAAACACGGACGAGTCTCGCATGTGAATTCCCGGCACTGCCGCCTGCACTTGTGAGCGGCTGCATAGAAATACTTGCAGCCTACACTCCGCTACTGAGTGCAGGCGGCAGTGCCGGGAATTCACATGCGAGACTCGTCCGTGTTTCTCGCATGCTTTCAACATTTTAATTTTTATGCCCTTAAACCAGAGAACTATATCACACAACAAAGTTAATAAATAACATTTACAACATGTCTACTTTACATTAGCATAATTTTTATAGCATATTTTTTTTGTTAGGAAGTTAGAAGGGTGAAAAATTAATCAGCAATTTCTCAATTTTCCCCCAAAATTTACAAAACCAAATTTTTTTTTTAGGGATCACATTTTAAGTGACTTTGAGAGGCCTATTTGATAGAAAATACCCAAAAGTGACAACATTTTAAAAACTGCACCTCTCGAAGTGCTCAAAAACCACAGTCAATGTTTATTAATCCCTTCAGGGACTTCACAAAAATTAAAGTAATGTGAAAGGAAAAATTAAAATTTTACTTTTACCCATGAAATGTTGCTTTAGCCCCAAATTTGTCATTTTCCCAAGATTAACAGGAGAAAATGGACTGTACAATTTGTTATGTAATTTCTCCTGAGTACAAAAATACCCCATATGTGGCGGAAAACTACTGTTTGGGTGCATAGCTTGGCTTGGAAGGGAAGGAGCGCCAATTGAATTCTTGGGCTCAATTTTGGCTGGAATAGATTGTGGATGTGATGCCTCGTTTGAAGAGCCCCTGATATGTCAAAACAGCAGAAACCCCCACAAGTGACCTCAGTTTGGAGACTACACCTCTTAAGGAATTCATCTAGGGGAGTAGTGAGTATTTTACCCTTCATGCAATTCACAGCATGGTATAACATTAGGCTGAGTAAATTGGAAAATTTTCATTTTTTCCACTAAAATGTTGCTTTGGCCCCAAATTTAAAATTTTCAAAAGGGATAATAGAACAAAATGAACAATACAATTTGTTACGCAATTTTTCCTAAGTATGCCAATACCCATGTGGTCAAAAACTATCTTTGAGGCACGGTGGAAAGTTCAGATTTTTGTCATGATCCAGGACGGGGTTTTGTCTTTGTCCCGTCTTGGTCAGACAGGGGTTGATTGTTTCTGCCTCTTTCTGGCAGAGGGCGGCTATTTAGTTGCCAATTGACCTAGGTCTGGTGTTAGTTATACTCCTGCCCTAGGCTGAATTAGTTGACCCCGTGCATGCCTGTGCCTTCTGCCTGATATCTTGTTGCTTGTTTGGTTTTGACCCGGTCAGTCTCTTCGTTGTGAGTTTGTCTACTGTCTTGGTACTGTCTATTTACCAGTTCTGGTTTTCTGATCTGTCTACGTCCTGACTACCCTCTGCCTGCTTCTCTTGTACTGCATTGACCTCTCTGTGTAAGAACCCACGGCTACATCCTGACTACCCTCTGCCTGCTTCTCTTGTACTGTGCTGCCCTCTCTGTGTATGACCCCTTGGCTACGTTCTGACTATCCGTTCTGCCTATGCCCCTTGGTAACTTTGTCCCGGAGTTTTCCTTCTGCTCCTAGCTTTCGGAGCTTAGGCCACACCCCAGCAGCCAGTCAGGTGCTTCAGGTCCTGTCTGGCCTGAAACAATCTCTCTGCTCCAGCTTGCTCTGAGACCTGTGGCCGGCTCCGCCCCTGGCAGTCATGTGCTTCAGGTCCTGAAGCACGCATCTTCACCTGTTATGATTTGGTAGCTGAGGAGAGCAGGCAAAAACGGCAATACACCAGAGAGGTTGGAATCTACTGGATTGCAGTACCCTGACTAACCACCACAACTAAAGGCAGCCGTGGAGCGTTCCTAAGTTGGTCCTAGACGCCTCGTCACAGCCTGAGAGGTTAACTACACCTAAAGATAGAAAGAGGAAAGCTATCTGCCCCAGAGCAGATCCCCAAAGAACATAGGAAGCCCCCAAACATGTAATGGCGGTTAGACAAGAGGAAATACAGACACAGACAGAAAATAGTATGAGCAAACGTTGGGGCCCAATCTTCCTAGAAAGAAAAGGATAGGAAGGACACTTACTGCAATCCAAAAAACCCTAAAAAATACCATCTCTACTAATTGCAAAAACACCTGAGATCACATGACCTCTACCACCTAAATTAGTTCTCTGGTGTAACAAAACTAAGCCGCAGCCACTGAAAAAACTGGAAAAGGCAAATTAACAAATAACAGTGCTCAGATAAACTGAGAGGAGCACAAGCCCCCGGAGGGGACCTGGCTGACCTCCACAGAAGTGAGAGAACAATGCAAAAAGCAAGCGCAAAAATAAAACAGAAAATATCTTATCTGATAGCAGAAGATGCAGGCAAGAGTCAGCAAGCTTCAAAGTGAACCAGGAACCACAGTTGAGACAAGAACAATTGATCACCGGCAACCCTGATGGGAGGCAACCTCCCTTATATAAGACCAGTCTGTAACTCCTGATTGCCAATCTTCACAATCTTCATTGAATGGTTCAGTACTGTTTGTAACCACCAGAGGGAGCTTCTGCTCAGAATTCATTTCTAACACATTCACAACAGTACCCCCCCCCTTGAGGAGGGGTCACCGAACCCTCATTTGGGCAACCAGGTCGGTCAGGATGAGCTCTGTGATACGCACGGATCAGTCTCCTAGCATGGATGTCCGAAGCAAACACCCAAGAATTGTCCTCCTGACCATAACCTCTCCACTTAACCAAATACTGGAGTTTCCGTCTAGAAAAACGAGAATCCAATATTTTCTCAACCACATACTCCAGATTGCCCTCAACCAAAACAGGATCAGGAGGCACAGCCATAGGAACCACTGGCTCAAAAAACCTCTTCAATAAGGACTTGTGGAACACGTTATGGATCTTAAATGTCCCTGGAAGAAGTAAACGAAAGGAAACAGGATTAAGAATCTCCATGATCTTATAAGGTCCAATGAACCTAGGCTTAAACTTAGGAGATGCAACTCTCATAGGGATATTTCTTGAGGACAACCAGACCAAATCCCCCACTTCAAACCGAGGACCATCAGTCCTATGCCGGTTGGCAAACCGCTGGGCCCTCTCCTGAGAGAGGGACAACCTCTCCACTACCTGGTCCCAAATCTGCTGCATACGCTCCACAACAGAGTCAACACCTGGACAGACAGAAGCCTCCGTCTGTCCCGAAGAAAATCGAGGGTGAAACCCAAAATTGCAGAAAAATGGAGACATCAAAGTGGCAGAGCTAGCCCTATTATTAAGAGCAAACTCAGCCAAAGGCAAAAAAGAGACCCAGTCATCTTGATCAGCAGACACAAAGCATCTCAGATAAGTCTCCAATGTCTGGTTTGTTCTCTCAGTTTGTCCATTGGTCTGAGGATGAAAAGCCGAGGGAGAAAGACAATTGAACACCAAGTTTAGAACAAAAAGTCCTCCAAAATCTGGAAACAAACTGGACTCCTCTGTCAGACACAATGTTCTCAGGAATGCCGTGTAACCGAACCACGTGCTGAAGGAACAAAGGCACCAATTCGGAGGAGGAAGGCAACTTAGGTAATGGCACAAGATGTATCATTTTGGAAAACCTATCACAAATCACCCAGATAACGGTCATTCTCTGAGAAACAGGGAGTTCGGAAATGAAATCCATAGAGATATGGGTCCATGGTCTCTTGGGCACAGGCAATGGCATCAACAAACCACTAGAGCGAGAGCAAGGCTTGGAGCGAGAGCAAGTCCCGCAGGACTGCACAAATTCCCTAATGTCACGAGACAAAGTAGGCCACCAAAAGAACCGACTAACCAAGTCTCTGGTACCAAAAATTCCGGGATGACCGGCCAACGCGGAACAATGAATCTCAGACATCACACTCTTCTTCCACCGGTCTGGGACAAACAATTTCCCAATAGGGCAGCGCTCGGGTTTATCCTCCTGACACTCTTCCAGAGCCAGTCTCAAATTGGGCGAGATGGCGGAAAGAACTACACCCTCTTTCAAAATAACAGCAGGATCAGATAACTCAGGAGAGTCCGCAAGGAAACTCCTCGAAAGGGCATCCGCCTTAACATTCTTAGTGCCAGGAAGAAAGGAAACCACAAAATTAAAACGTGTGAAAAACAAGGCCCACCTGGCCTGTCCAGGATTAAGTCGCTTGGCTGATTCCAGATAAACCAGATTCTTATGGTCCGTGAGGACCACCACCTGATGTTTGGCTCCCTCCAGCCAATGTCTCCACTCTTCAAAAGCCCACTTCATGGCCAACAACTCCCGATTACCCACGTCATAATTACGTTCAGTTGGAGAAAATTTTCGAGAGAAGGCACAAGGGTTACTTTTAGAGGTCTCTGGATCTCTTTGGGACAAAACGGCACCTGCCCCAATTTCAGAGGCATCAACCTCCACCTGAAATGGCAGAGAAACATCAGGCTGCCGTAGAACAGGAGCAGAAGTGAATCTCTGCTTAAGTTCCTGAAACGCAGAGACTGCCTCAGGAGGCCAATTCACCACATCAGAACCCTTTTTGGTCAAATCAGTCAATGGTTTAACAATAACAGAGAAATTACCAATAAATTTACGATAAAAATTGGCAAAACCCAAGAATCTCTGAAGAGCCTTTAATGAAGTAGGTTGGACCCAATCACAGATGGCCTGAACCTTGACCGGGTCCATTTCAATAACAGATGGGGACAAAATGAATCCCAGAAATGAGATCCTCTGTACGCCAAAAATACACTTTGATCCCTTCACATACAGAGCATTCTCTCTCAAAATCTGGAACACAGTACGAACATGTTTCACATGAGAGTCCCAGTCATTGGAAAAAATCAAGATATCATCCATATAAACAATCAGAAATTTATCCACAAAATCCCTGAAAATGTCATTCATGAAGGACTGGAAGACGGAAGGAGCATTAGTGAGCCCAAAGGGCATCACTAGGTACTCAAAATGCCCCTCTGGGGTATTAAATGCCGTCTTCCATTCATCCCCGTGCTTAATGCGAATAAGGTTATACGCCCCCCTGAGGTCAAGCTTGGTAAACCAAGTAGCACTTTTCACCCTGGAAAACAGGTCAGAAATCAAGGGTAACGGATATTGATATTTCACAGTGATATTGTTCAAGAGACGATAATCAATACACGGCCTTAATGAACCATCCTTTTTGGCCACAAAGAAAAAATCGGCACCCAAGGGTGAAGAGGATGGTCTGATATGACCCTTCTCCAATGACTCCTTGATATAAGACCGCATAGCGTCATGTTCAGGTACAGACAAGTTAAAAAGGCGACCTTTAGGTAATTTACTACCAGGCACTAATTCAATAGCACAGTTGTAGCTCCTATGGGGGGGCAAGGATGCAGATTTACTTTCGCTAAACACATCAGAAAAATCAGTCAAAAAGTCAGGAACATCCTGAGCCTGGGGAGAGGCAGAAAAAACAGGAGTGTTGGCATTAATACATTGGCAGCCCCAACTGGTTACAGACACAGATTTCCAATCCAAAACAGGATTATGAGACTGTAACCAAGGGAAACCTAGTACAACAATGTCATGCAGATTATACAGCACAAAAAAATTGCAACTCTTCTGATGATCAGGTTCAACCCTCATTATCACCTGAGTAGAGAACTGGGGTTTATTCTCAGCCAAAGGGGTAGAATCAATCCCCAGTAGGGGAATAGACTTCCGTAGGGGTATCAAGGGAAACCCAAAACGTTTAGCAAAATCAAAATCCATCAGGTTAATAGCTGCTCCCGAATCAACAAAAGCCTGAGCAGAAAATGTGGACAGGGAGCAAATCAGGGTGACAGTCAACAGAAATTTAGTCTGAACGCTACCCAAGACAACTGAGCGTGCAAAACGTCTTGCCCGCTTAGGGCAGACTGAAATAGCATGAGAGGCGTCACCACAGTAGAAACATAACCCATTGCATTTTCGAAACTCATGACGCTGTGCCCCAGAAGCCACTCTATCACACTGCATGGGTTCAGAAGCTGGTTCACAAGGCAACACTGTTCCACGCATACCTCTACGCTCACGCAAAAATCTGTCAATTTGAATCGCTAATGACATAGAATCATTGAGACCAGAGGGAGCAGGGACACCCACCATAACATCTTTTACATTCTCTGACAGACCCTTCCGAAAAAGGGCTGCCAAAGCATCATCATTCCATTTGGTCAGGACTGCCCACTTTCGGAATTTCTGACAGTATAACTCAGCGTCCTCAAGCCCCTGATTTAATGCCAACAAGGTTTTTTCAGCTTGATCAGTGACATTAGGTTCATCGTACAATAACCCAGAGCCAGAAAAAATGCATCAACATTACTCAAAACAGGGTCCCCAAGTGTCAGGGAAAAAGCCCAATCCTGAGGATCGCCGCGCAGGAGAGAAATGACAATTTGAACCTGCTGTGCTGCGTTCCCTGAGGACTTAGGTTTTAAGGCAAAAAACAACTTACAGTTATTTTTGAAATTCAGAAATTTAGCTCGATCCCCCAAAAACAAATCTGGCATGGGGATCCTAGGTTCCACAACCGGCAACCCTGCAAGATAGGTAGCAATACTCCGAACTTCAGTGGCAAGCTGATCCACACGGCCAGACAACTGTGCAAACTCCATTGAGAGAAAAAAAACAAATCCTCAGCACCCAGAGAAAAAGAGGGGAAAAAAATGCAACAAACAGAGAAAAAAAAAAATCTCTGACAACTTTTTTTTTTTTTTTTTTACACTATTTTTCCCTTCTGTGAGTACCATATAATTTTCAGTTTTGGCCGGTGATACTGTTATGATTTGGTAGCTGAGGAGAGCAGGCAAAAACGGCAATACACCAGAGAGGTTGGAATCTACTGGATTGCAGTACCCTGACTAACCACCACATCTAAAGGCAGCCGTGGAGCGTTCCTAAGTTGGTCCTAGACGCCTCGTCACATCCTGAGAGGTTAACTACACCTAAAGATAGAAAGAGGAAAGCTATCTGCCCCGGAGCAGATCCCCAAAGAACATAGGAAGCCCCCAAACATGTAATGGCGGTTAGACAAGAGGAAATACAGACACAGACAGAAAATAGTATGAGCAAACGTTGGGGCCCAATCTTCCTAGAAAGAAAAGGATAGGAAGGACACTTACTGCAATCCAAAAAACCCTAAAAAATACCAACTCTACTAATTGCAAAAACACCTGAGATCACACGACCTCTACCACCTAAATTAGTTCTCTGGTGTAACAAAACTAAGCCGCAGCCACTGAAAAAACTGGAAAAGGCAAATGAACAAATAACAGTGGCTCAGATAAACTGAGAGGAGCACAAGCCCCGGAGGGGACCTGGCTGACCTCCACAGAAGTGCAGAAACAATGCAAAAAGCAAGCACAAAAATAAAAGCAGAAAATATCTTATCTGATAGCAGAAGATGCAGGCAAGAGTCAGCAAGCTTCAAAGTGAACCAGGAACCACAGTTGAGACAAGAACAATTGATCACCGGCAACCCTGATGGGAGGGAACCTCCCTTATATAAGACCAGTCTGTAACTCCTGATTGCCAATCTTCATTGAATGGTTCAGTACTGTTTGTAACCACCAGAGGGAGCTTCTGCTCAGAATTCATTTCTAACACATTCACCGCTGCTGCCTCGCTCCACAGGTCTCTTTGAGTACAGTCTGCCTAACTCAGAACATGCGCACTGGCTCAGTGAGCAAGTGCAGTGCGATGTTCATGTCAATTTTGCTGGAATGGTTTGAGGGTGCCATGTCACACTTGGAAATGCCCATTTGTTAGGCAATCTCTGCATGTGTTGTGGATGTCGAACAGCCTCGAGACATGCAGGCGCAAGTACTCAAACGCCAGTCACTCAGCACTCGAGCATGCTCGGATAGCACCTTATCCAAGCATGTTCGCTCATCACTAGACATTATTCTTCGGGTTGGTGAGATTACAGCGATACCAAATTGAGGGCTTGTTTTTTGCGGGACAAGTTGACATTTTTATTGGTACCACTTTAGGGCACATAACATTCTTTGATCGCTTTATATTGAGATTTTTGGGAGGCAGACTGAACAAAAAAAAACAGAAATTCAAGAATTGTTTTTAGGGTTTTTTTTTTTGTAAAAGTGATAACTTTATTCTTTCGGTCAGCCTCTGTAGCTGGCAGATCCGGATTTCATGACAACTTTGGGTTGCAGTGGCAACGATCGGGCCTTCGCAATGACGATTGCAGGGGTGCAAATTGCATGAGAGGAAGCCCTATCCCAGATTTCTAAATGCTGCGATCGCCATCAATCGCGGCATTTTGGGGGTGAAATGGTTCGGGGCGGTGCGGGCACCACTCCTGCCCGTGACAGCCGGAGCTCGGCTATAAGTTACACAAAGTTCTCGGTGGCGATCGTGCAGGAACTGCAACTGCCTACATGATGCCATGACGTAAATGTACGTCATTTTGCGGGAAACACTTACCAACCATGATGTAAACTTATGTTAAATGTAGTGAAGGGTTTCAGGTGCAGAATCCCAGTTTTTCTGCACTGAAAACGCATTCAAAAACTGCATGAAATTTACCAATTTTGGCGGAGAAAGAAGCTATTTTTTCAGATGAGATAAATGACAAAGTTGCTTATTTTCATGTGTACTATTGGTTTATTAAAGAAAAATTAAAATGACGGTTACACTTTAAGAATGTAATAAGGAGACATTTTTCTACCCATGTCACCATTGATAACAGAAATAAAAGTGAAAGTGTGTGACAGTAAGCTGCTCCACCCCAGACTCCGGGAAGAGGCAGATTTTGCTCTATAGACTTCTCATAAGATCATTTGTTAATTGTTACAGCCAAGTCCATTTATTTTTAAAACTGTGATGTTGTAAAAATGTAGTTACAGCAATCCACTGAGCGCCTGATAGTGCGGCAGAATCTTCCACCAGTGTTCTACATTTCATATTTGGGGGAACAGATCCGTACAGAGGCAGCCGGACACTTCCATTAGGGAAAAACCGGGTCTCTGATCATATCAATGTCGATCACCCATATCTGTCGTCACCACCTCCAGCATGTGCATTTGCCCACACATTTCCATACGTGTGGTAACATGCTGACTAAATGTGCGCAGCCCTGCTCAATGCAAGTGTATTGAAATAGGCCAGAATCAGACTAGTTGGAATGTGGCTGGAAGTCTGCAGATCGCTTACTGCGGTCACATGACCTCCGTTCTCGGGAAAATGCCAACAACTCCCAGGTCTGCAGTCACTTAGAGTATCTGCAGACGTGTACCCCAAGACTGGACAACCCCTTTAAGCTTTTAGGTAGATGAATCTTGTATATGCTGCTAAATTTGCACTCAACTTTATCATGCATCTGTTAGAACCCTCTTGTTAGGTTTTGTTTCAGTTTGCTGGTCACATGACCTTTTTACCCTATTTAGTCTGGCTCCGCCCTTCTGGCTTTGCTGGACTTCATTGTATTATCTACTCTTAAGCTAGCCGGGTGCTTAGGTGCCTTACTCTGTCAGTTTTGCTTGATCTTAGGATCTCTTAGTATTTGTTTTCTGTTTTATTTTCCCTGCTACACTTTCTGTTAGGAGGTGTCCACCTTTTCACCCAGTCCCTAGATCTTGTAGGAATTCCTCCCTCGCAACTATAGGTCTTCGTTCAGACTAGCTGAGGACTTTAGCGGGTCTGGTCGCAGGATCAGGTTCCCCGTTACATCGTAGGGATCCAGCTCAGTCCTATTGTAGGGACAGAATTCCCTCCTTTCCTTAGTACTTGTAGCAGATCATAACAGTAAGTCCAGCCCAAAAGAAAAAAAAAAAAAAAATCTCTAAGGAAAGATTTTCTGTTTCCATCATGGTTTCGGTTCAGGATTTGGTTCAACGCCTGCAGGGACTTTCTCTGGAGGTGGCTGAGATAAAGCAACACGTGAGTAGTTGTTCTGGAGCACATTTCGTGGAGCCAAAGGTACGTTTGCCTGATTTTTTGGTGAACAACAAGATTTTTTTTCTTTTAAAAATGCTTGCTTGTTGTATTTCCGTTTGAGACCCAGATCCTCTGGTGATGAATCACAGCGCATAGGGTTCATAATGTCACTTTTGCGCAAAGAACCTCAGGACTGGGCCTTTTCTCTGCAGCCTAGTGATCCATGCTTTAGATCTGTGGATAATTTTTTTTCTGCTTTGGGGTTATTATATGACGATCCTGATCGTGTTTCATCAGCTGAGACAGAATTGAGACGTTTGAGACAGGGATCAGGTAATGTGGAAAAATATTGTACTCACTTCCGAAGGTGGTCCACTCAGGTGGGCTGGAACGATTCAGCTTTGAAAAGTTTATTTCTTGCAGGGTTAAGTGAAAGGGTTAAAGATTTGCTGATTGCTTATCCCATACCTGGTAACTTGCAAGAGGCTATGCAATTAGCCATACGGGTGGATAGGAGACTGCGTGCAAGGGTTAATGAGAGTAAATCTGCCTTGTCAGCTCCAAGTTTGGAGAAGGAATGTACTGACATTGGAGAGCCGATGGAAATTGGAGCAATGACACCTCACTCTCTGGAAAAAGAACGCAGATTTGCTAAGGGCTTGTGTTTCTATTGTGGCAAATCTGAGCATTTTATTAAGAACTGTGCGCTTCGAATGAATAAAGAGAGAAAAAAAAATGAGGTCAGTTTCGCCCGCATAGCTTGTTTAAACAATAAAGGTGTCTTTCTTTCTGCTACCACTGCTGTTGAGGAGGAATTAATGGAGTTTCGGGTATTTGTGGATTGTGGTTCAACTCTCAATGTGATTGATGGGAAATTTTTGGAAAAACTAAAATTAAAACCCAAACTTCTGTCTTCCCCTATTAATGTGGTGTCTGTGGATGGTTCTCCCTTGAAAAATGTTACTCACCATATCTGTGAATTTCCTCTATTAATGGTGTTCATCAAGAGAATTTGGATTTGGTAGTTTTGAATAATTTGCCCTCACCGGTGATTTTGGGGTTACCCTGGTTAAAATTGCACAATCCGGTACTGGATTGGTCTACCAATGAAATTAAGTCCTGGAGTCCCAATTGTTATGACAAGTGTTGTAACGGGCGTATTGCTGCTGTAGTTAAGGGGGAGTTACCTGTACCTATTCAGGATTTTTGGAAAGTTTTTTCTGATAAGGAATCGCAGGTATTGCCTCCTCATAGAGAATATGATTGTGCAATTGAATTTGTCCCTGGAGCGACTCTTCCTAAAAGTCGTTTATTTAATTTGACTATTCCTGAGAGAAAGGCTTTGGAGGAATACATACAGACAAGCTTGGCCGCGGTCACATTAGGCCTTCCAAATCTCCTGTGGCGGTTGGATTTTTTTTTGTTAAAAAAAGGACGGCGGTTTACGGCCTTGTCTAGACTTTCGTGAGATTAATAAGATTACTGTACGCAATCCTTACCCACTGCCATTGATTCCTGATTTGTTTAATCAGTTAGTGGGGGCCAAGTGGTTCTCGAAAATTGATCTTCGAGGGGCATACAATTTGTTGCGCATGAAGGAGGGGGATGAATGGAAGACTGTGTTTAACACTCCACTGGGTCATTTTGAGAATCTGGTCATGCCCTTTGGGGCTTTCAGTGCTCGGCATTTTTTCAGAATCTTATTAATGACATCCTTAGACCTTTGATCGGCAGAAGTGTGGTTGTGTATTTGGATGACATTTTGATTTATTCACAGATTTGGAGTCTCATTGGAGGAGTGTGTGTGAAGTATTACAGTTACTGAGTGATAATTCACTTTTTGCCAAACTAGAAAAATGTGAGTTCGCTGTACAGAGACTTAGTTTTTTGGGCTACATTGTCTCCAGTGAAGGTTTTGAGATGGACCCGGTGAAAGTGCAAGCTGTGCAGGATTGGCCTAGACCTATTGGTGTGAAATCAATACAGAGGTTTTTGGGGTTCGCCAATTATTATAGAAAATTCATAAAAATTTTTTCTGTGATTGCCAAACCTCTGACCGATCTCACCAGGAAAGATGCTGATGCGGTTCAGTGGACTACTGAGGCCATTGAGGCTTTTGTGTTGCTAAAGGAGAGGTTCAGCTCTGCTCCCATCCTTACGCAGCCTGATGTGACTAAACCATTTTTGGTTGAGGTTGATGCTTCTTCTGTGGGGGTCGGCGCGGTGTTGTCTCAGGCAAAGATGGATGGAGTACATCCCTGTGCTTTTTTTTCAAAGAAATGTTCTGAGTCTGAACTAAATTATGATATCGGTAATCGGGAATTGTTGGCAATTAAACTCGCATTTGAACACTGGCGTCATTTTTTGGAGGGAGCGGAATTTCCCATTCAAGTCTTCACGATCATAAAAATCTGATCTACCTTGATGCTGCCAAACGCTTGAATGCCCGTCAGGCTAGGTGGGCACTGTTTTTCTCACGGTTTAATTTTACCGTTACTTACATCCCAGGTTCTAAAAATGTTAAAGCTGATGCTTTGTCTCGCAGCTTTTCTCCTATGGTGGGTACAGAGGAGGAGGAGAAGAACATCTTGCAAGAGGGGGTTGTTATTGCTGTTTTGGACTCCGTGTTGGAAGATGAGATTCTTAAAGCACAGGAGAATGCCCCATCTAACACGCCGCATGGGAGGTTGTTTGTGCCTGGTACCCTGAGGAAAGATTTGTTTGTTGAATGTCATGACTCTCGGTTGGCAGGTCATCCTGGAATCTCTGAGACCAAGAGACTTGTGGGTCGCAGCTTTTGGTGGCCTGGATGGCAGAAGGAAGTCATTAAGTGGGTGCGTCAATGCACTGTGTGTGCTAGATCTAAGTCTTCTCATACTCTGCTGCGGGGTTGCTTTGCCCTCTGGAGGTCCCTAGTGCACCTTGGACACATTTAGCTATGGACTTTATTACTGACCTTCCCCCCTCTGAGGGTTTCACTGTCCTCTGGGTGGTCGTGGACCGTTTTAGCAAGATGTGTCACTTGGTTCCTTTCATCAAACTGCCCTGCGCTAAGACTCTCGCTAAGGCCTTTGTCAAGGAAATAGTCAGACTACATGGTGTTCCTACTGACATTGTTTCTGATAGGGGACCTCAGTTTGTGGCTCGTTTTTGGCGCGCTTTTTGTGACAGGTTGGGAGTTCATTTGTCGTTTTCATCCGGATATCTTCCTGAGTCTAATGGCCAGACAGAAAGGAAAAACCAGGATGTTGAGCAGTTCTTGCGTTGTTTTGTGACTGATAATCAAGAGGGGTGGTCTGAGTTTCTGCCACTTGCTGAGTTTGCTCTTAACAACCATACATCCGCTTCTGCTGGTTGTTCGCCTTTTTTTTGTTGTACTGGGAGACATCCGTCATTTGGGTCATTTTCCAAGTTGGGATCGGCTGTACCTGAAGAGGAGAATTTTTCTGGTGTTTTGGAGAGAGTTTGGACTGATGTGCGTGGTAATCTTCAGGAGGCTAACAAAAGATCCAAAGTGTATTTTGATAGAAAACGACAAGAGGTTTTGTTTGCTATTGGTGACATGGTCTGGTTGTCCTCTAAGAATCTGCGCTTGAGGATTCCGTCTAAGAAATTGGGTCCCAAGTTTGTAGGGCCCTTTAAGGTGCTTCAGGTTATTAACCAATCTGCTGTTAAGTTGGAGCTTCCCACTCCTGGAAGATTAATCCGGTGTTTCATGTTTCTCTCTTGAAAAAAGCTGAGGTCTCAGAGGGAGACGTGTTGGCCACTGTTCCCTGGTGGTGGAGGACGGGCAATATGAGATTTCCCGCATCCTAAATTCTAGACGGTATAGAGGGGGTTTGCAGTACCTCGTCGCTTGGAAGGGTTATGGACCCGAGGATAACTCATGGGTGAGGGCGGATGATGTTTCTGCGTCTAGACTTGTCAGAGCGTTTCACAAGAGGTTTCCGGGTAAGCCTAAGTCCTAGGGGATCCGGAGGATCCTCTTAGAAGGGAGGGTACTGTTAGAACCCTCTTGTTAGGTTTTGTTTCAGTTTGCTGGTCACATGACCTTTTTACCCTATTTAGTCTGGCTCCGCCCTTCTGGCTTTGCTGGACTTCATTGTATTATCTACTCTTAAGCTAGCCGGGTGCTTAGGTGCCTTACTCTGTCAGTTTTGCTTGATCTTAGGATCTCTTAGTATTTGTTTTCTGTTTTATTTTCCCTGCTACACTTTCTGTTAGGAGGTGTCCACCTTTTCACCCAGTCCCTAGATCTTGTAGGGATTCCTCCCTCGCAACTATAGGTCTTCGTTCAGACTAGCTGAGGACTTTAGCGGGTCTGGTCGCAGGATCAGGTTCCCCGTTACATCGTAGGGATCCAGCTCAGTCCTATTGTAGGGACAGAATTCCCTCCTTTCCTTAGTGCTTGTAGCAGATCATAACAGCATCAAAGGCTCCTTGACACTGCAACTTTGGTTGGGATATCTCCAAATCTGTTGTGCCTTAAATTGAATCTGTCAGCAGCTTTTTTGCTATTTAATCTGACAGCAACATAATATAGGGGCAGAGAGCCTGATTCCAGGGATGTGTCAACAGGACTAGGTGTCACGCGTAGGCCAGTGAGGTTAATCTGTGCAACAATTCACCGACAGTGTACCCATTTTTTTTAACAATATCAAATAAGATATAACTTTTAATATTATAATTAAGAAAAAACAATCTTTTCAGAAAAACAAGTCAAAGATGACTCACAAGAAAAATCACAAAAAAATAAAAATAATTTTGTCTGAAAATTAACGAGGGGAGGAGAAAATTCACCCTATTATTGCACTGATATCTCCCTACCTGCGGAGTTTGGCACCCTAAAACCTGCGCAGTGGCGCCCCCGCTCAACGGTGGCAATCCCTCCCTAGAAGACCCTAACAAGAGCAGGGTGCAAGGGGTCAAAAGAAGTAAGGTACCATATGATTAAATCCACATATTGCCCCAACTCTGATATATGGTATGTGTACTATATCAGATACGGCAATCATTGGGACATTTTTTTTCCCATATTTTTAGTCTGAAACAATACGGGAATCTTTAAGGCGCAATTGTGGGGTGAAATGCTGAAATAGTGGATTGGACGCATGTGTGAATGGCGCATGCACAAGGTGAACCGCATCTGCGTCCCAAATAAACAGGAAAAAGTTCCCGGGATGTCCCGCAAGTGTGTTTTTGACGTCTCAAATGGAGGGGTAGAGGCGAGGTTTAAGCATGGCGGACACCGGCTCCACAACTCACGCTGATAGGTATTATCCCGACGCTGTTGATGGCCATCTCTTTGACATGATAAGGTAAGTTATCTCAGTATGTTCTCCTGATGAACCGCTAGATGGGGAAACGCGTCAAGAATATATGCATACTGAATATTATGGCGATAGTGGCTGGATTGATGGATAACAGGGATTCTGGAGTCAGCCCCTACATCATACTGTGCTCAGATTCTCTAGCAAAAACCTGTTGACAGGCTCCCTTTAAGTTGTGGTGTCCTTAATGGAAGTCACATTTCTAACAGTACTCTCTGCACAGATACACAATGCCTACATCATCCTCTCCAGGTCCTCTAACATGCCCGATTCCTGGTACAAGCAAATTACCGTCTTCTTCAATGGGTCTTTTCAAGCTCCTCAGTGGAAGAATGTGTTAAGTTTGTCTTCAACAGCCCCAATCACTGTGATTCTGGTTCCTGCATTCAATGTACACAGCAACGTTGGCATACCAATGTTGTAATCAATGTGATCCAGACTCCAGCAACGTTGGTATACCAATGTTGTAATCAATGTGATCCAGACTCCAGCAACGTTGGTATACCAATGTTGTAATCAATGTGATCCAGACTCCAGCAACGTTGGCACACCAATGTTGTAATCAATGTGATCCAGACTCCAGCAACGTTGGTATACCAATGTTGTAATCAATGTGATCCAGACTCCAGCAACGTTGGCACACCAATGTTGTAATCAATGTGATCCAGACTCCAGCAACGTTGGCATACCAATGTTGTAATCAATGTGATCCAGACTCCAGCAATGTTGGCACACCAATGTTGTAATCAATGTGATCCAGACTCCAGCAACGTTGGCATACCATGGCATACCAATGTTGTAATCAATGTGATCCAGACTCCAGCAACGTTGGCATACCAATGTTGTAATCAATGTGATCCAGACTCCAGCAACGTTGGCATACCAATGTTGTAATCAATGTGATCCAGACTCCAGCAATGTTGGCACACCAATGTTGTAATCAATGTGATCCAGACTCCAGCAACGTTGGCATACCAATGTTGTAATCAATGTGATCCAGACTCCAGCAACGTTGGCATACCAATGTTGTAATCAATGTGATCCAGACTCCAGCAACGTTGGCACACCAATGTTGTAATCAATGTGATCCAGACTCCAGCAACGTTGGCATACCTATGTTGTAATCAATGTGATCCAGACTCCAGCAACGTTGGCACACCAATGTTGTAATCAATGTGATCCAGACTCCAGCAACGTTGGCATACCAATGTTGTAATCAATGTGATCCAGACTCCAGCAACGTTGGCATACCAATGTTGTAATCAATGTGATCCAGACTCCAGCAACGTTGGCACACCAATGTTGTAATCAATGTGATCCAGACCCCAGCAACGTTGGCATACCTATGTTGTAATCAATGTGATCCAGACTCCAGCAACGTTGGCATACCAATGTTGTAATCAATGTGATCCAGACCCAGCAACGTTGGCATACCTATGTTGTAATCAATGTGATCCAGACTCCAGCAACGTTGGTATACCAATGTTGTAATCAATGTGATCCAGACTCCAGCAACGTTGGCATACCAATGTTGTAATCAATGTGATCCAGACTCCAGCAACGTTGGCACACCAATGTTGTAATCAATGTGATCCAGACTCCAGCAACGTTGGCATACCAATGTTGTAATCAATGTGATCCAGACCCAGCAACGTTGGTATACCAATGTTGTAATCAATGTGATCCAGACTCCAGCAACGTTGGTATACCAATGTTGTAATCAATGTGATCCAGACTCCAGCAACGTTGGCACACCAATGTTGTAATCAATGTGATCCAGACTCCATTTGCACACAAGACTCCGTCATTTGCTATAGCTCCACCATGGAAGTACCCTTGATCAATATCCAAGCTCCTACCTATAAGGGTGAGTTTCCACGGTCAGGAAACGCTGCGGTTTGGCGCTGTGCGCTGGCGCAGCGCCAACACGCAGCGTCCAGATGTTACAGCATAGTGGAGGGGATTTCAAGAAATCCAGTCTCCACTATGCGTAACAATACGCAGGTGGCAAACTGCGTAAACGGACATGCGGCGCGTCTTTTAGACCGCAGCATGTCCTCGCGTATTGCGCGACGGTGCGTCGCCGCAACAGAATTAACACAGGGCTATGCAGCCTGCGCTCTTCCGGAGGTGTTCCGGAGGTGTCCTGAACACCTCCGGAAAGATCGCGCGTCAGAAAGGGGGCGGGCTTAGACGGAGCGGAATTTCCGCCGTCCAAGCGCTATGGTTCCGGACCGTGGAACCATAGCCTTAGATGTCCAAGTTCTCTATCTCTGCTACACTAGATTAGTAAATTTCAATCTACGAGTTCGGAGGCTGTCGGACCTCCAACTCAATCGGTAAAATGATCTAATTTACTTGAACGCTCTTCTAGTTACTTTAAATTAAAACCTGCATTCATGTTTCTTTGCAATAATTAAAGCTTTTGTTCACTTCCAACTTTACCTGTCACGACAAATGTACTGTACGTCTTCTAACCTCTGCATTTACCCGTCATCAAGTTTTTCACGCAGAACTGGACACAAGATGTAAAAGTGGCTGCAGGGTTGAACCTACTCCGATGTAGTCCTCCATATTTAGCTGTGTATAAACCCGCCAACACCACTAATTGTACACTGTGCATAGGCAGAAAGCTGTCAAAGAAAGCAGACAATCAGGGGTGTAGGTGGGGTTATACAGAGCTCAGCATTCAGAGAACTGCTAGATATACAACAGATAAAACTGTGATTTTATAAAAACTATAACACACAGCCGAGTAAGTGACAAATCAGGAATCAGGTTCTCAGCCTTGACATTATGTTCCTCTCCGATTACACAGCGAAAACCCGGTGAGATTCCCTTTAAAAAAAAAACCCTTCCATGTGAACATTTTCTGAGGGAAATCCATATACATGTTCATATAATGAGGGTTTTTTTTCCAGCAGGGTTTTGAATCACAGAATAAAAAAAAGTGAAAAATCACATTTTATGCAGAATCCTCATGGAGACCAAACCAGAGCTTGACACCGAAGTGGAACAAATGCAAAACATCATCGAAAACTGCATGGATTTATCAACGTGGATTTCTCTTGAGAAATCACATCCGATTTTTCCACCTCAAAATAAAAAAAACTCTGTGTGAACATACCCTTAGACAAAAAAAACTTACCAAATTGTGACAACAGCCGAAGGATTGTTAATGTATACGCAGACTTCTTTTAGAGGCCGACATACCCACCGAGTTTTGCTAATAGTGGGGTCTTCTTTGCGGTCTTTTCTGTCATTTTTAGAGCAGGCTCTGCTGACCATTTTTTTTTTTGGTTTATTGAGTGCTTTTTCAGGTGGTTTATGGGCGGAACCTCCTGAAAAAGCCACTGTGTGCACATTCCATCAAATCACAGAGCATTTAAAAAAAAATACTGAATAGAAAAGAGACAATTTTGCAATTGATTTCACTTGTCCAGTTTATTAAGTTTGTAATATAAAAAAATAAGACATCTCAACTCGTGCAAACAAGATAAAGATAAAATTTAACTCCTCGGTCCTATAGTGTTACTGTCGTCTAGACAAAGACAAGAGACTATACATCCATTCATTGAAAGAGAGAAAACGGACAGTAACTGATAAAGCTGCACACGCACCAGGCTAAACGGATTGTTTGTGACGCAGAACGTGGGACTCATGGGCTGAAAGGTTCCACATAAATGCGGAATCTGAAGCTTCACGATTCTTAATTTTAACTTTTTAGAATGTGACACAAGGCGATGTAAAGTCTATAATTCAGACCTTTTTTAGCAAGGTTTACAAATGTAAGAGAATGTGTCATCAGAAAATGACCTATTGTTTAAATCCAGTTTTTATCTTCGATATATTTAAAAAACAAAACAAAAAAAAAAAACCTTTGACAACTTTTTATCCCATAACACAATCTTTATTAAAAAATAGAAATGAGAATCTTTGCAATCTTCACACTAGCCACTTGTTGTTTCAGAAAATAAAACATGCACATTAGCAGCAACAGTGTATTGAAGAGTCTAATGAGCGTGTGCAAAGGTCATTATGAAGGAAGGGAGAAGCAGGGTCAGCTCTGACATTGATGATGGCGATTGGTGGATCCTGTGTTATCAGCTGTGTATAGAAGAGTTACAGTACCTACCTTTGATAATAAGGAGACTGCTGAAAACTCTTTCTGAAAAGGACAGGAAGTAAAGGTCTAAAAAAAAAAAAAAAAAGCCACAGTGGCCAGTGTGAAAAGTGCAAGGTGCGCAATTTTGAAATTTAAATAAAGATCACAATCTAAAAGACAAATCATTGTCATTTTAAAGCATGTGTTACACAAAAACCTTCTTAAAAGGGAACCTGTCACCAGGTTTGGCCGATACGAGATACAGCCACCGGCTTTCAACCCTCATATATGGCATTCTATAATGCTGTATGTCTGCCCCCAACCCGACCTGCAAGACAAGAAAAAGACCTTTCATTATACTCACCTGCGGGGCGGTCCGGTCCTAGGGGTGTCGATGTTCTTGGTCCGGCGCCTCCCAACTTCTTGCAATGCCGTCCTCCTGCTTGCTTCTTACGGATGTTGCGTCCCTACATCATCCACACAAAGGAAGGAGGACGGCATTGAAAGAAGATGGGAGGCGCCGGAACAAGAACATCGACACCCCTGGGACCGGACCGCCCCGCAGGTGAGTATAATGAAAGGTCTTTTCCAGGTTGGGTTGGGGCAGATATAGATAGAATGCTGTATATCAGAACTGAAAAGAAGAGGTCTTATCTTATACGGCCAAACCTGGTGACAGATTCCCTTTAACCCCTTCATGACCAAAGCTTTTTTGGGGTTTTGTGTTTTCGTTTTGCACTCCCCTTCTTCCCAGAGCCATAACTTTTTTATTTTTCCGTCAACATGGCCATGTGAAGGCTAATTTTTTGAGGGCCGAGTTGTAATTTTGAACGACACTATTGGTTTTACCATGTCGTGTACTAGAAAACGGGAAAAAAAATTCCAAGCGCGGTGAAATTGCAAAAAAAAAAAGTGTAATCCCACACTTGTTTTTTTGTTTGGCTATTTTGCTAGGTTCAATAAATGCTAAAACTGACCTGCCATTATGATTCTCCAGGTCATTACGAGTTCATAGACACCAAATGTGTCTAGGTTCTTTTTTATCTCATTGGTGAAAAAAAATTCCAAACTTTGTTAAAAAAAAAAAATTGCGCTATTTTCCGAGACCCGTAACGTCTCCATTTTTTGTGATCTCGGTTGGGTGAGGCCTTATTTTTTGCGTGCCGAGCTGATGTTTTTAGTGATACCAGTTTGGTGTAGATACAATCTTTTGATCACCCGTTATTGCATTGTAATGCAATGTCGTGGCGACCAAAAAAAACGTAATTCTGACGTTATTCATTTTTTTTATCGCTACGCCATTTAGCGATCAGGTTAATCTTTTCTTTATTGATAGATCGGTTGATTCTGAACGCGGCGATACCTAATATGTGTATGTTTGATTTTTTTTTTTTTTAATTCTTTTATTTTGAATGGGGCGAAAGGGGGGTGATTTAAACTTTCATATTTTTTTATATTTTTAAACACTTTTTTTTTTTTTTTACTTTTGCCATGCTTCAATAGTCTCCATGCATGGCAGAAGTAAAAAAAAAGTGTTTAAATATATATAAAAAAAAAATATAAAAGTCTAAATAGTTTAAATAGTCCCCATGGGAGGCTACAAGCTGGCACAACTCGATCGGCTCTGCTACATAGAGGCGATGAGCAGATGCCTCTATGTGGCAGAATTACTGACTTGCTATGAGCGCCGACCACTGGGTGGCGCTCATAGCAATTCGGCACTGACAACAATAGAGGTCTCCAGCAGACCTCGGGTTGTCACTGGTGAACCACGATCACGTGATGCGGGTCGCTGGATTTCGGCCCGACGGCCGGAAGCGCATGTTAAATGCTGCGGTCAGCGTTTGACAGCGGCATTTAACTAGTTAATAGCTGCGGGTGGATGGCTATTCCACCGTGGCTATTGCGAGCACATGTGAGCTGTTCAAAGCAGCTGAAAAGATGTGGGCTCACCACCGGAGCCCACATCAAAGGGGGAGATACCGACTATTACGACAGTTGTTTAACGTGATCTCCGGGTATCCCGCTGCCAGGACCTCTGCTGAGGTACGGCCATATATCTGTCTGGCCTTCAAGAAGAGACTCCGTGAAGCCGTTCTTGGCTCTGATAGATTATGGCTCCTTTACAAGGGATCGTTTTTTTGTGTTAAAGGGATGTCCCAGTGTTACGCAATTATGGCATGTCTACCGGAAAAAATATAGGCATAAAGTAACACATGCAAATATACGGTGTACGCGGTGAAACGTTCCAGAAGGACACCCTCTCAAAACCACCACCCCTCGGAGATCAAATTATTCAGCAACTGTGTCCACCACGATAGGAGGCAGCCTTTCTCTATACAGAACACCTCCTCTGACCAAAAAACAGTTTTCTACTCAGAACCACGTTGAAAAGACCACAAATTGGACAGATGTATTGGAACAAGGGTCTTCTCTGCACCGGGTCACCGGATTAGGGCATGTGGGAGAGCTGTAGGGCACATTGGAGAAGAGCAGTCCAACACCAAGGAGAGTGAGAAAAGGATCCTAGGCTGAACAAGGGAGCAGGAATTTTGCCACTAAGGTGTTAAGGGGTAAATGTTCGGGGAACGTGTCTAACAATGAGGGCGGCCGTGTCTTAAGGTGGAGGGACTATTCTGGAAACGTAGAAGGTAAACTATGCTGCTAGCTGAGAATAGTGGATTGTTATTGTGGGAAGATGGCGGAATGTGCCAAGAGCTGGGATTTTATGCTTTCATTTTATTTTTGGAATATTTCCGTAATGCAGAAGACAAAAAAAAAAAAAAAAGAAACCCCATAATTCTTATTAAATCTGCTGGTGAATAGAGCATTATTACCTTTATGGGGGTCTCCTGACTTTCCGATAAGGATCCTGCATGTTCAATTTCACGCTGCCGATCCTTTTGTGGACGGCGAGATAAGTTACTGCCAGTAGCTCTTTCGTAGAAAATACAGGAGCTCTCGGAGGAAAGGGCGCTCCTGTGTATAGAGGTGTCAGGAGAGAAACGATGGAGTCAGAGGGGCGAGCAGGAAGACAGCGGCGCGCATAGCGGTCACGTACCGCTCCTGCCGGGGATTCAGCTGGCTCTGCTGACGTGGCAGGGCAGGACTTCTGAGGTCATTCTGATTGACAGCCGGCTCCCCCAGTTAGGCAACGGGGATCAGAATGACCTTGGAAGTCCCGCCTCGTCGACAGAGCGGTGCGGTAAAGAAGCCACCGATCTGTAGATGTGACATCAGCAGAGGATTCCGAATCCCCGGCAGGAGCGGTCTGCGACCTCTGTGCCGGGGAAGAACGGCGTCGGGCACAACAGGCGGGTGAGTTGCAATTACCTGCCTGTTAGATCTTCGGTACATTTTTTATGTAATGACCCGGATACACTCTTTAAGGATTAACCGCTGACATTTGCAAAATATCAGAAAAAAGTAACGACATCTAGTACAACGGTGAAATTTGTGTAGCACATTTGTTGTGTGTAGATATCCTCCTGTAGGGCTTTGTGGGAAAAGTATTCATGTTTCATTAGTGTTAAACTTTCTAATATCAGTACCGCGGCACAGGTCCCTTGTCATCTGTAATGAAAGAACTATGGCTGCAATGTATTGAGACCCAACACGTTGGCTCAGTGGTTAGCACTATATGGTGGCTCAGTGGTTAGCACTATATATGGTGGCTCAGTGGTTAGCATTGTTGCTTTGCACTGTTGGGGTCCTGGGTTCAAATCCCACCAAGGACAACATCTGCAAGGAGTTTGTATGTTCGTTCTCCCCATGTTTGCGTGGGTTTCCTCCCACATTCCAAACATACTGATAGGGAATGTCCCATTGGGGACAGTGCTGATAATTTATGTAAAGCGCTGTGGAATTAATGGCACTATATAAATGAGTAAAATAAATAAATAAACCCAAAAGTGTTTTAATCACTTTGATGATTTAGGGGCTGTGTCTATTGATTGCTTTATTGGTGACTTTTTTTTCCCATTTCTATATTTTTGATAAAGATGGGATGACATTACACCAGACAGGAAAAAAAAAAAACAAACCTTTCCATAGGAAATGGTTTTACTTCCTTCTCTCGCTGGAATGTAATTCTAATTTTAAAGAGAAAAGGAAACAAAGCTGAGAAAAGCATGTAAACCTGAACTGGACAGTATATATGATGGGAAATGAATAAGCAGCTCCCATTCGGGCCTATTGAACAGCTTATTTGCTGCAACACCAGGGCCCCTTCCTGAGATCACCATATGCCCCTATGGCAGGTTAAATTTAGTTCTGCGGAAACATAGGGGTTAAGGGCCCGTCCTCAATTATGCTTTTTAAGTCACTTTTCTTTTTACCTTGTGGTATTCACTGATCTATTTTGTGCCAATTCATCAAAATGAAGAAAGCAGTCCATGAATTTTGCGCAAAAAAAAAAATAATAATATATTTTTTTCTTCCTATTTTGTGACTTTTTGGAGCAAAAAGTTGTATCATTTTCAAAATGGATTAAAAAAAAAAAAAAGTTAAATATTTGCTGGTGTACATACAATCACTCCAGGAGGACTGGAGTACATTTGATACAAGTTTTGAGACTTTTTTTTTTTTTTAAAAATCGCACATGATGGATTTATTTATTTTATCTTACTCGCTCGATGGATCAGGCAAACACCCTAAACCTCATCGAGTGAAAATCATAAAAATTTAAAAAAAAACGGCGTACACAATCTAGATTTAAAAAAAGGCGCAAATGGAAAGATGAATTCAGTGCAAAAAAAAAAAGAAAGGCTCAAAACACCAAAAACAACAAAAAAAGGCACAAATGCAATAATGAATTAATGAGTCGGGCCCAAGCAACATACATAAGACTTCAGGAATCTTAATCACGTTGTTTTTTTTTAAATTTGTTCCTTCTCTTTAATGAACTGATTTGTATGGGACAATAGCGCAATCCACTTGGCACAAGTTGACCATGAAGACGAAATAACGATTGGCGTATGGTAGGGAGTAACCAGGAGTGGTAAGAATTGGGAATGTAGCCCTGGTGATTTTTGGAAGGAATACCCTTGTAATGGGATCTAGTAGAACTTGATATAAAAGTGTAGGCATATAGTATACAGCTCAGAACATGTATGGGGCCAGAAAACAGTAAAAGGAATAGAACTTAATATGTATTGACAGATTCAGACTTTTTCACCCTTTTAAACAAACATATTACAAAAAAATACTCCAACTAGAAATTGGCCTTAAAAAATAATTACAAAAAATAAATAAAAAATAATGTACATTTAACAAGCTTGGGTCCCACCTCCTGGATCATCACCTTTCCAAGAAGGGAGATCCCTTAAAAGGTGTTGTCGAGCTGCATCATCAATGTCAGTTTGGAGGGGGACCGATAATCGGGATCCCCACCACTCCGTTTTTAAGATTGCTGCAGCAATATAGTCTATAGGAGTTCTGAAGACAAACCATCGTCAGGACTTCACATACCGTAGTTGCTGGTACAAGAGGTGTCATTTAAGTGGTGATCAAATGATTTTACCATAAATGCCTCTTGTTTTACTCGTTTATTAATCGTCTAGAATATAGACTGGGTATATTTCAAGCATTTAAAGGAAATTCTGTCTGCAGGTGGAATCGAAAAGCAAAATGTAGGGTTAGAGACAGACTCCAGTGATGTGTCACTTATTGAGCTGCTTGCTGCAGTTTTGATAAAATCCCCATTTTCTGTGCTGCAGATGTAGCAGGGCTCTGAATGCTGAGCTCTGTATAACCCCGCCCTCACCACTGATTGGCAGTTTACTGACCGTGTACACAGGAAATTGCAAATCAGTGGGGGGACCGATTAGCTCAACTTCCAAGCGTGCGACACCTAGTCCTGTAGTGATAATCTCCTGCTGATAAAACACTGATTGTAATTAAACTACAGCAAGCTGATGAGCAAGTGACATATCACTGGAATCAGAGTCTCTACCCCTACGTTATGATGCAAAAACTTGCTGACAGATTCCCTTTAAAGCGTTATGAGGGTGTCTTAACACATCTTACAACATTTGTCATGTGGATTTTGTAGCAAATTCCAAGACAGACAGGCCTTAGGTGGTGAATCTATACACAGCGGTTTGCCACAAAACTATAAACAAAAAATAAAATAAAAAATGGCCTCACCCCAAGGGCTTGTTCACAAGAGTCTGAATGATGCCAGTGGGGAAAAAAAGGACAGCACTCAAACCAATGTCATTCAATGGAGCAGTGCAGGCAAGCGATATTTTTCAGTGACCAAAACGGCTTGTGAAAAAAAGTCTCATCATGCAATAGTTTCTTCCATGAATCCATTGAGGAATATGCATGTAGGGAGGTCGGGACGATTAACCGGCGGCCGTCAGCTTCCTGAAGTGTTTAGCTACTTTACCGATTCATTGCGCCAGTGATAACACATTGAAACAGAATTTATTAACAGTGTAGTGACCTGTTTACTCACCTTTCAGGGACTCCCACCAAACTCTCTTTCCCCTCTTGTCAGAACCCAACTTTATCTGCTGTCTATTTCACGCATTCAACCATGATTTTTTTTGGGGGGGGGACAAAGGGGTTAAAAGTTGGAGATTTGTCTGCAAAAGAAGACAAAGGTGTAGGTTGTTGCATCCATCTTTTTCAAGTGGCGAAAGCGTTGGACGAGGCGGAAAAGAAGAGCGGAAGGGTGCGGGTGAGGAACGTCACGGAATCCTCAAAACACAGTCCGGTACAAGACTCAACTATTTAATTACAAAGCAATTTGTCACATTCCACTTGAAATTCAACACATAGGATATTTAACGTCCAAAGCATTTGTTTTATTTGTTAAAAGGTTCATTCATTCTTAATCCGATCTGTTTCCGTTAATCTAACATAGTCATGATTTTACGATTATACTCCGTCTATAAAAAAAAAATAAGAGGCTACACCAATCTACGGGAAAAATGCCAAATCCCAAATTACCATTAGATAAAACGTTTCGATTTTAGTATGTCATTTGTGAAATTTTTAATAGTTTAGTCTTTTCCATACACATTGTGGAGGAAGCCATTTTCCAGTTATCCCAGTCTGCAAACCGTTGTGTAATGATAAGTTGCATTTTATTTTCTACATTAATTGCTTAAAAAAATGAAATAACCAGAAAGTCCTTCCCGGCACCCGAAAACATCACTTCTTTCATATTCCGACCTGCACAAAAAAGATGTAGCTGTGAGCAATTTTTCACTGCATTCTGTAATTTTTATTTTTACACTTGCAACCATGTGTTTTTATTAAAAAGTAACTACAAATGGCCACCCCCTTGTGTAAGGAAAGCAATGCTACGTCTGCAGTAAGAATGAATGGCCTTTTTGCTTTTCACAATGACAGGGAGAAGGAGGAGACGGAACGGGTTCTAGGCGAAACGGTGCAGAAAGTTCGACAGGGACCGGATGCAACGTCATATTCAAACTACGCAGCGTCACGGGATTGGATAAAGCTCGGTGTGGTATCCTTCCAAATTACGTTAATTGCATCTTTAATCAGCAGAGTCTTGTGAAATATGGAAAGGGGGAAAAAAAACTAAAACATTGGCAGGCAAGGGAGACATAAGGGTAACGAGGAGGAAGGAGCCGGATCGTAGACGGAGGGTTGCAAACAATTTTACGGCAAATAATGATGGAGGAAGCCATTAGTTTGACATTTTTTGTACAAATGACATAACTTCATAGCATGCAGAGCATACAAGAGGCAACACAATCTCTTATCAAGTCTTGTAGCCTCCTCAGACACGGATTACAAATGTGGTGCCTTTTATTATGTATTAATATTTTCAAGAAAAAGCTTTACAGATTCTGTTTTGTTAAATACAAACTCAATTACATGGATTTACTCTTTTTGACCTGTTCCCCCCCTTTAAATAGATTACCCATGATTAGAAAAACATGGTTGCTGTCTTACGAGGTTATGATTCTTTCCAGTATACGCCATTACCTTATTTTCCTCAAAGTGCTACTTTAACTGCTTACTTCATGATGATCCTTTAGAAGCTGCTTTGCACTGCGGCTCTAGCAAGAATCCATGGTCAAGCAACATTTCCAAACAGGCTCCCAGTGTGCGAGTCTCTGCTCGCCTCCCCCATGCTCAGACAGGCAGAGTGGTGTGTTAATACACAGATTCTTGCTAAAGCTGCAGTTCAAAGCAGCTTCTAAAAGAGCATGATCTAGGTATTTAAAGTATCCCTATCAACATAGAGTTTTGAGATAGAAGGAAGCAAAATGAGGTAATGGAGAATATTGGGAACAGAGAAAAAAACAAAACAAAAAACAGCAAGCTCCAAACGATTCAATCAGTGAGGAAGCCTGTGATCCACACCACTGCATGGCATTCAGTAGTGCAGGAGAAAGGAAAGATGATCCAGCTTCCAATCCAAGGACATATTAAAGAATGTAGGTACTTTACTATCAAAGTTAAAATAAAGCAATAGCAAAAAAATATATATACAGTATATATACAGCTCTGGCAAAAATTAAGAGACTATTGCAGTTTTATAGAAATCATCTTCTCTACATGTCTGACAGCCATTCCATTCCAGTGTCAGTTGAATTCCAACCAGAGTACACCTCATTCTACTTAATGTGCTTCTGATTAGGTGATCACCTGAACCAAATCTTATTTAACGAAGGAAAGTATAAAAAACCCTGCTGTGGTGTTCACAATCCTCTTGCAATAGGACAAGCTGGATGGCAAAACAAGTGCAAGTAATATCCCAAAAGTAATAGGAATGAAAAAATAACTTAACCATGCCAAAGGAGTTGAAAAGAAAAGTCTTGAGTGAGGAATGAAGGGCTCAATTCTGGCTTTACCAGCAGAGGGATACAGTGAGCGTTATGTTGCCTCCATCCTTAAAATTTCTAAGACGGCAGTCCATTACAACAAGGTCAAGCAGCAGACATTGGGGACAACAAAGCTACAGACCGGCAGAGGGCGAAAACGGCTCTCCACTGACCAGGATTACATCAGATTTGAATGTCATTCAGCAACCGCAGGATGCCATCAAGTGACCTACAAGAGGAATGGCAAATGGCAGCTGGGGTGAAGTGCACAGCAAGGACAGTTTCTAACAGGCTCCTAGAGGCAGGGCTCAAGTCATGTAAAGCTAGAAAAAAGCTTTTCATCAACGAGAAGCAAAGGAGAGCCAGGCTGAAGTTTGCCAAAGACGATGAGGATTGGACCATAGAGGATTGGAGTAAGATAATCTTCTCTGAGTCTAATTTTCAGCTTTGCGTAACACCAGGTCGTCTAATGGTTAGATGGAGACCTGGAGAGGCGTACAAGCCACAGTATCTTGCACCCACTGTGAAGTTTGGTCGAGGATCGGTGATGATCTGGGGATGCTTCAGCAAGGCTGGAATTGAGCAGGTTAATCTTTGTGAAGGACGTATGAATCAAGCCGCATACAAGGTTATCCTGGAGAAAACAGTTGATTCCTTCTGCTCAGCAATGATACCCCAACTCTGAGGACTGGTTTTTCCCAGCAGGACAATGCGCCATGCCACACAGCTAGGTCAATGTGTGGATGAAGGACCATCAAATCCCTGTCATGGCCAGCCCAGTCTCCAGACCTGAACACCAGTGAAAACCTCTGGAATGTAATCAAGAGGAAGCTGAATAGTCACAAGCCATCAAACAAAGAAGAACTGCTTACATTTTTGTACCAGGAATGGCATAAGGTCACCAAAAAGCAGTGTGAAAGACTGGTGGAAAGCGTGCCAAGACGCATGAAAGTTGTGATTAAAAATCATGGTTATTCCACAAAATATTGATTTCTGAACTCTTCCTGAGTTAAAACATTAGTTTTGTTGTTTCTAAATGATTATGAACTTGTTTTCTTAGTATTATTGAGGTCTGCAAGCACTGCATATTTTTTTTTGTTATTTTGATTATTTCTCATTTTCTGAAAACAATTACAAAATTTATTGCTTGGTAATTCGGAGACATGTCGTCAGTAGTTTATAGAATAAAAGAGCAATTTACATTTTACTCAAAAATATACCTATAAAGAGAAAAATCAGGCAAACTGAAAATTTTGCAGTGGTCCCTTAACTTTTTGCCAGAGCTGTGTGTGTATATATATATTATATTATATATATATATATATATATATATATATAATATATATATATATATAGCGATAGAGAGAGAAATCACCGACAATCTGAAGGCGTGAGGAGGGAAGAAGAGACACAGGGAACTTAATACCAGACATGTTTCGAACGCAACCTGTCTTCTTGGTTTTGAACTAAGGTTGAATTCGAAATGCATCTGGTAACGTTATTAAACTTTTTTCACATATATAATTTTTTTCTGCTTACTATCAAAGTTAAAACAATACAAGTACCCACAGTTTAATACATCCTTGGATTTTGGACTGGAAGCTGGATCATCTTTCCTTTCTCAATGGAGAACATTACATAACTTTGCAAAAACTGACCAATAATTAAACAGTTTAAGTGAACGAGCCAAGCTGCAATACCAGACACAAACAATGGATGTACCCGGCCCTGTTTCTAAACTAAAACTGCCATGTATTTCTAATCCTGGGAAAGCCATGGAAGATTCTTCCATACTATTACTGTTGAAAACCTATAGACCAGCTGCCCAAAACTACACAGTGGTCTTCACTTGTTGGGTGCACTATAGCGCAATGTTCTGAAGACAGAGGTGTAGTGACACTGTGTTGCTTATACAATTGGACTGTTAGCTAGATATCCTTGAATACACAATTATCCTGCCGGCTAATCAACCCATCAGCAGGTATATATGGAAGAAGTGGTAGGTATGGCTGTCTAGGCACTTTCTCTTCAATAAAATCGATACCTTTTTTTTTTTGTAAAGATCTATTGTGCCAGTGATGAGAAATCAAACATAACAGTTGTACGCAAATCAGGCTGGAAGTGCACTGTGGGTGTGGCAATGCACTTAGAAGTCCAACTGCATTTCCACACCTCCCGATGCATCTCCAGCCTGATCGACATATGGTCATTGTTAGATTTCTCCAGAACACAAGTGATAACACGGAGGAGGCCTCAGTAAAGTTCAGAGGATAAGAATCAAAAATTAGATGTCTTGCACTTGAACAATCGTTAAGCGCTTTGCCGAAATATTCATCCTGTCCTCCTAATATATGTTCTATTATTTCAGTGTGTACTATAAAATGGAACAAAGTACAGAACGGTCCTATGGCCGTGGTTGTGGATTGTACCCTATTAAACAGTCTCCTTGAATAAAATTATAGGGGGGCAGCATTTGCATCAGAACCGGTAATCTATAAACTATCCAATAGTGGACTGGATTGAAATTTACCCTGAAAACATCTATCTACATCTATTTAACAACTCTAGAAATGTGTACATCAAAAACAGTGACATTAATAAATACATTTTACCTATTTTAATATAGTCTTTAATATATATGAGCATTGTTTCCTACACAAAATTGTATTTTTTTTCTTTTCTTTTTTTTTTCTTTGAGTATGCCAACGTTACTTACACATCTTAACTTTGTACAGAATTTTATGCAACAACTAGATATCTATACACTATAACAACCAGTAGATCTGGACATATCACAAACTATGAAATGGGTAAGCTGTGCCAAGGCATTGAAATCACTAATATCATTGTAAAATGGAATATAATTGAGATTTACCATAGTTTACACTGTTGTGAGAGCAAGTAGGGCGCTCGTCTAACATGCACATTGTAGGCTACTTTACTATAGGTAGAACTGTACATTCAGATACTCATTCAGCGCGTATGAAATGCTCAGTGCTTCTAAATCACGTCACTCCCGTGAGGGTGCGGAAGGGCAGAGGGGAACAGATCAAATTAAATGATTCTACGTGTTTTATGGAGGTACTTCAATAAGTTTCCAGGATATGAGCACTTTAAAAACTTGTCTAATTTCGACATGTCAGCAATTTCCCATGGCCTGAATGAAGGGGTCTTAAGATGGCCAGATATTTTTTCCCTCCCAGACAGCCTCATACAGATGCCTCCTAGGCAATAAGCCACTGTCAAGACATCTCTAGTGGCATGTGCCATGAGAACAAAAGGTTGGGCATGTTAAAAATCCAACATGCCTGATCCTTCACTCCCCTGACATCGGTGAAGAACCTACATATAGCAGAACTTATTTTAAAGCTTAGCATTAACACTTCCCTTGCCAATATAGGGCATACCTACACAAATAGAATCATAGTATGTAAGGACATGCCTCCATAGACACCCTTCTTGTTCTTTTATTGTTACAATTCCAGGAGGAATAACAGAGGAAAAAGGAGCTCTAAGCTGAGACGCCCCAGAATCGTTATTCCTTAGCGAATGTATGCATTTTCTACAACAGACATGTCAGGAGAGGAGACCTAATATATTACTTAATGATTAATCTGGGGGGTACTGGCTCGCTCCCTGGAGCATTTAAGAGAATTCTTTAAACAAAAAAAAAAAAAGAAATCTAGAGTGTAATTTAACATGTAGATCTGAAGCAGAATGGCCGATGTAAGCGACATTTTACCTATTACCGTCTACCTATTCTCCGCTCAGTCAGCTGGTCATCCACGATTTCCTACAGTTAAGAAGGATGCAACATTTGCAGGATCAATGTGCTCACTAAGGACTAAAAGTCACTTTATCCTGTTAGCTTAATTACATTTACAGGGAGATCAGGTATCATTAGAATTGTAAGTCATGGTGAAATATAGATTAGAGTTGCTTTTTGTTTATTTCATAGAATTAAGTTTTCTCCTACTGTTAACGGAGGACTGTGGACCCTGTTCAGCGTCCTTATTACAATGTCCTACGTATATATTATATATCTATACACGCAAGATTTTAGTTCTAGTAGCAATATTTAAAACAATGTCATCCCATCTAAAGGGTCTTAATCCAACAGGTTTATAAGGGGGTTATCTGCTGCTATCCTGAGCGAATGATGTTACGACCCCTAACACCTGCCGAGATGAGTGCATGATCCGGTATCGTGCAGGTCTCCTATTCTAATGACCTGGACATGCGTTTCTCAGGAGGTGCGTGGGGTCATAACGTCATTGGCAGGGCTCACTTTCGATGCGGTGAGCAACTCTGGCATCAGCGGGAAACCACTTGGAAGACAATCTCCATTCCATAGGCTCTATTAGGACATCTTGAGGTTATAAATGAGGGTGCCCTCTGCTCAAAGCCCCCTATCAGCCATAGAGGAGAGCAGCTCTCACTATGGCAGATCTAGTATGTCCACTTATCAGCCAGCTGGTCATACAATACTAGTAGGGGAATTATCTGGCTGGAGGATTGGTACCCCTATTATAAGGATTGGCTGGAGATAGGTTGAAAAGTGATAAATGTCTAACTATCGCTTTTGGGTAGTACTATTTATACCTTTAATCCAATCAAACCATTACTCTTAAAGTGGCAGTCCAACCTTAGGACAGAAGTCAGCACGCTACGGGACTGCACACTGCTGAATCGTGACAGCTTGTGGTGTACGCACTGTAACGATTCCCAATATTCTCGTCACTTGACTGAGTGCATGTGATTCGCATACTAGATCCTTTCGTCTTATCTCAACAGAACTGACTTGAGAGAAGTGAGGCGAGTCTATTTGGCACAAAACCGCATGCATTCAGACCACCGGCTCATGCTGACAACACCCGTGGAATCGCACACTGTCACGATTCAGCAGTCTGCAGACTTTTGTACCAAGCCAGGACAACCCCTTTAACGTCCTCCACCTGCATGACCGCAAAACGTTAATAAAACACAAGATTACGCATGAAGGTATTTTTCTACTATTATCAGTTTAGGCTTCTGTAATCTCAAGAAATCAACTACTAGAACCAAATGAAGCTGTTGCCAGACACATTCCCCCCCCCCCCCCGCAGCAAGAATGTAGAAGTTAAACATTGGGGGACACCACTATGATGTCTGCATGGGAAAAGGTTGTCCTAATGAGATAAACCCTTTTAGTGAAGTTGATTTTAAATGGCTACCATTACACTTCTACCATGTCCTGGATGTAGAAAACCTCATTATTTATATTAAAAGAAATCTGTCAGAAGGTTTTTAATATTTAAGAGCAGCATAATATAGGGGCAGAAAACCTGATTCCAGCAATATATCACTTACTCAGCAACTAACTTGCTGTAGTTTCAATGCAATCAGTAATTTATCAATAGGAGATGATCACTACAGGACTATCTGCAGCTTGCAAGCCAGTCCAGCTAATCTGTGTACCCCGCCCCGACCATTGCTTGCTCACAGTGTACACCGAAAGCAGCCAGTCATTTGGGCGGGGTTATACACAGCTCAGCATTCAGAGCACTGCTAGATCTGCAGCAGAGAAAACAGAAATTTTATCAAAACTACAGCACCCAGTAAACTAAGTGATACATCGCTGGAGTCAAAGTCTGGGACTCTACATCATGCTGTTATCAGATTACGTAGCAAAAACCCGATGGCAGATTAACCCAAATTTAAAGCCAGGCCTGTAATCTACCGATGACTGCTGCAATTATTCTAACTTTTCTCAGTACATAACCCTACCAACAAGCTATCTAATCTGTCTTCACTCTCCATTTATCCCAGCCTCCAAGAATCCATTTCCAAAACATTCCTCGCGTCTTATATAAAAAAAATAAGCCGGATTTTTAATTTTTTTTTTTTATGTACTACTTTTAGCTTTATACAATCTGAAATACTATAAGCTAACTGGTTACTTTATGAGCAGCATAGTGTATGTACAGATCTCAGGTAGTCCAGATGTCTTGTAAGGCTTGCCAAACGAAGAGTTAAACCTCCGCTCCTCCCCGCTGTTTAGTACCAAGCTTGTTGTAATACCTAATAATTTCCCGTGACTCCTAATCCTGTCTATACTTGTAATACAAAGTCTTGTGTATGTGTGTATATATACATATACACGCATATACACTGTTTCATGATTGCTTGCAGAGAAGTCCTTGTTTTATTAAAAAAAAACAAAAAAAACATGCTAATATTTTAGTTTCTCTAACCTGTACAAAAACAGGAACTATTAAACTGACTAACATTAAAACAGTATATTAACCATTATTTTCCCATTTTCTGCATCCCTATCTTATGAGCAGACAGAGGATTAAATCCAGCCAGTCGGTTAACTTATGTATTCTCTCAACTTTCTGAAGAAGAGGGTAAAGGAAGAAGCAGACTGGATTTGTGTGGCT
The DNA here is from genome assembly GCA_033576555.1 of Oophaga sylvatica. Classification (NCBI taxonomy): domain Eukaryota; kingdom Metazoa; phylum Chordata; class Amphibia; order Anura; family Dendrobatidae; genus Oophaga; species Oophaga sylvatica. The sequence goes on from JARQOD010000010.1 coordinate 70,401,646, forward strand.
TAATAAGTTTGGCTGTACTGGCCTGCATACCCGTTAGCATATTTGTCGTAGTACTCGGCGGGACTGTAACCTGCTGCTCCCAAGCTATACTGGGAGAATGCAGACGCATAGGCTTGGCTGTAACTCTGGCTGTAGGCTTGAGTTGTACCATACGGATCTGCGTATTGTGCCATAACTGCGGCCGCTGCTGCCGTTCTTCGCCTACAGGACTTCTGTCCCTGTAAGCTGCAGGAGCCAAGGCTGTATTGATTGATGGTTGTGCTTGAGGAGCAGCAGCAGCGGCGGCTGCTACAGGGGTAGCTGGCAGGGTTGCAGCTGCTGCGGCCACAACGGCGGCTGGAGTAAGGGCTCTGTCATACGTAGCACGAGCACCAAGCCCACTTCTGTCATAGAAGTCATAGGTGTACCTCTCATAGTACTCCCTTTCATACCAAGAACGTGGTGGAAATGGAGAGAAAGGAGCTGGAGGTGGTGGAATACGTCCACGATGGAAATAATAAGCAGGTGGTGGCGGGGGAGGTGGTGGTGGAGGTGCGCTTGAACTTGCCACCACGGCTGCAGAAGACAGCTTGGAGTTCTTTGGAGCGTTGTTGCTTTTAGATAGTGTGACGAAAATCTTCTGATCTTCCAGAGGAGAATCGTTAAGGTGCAAAATGGCATCCATGGCTTCCCTCTCCTTGGCCATGTGCACAAAAGCATAATTTTTGACAATGTCACACTCTACAACTTTGCCAAACTTTTCGAACAACTCTTTGACTTGTGATGTAGTCGCTCTGCTTGACACATTGCCCACGTAGATTTTGGTGGCGTTGCGGATCTTCGAGGTTGCATATTCCACAGTGAGGTGAGAACCGTAAAATTCTTGTTTGTGCAGCTCGCCGATGGCACGATGGGCATCTTGCTCACGCTCCATATGAACAAAGGCATAATTTTTGAGGATATCACACTCATTTACCTGGCCATACCTCTCAAAGAGCTTCTTAAGTTCTTCAGGAGAAGCAGATGGTGATACACCACCCACAAAAATCTTCACCATGGCTTGGGTTTCTGTTCACGTATATACCAATTATTTTGTTCCCCTGTTAGAAAAGAGACAAAGACATAGCATTACTAGACAAAATACTTCTGAAAGAAAACAGACCATTTGTCCTGACATTTTCATATTCTTAAGGGATTTTCAGAGTTCAGGAAAATCGTGCCCGGCAGTACAATTTGTTGAAAAAAAAAAAAAAAAAAGTTTACTCACCCTCCTTGGGTCCATTGCCAAGTCTCCGTGCTGCTGTTGGCTGCAGTGGTAACAGTGTCCATAGCGCTGCAGCCAATAACTGAGCTTGGCGGCTCTGCCAAAGTAGACGCCACGTGCCAAAAAGAGCCAGTGAGTTCACCGATTGGCTGCAGCGCTGTCGACGTGATGTCAACGCTGCAGATGATAATGAGAAAGCAGTGGAGACTCAGATTTAGACTTGGAGAGGGTGAGTAAAGCACAGTCTGCTTTTTAAATAAACTGCACTAGGGCTCAGGGGGTTTTCTGAAAATGGAAAGACCCTTTAAATGGTCATACGTATTTCAAAAGAGCTTCATATATATTAATAGTATAAGCAAATATAGGAAGTTTACAATTTTCCCTATCATTAAGCTCTTTTTGGCCACTTTTCCATGCCCTGATTAGTCATTCTGAAACCCTTTTAAAAAGGTCCACCTTGCTGAAGACAAGACCGAAGTCTAGAGACTGTGCTGCTGTTTTCTAGTAAGTGTTTTATGCATGCCCGTCACCACAAGTATATGGATGTGAATACATGCAGTCACGTGCAGACTAGACGTGTGCGGCCTCGCTCAATGCAAGGGTATTGACCGAGGCCAGACAGAGTCTAGTCGGAATGTGGCCAGAGGTATGCAAATCGCTATAAAAACTGCTCTAAATACAGGATATCAGTCATAATGGCCATAAATAAAGTTATTCCTCATGTACACACATTACAGTTCTTTCTGAAACAGAAAATTTCAGTTTTTGGCCACTGACCACATCAGTTAGATACTTGATGATCATGCCGAACTTCTTCACTATACCTATGACAAATGTGTAATAAACCTAAAAGCAAAAAAATGCTCACTGTAGTGTCACAAAATAAAGTGCTATGAATGTTCTCCAACATTGTTACTAATTAAAAGTATTTTGTAGAATAGTAAAGTATACAGGCAAATTACAGTAGAGGATAAAATCTCACCTCTGAAGATCTTTATAAACACAAAGCACTAATTAGGTACATACAGTTTGTGTTATGACCACAAGAAAGATCCAGAAATGTGACGTGTGACAAAAGTTCTGTTAACATTTCGAGTGAGCCTTTTTGTATTTACTGACACATACCAATTTGTCCTATGTAAAGGCCCACGATAAATGGAAGCCCTTGGTGTGGTGTAGCTTGTCATACTATGGTATGCAGTTTATAAAAAAAAGTTAAATGTTACAAAAAAAAAAAATGGCCCAATACTGACCCCTGGGATAGCCCACTGTTAACAGTGACCAAATCTGAGTTTTTCATTAATAACCAATCTGTTTCAACCCATTTACACATTTTCCCCAATTTTATGTTAACGCTTTATGTTCCATATTCAGTGTGCATCTTTTTTAGGAATCTACTGTGATAATATATGATAACGTACCTTTTATTAATGACCTTGAAGAGGACATGGGGTCAAATTTCAAATTTGCAGCTAATTCTAAACTCTGCAAGGTAATCAACACAGGAGGAACATTTAATGTTCCATAGAGGCTTACGCAAGCTGGAGGCTTGGGCTGAGAAATGGCAATGGAAGTTTAATATAGCTGAATTTTAAATCATGCACTTAGAGAGAAGAAATAAACGTACAATTATGTACTGCATGGTAAAATGGTGACTGAAGAAAACTCGGGTGGATGGGTCAACAGAAAATCAACTTTGGTGACCAGTGCCAGGCAGCTGCTGCCAAGGAAAACAAAATTATAGACTAAAAGACATGCTCATGACAAGTACATAGTTCTGCATCTATGCAAGTCATTAGTGCGACCACACTTATAATAAGCTGTACCATTTTGGGCTCTGGTATATAAATAGGACATAGCTAAAATAGAGTCAGTGCCCAGAAGAGCGACCTAGGTTATTAACCCTGCTGTTCTGTTCGGGTTTACTATACACTTGTTATGTTTGGGTCATTTTTGACCCGAACCTATTAAAATGTTGTTTTGAGCCACTGAAAAGTTATTTTTGAATACCTGTTGCATTATTATACTGTGTGTGATCATAGTTGTTCATTATCAAAGAAAAATTTGAATAAAAAAACTTTAATTTTTTTAAATTTTGTGTTGATTAATGTAAAACAGCCTAATTGCATTTTACACCAAAGTAACAAACTTGTGCTTAAATAATCAACTATATCTTTACAATAACATCAACAACAACTTTAGGTAACTATTAGTACAACTAACTTAAAACTAAAATAAATTTTAACAGTATAAAAGCATTTTGAAAAAAAAAAATAGTAAAAAATAATCAGAAAAAAATAAAAATTTCAGTTTTTTTTAAAAAAAAAGGTTTCTACTAATCTATTTTTTGCAATTAGCACAACAATAATAAACATGTCTGTTGCATATATATTTTTCACAATTAAAACAAATCATATTTGTTTTGCGGTCACTGGCAGGAGGACAAAAGCTGCATCTTTTTTTTCCTTTTTTGCTTGTAGGTGTGCTTGTGAAGGATGTTTCGGTAGCAGAGCTGGTGGAGGGTGTGTTTTGAGCTTGGTTCTGGATTCTTTCAACAATTTTAATTGATCCTTCACTTCTTGGATGTATTTTTCTCTCTGTCACATAAGGCCTAATAAGGGATTGTCCTAATTCCTCCAGAAACAGTCGTCTTTTATGTAGTTTATTTTTGTTCCAGTTTTGATCAATTTCACACCATAAAACTAAGGCGTTGTAGGCGGACACATCCAGAATATTATAGAAAACAATCATTGGCCACCGATTGGATTTTCGTTTGCAAGTGTAAGTATTTACGAGTTGGTCAAGCGTATCTACAGCCCCTTTTGTTGCATTGTAGTCCATTATTATGTCCGGCTTTTTGTCTTCTCTATCGCTTATTGCAGCATCCTTGTGCATGTGCTCATAAGAATAACATGTTTGTTTTTTTTGGGCACATAAGAAACCACTGTTGTGTCTTGAGTGAAATAAAACGTGGAACTGTGTATATCTTTTTTGCAAAGAATACCTTCTGGAAGCTCAGGCTTGTTTTTTCTAACTGTTCCTAGCATGGTCATTTTTTTTTTTTTCAATATCTGCCCCAACTGGTATGACGTAAAAAAGTTATCACAAGTCACATTTTGCCCCTTCAGTCCTTGTGTCAAGTCAACAACTACTCTCATGCCCTGATTTTTTTCAGGTCTTACCCCTTGCTTTTTTTCCAGTATATACCTGAGCATTTACCGCATAGAAATTTTTACTATCACAAAGTGTCCAAATTTTTATTCCATATTTTGCTGGCTTACTGGGAATATATTGGCGGAATGGGCACCTTCCTCTGAATGAGACTAGTTGTTCATCAACAGTTACATTTGGACCAATGTTATACATTTTTGGTAGAAGATCTACCCATGTATCCCATAAATTTCTTATAGGGGCCAGTTTATCTGTAGCTCGTCGTTCACTTCTATCTTTTTTTCATCAAATCGTAGTACACGAGAAATGGCATAAATCTCTCAAGAGACATTGTGGCTCTAAAAATATGCCTACCAGTTTCTGGGTTCCACAAGCTCTTAGTAGATTCTCCATAGGATTTATACACTCCTGCTAAAAGTAGCAAGTCAATAAATGCATTCAGAGATGTCGAATCCAAATGTTTCCATTTATCACCATACACTTTTTGTCCCTCAATGTTAGTCATTGCGATTATAATATTTTGTATAGTATTATTCAGGAACAAATGGAATGCTGATTCTAGATCAGCTATTTTTGAGATAGCATACCTTGTAGGTCCAGAAGCAGTATTTATGACATTTGCAGCGTGCATTTTACCAGTTTGTACTGGAGGTTGTAAATTCCAAAGTATTTCTTTATTTTTAGAATAGACTGTTTGCATCCGACTACTTGTCAGGGGATCATGGTCCTCATCATATTCGACTTCTGATTCTGAATGTTCAACATTACTTTCTTCGGAACTCAAGTGATCCTCCTCGGACACAGTTTCCAATGGGATGTCATCATCCGAATCGGAGGCGTTGATAAGCTCCATCAATTCAGAGTTGCTCAATCCACGTTTTCGCATCATTTTTGCAAAATTTCAACAGTCATAAATACCACGGGTACCATGTATTCAAAGCTGTGAGGTAAACTCTGTGTGCAGCTCCAGACTCCAGCTCCTCTCTCCAACAGCCTTGGAATGTCTGACTGAACTACTATACTGACAAATAAGGGGGAGACACACAGGCACCTTCTGCAAGGCTAAGATAACACACAACAAAATACATTCTCATTAGCTTGTCAGTTCACAAGGAAAAGAAACTATTTTCTTTTGCAATCTTGAAAACTGAATTGATTTATTTGTAGAGGAACAGCAGGCCTTTAGATACAGCAATAAAAATTGTACTGAAAGACAATGCGTATGGTTTGTACTGAAATCATTTGTATACATGTATCCATCCATTTATGTCCATCTGTGCATCTAAAGCAACTAGATAACTTGATAAACAATAGTAGATGCAATAAGTAGTCTCAAAATAAACTAAAAATCCTTTGTTTTACTCAAAAAATGGCTGTAGATTAGTATAAAAGGCTAACGGGTCATTTTTGACCCGAACATAACAAGTGTATAAAAAACTGTAGCGCAAAAAGTAAAGCACCGAAAAAAAAAAATAAAGTACCCTTAGTATGAACCCCGTAAATTAGGAAAATAGAAGGAACCACAAGTTTCAAAATCAAAAAATGAATGAATAAAATAATATCTAATTTCCAAAACGGGTCATTTTTGACCCGAACAGAACAGCAGGGTTAAGGGAATAAGTGGACTGCAATAACAAGACGGGTCAAACTTGGGGTTATTCGCTTAGTGAAAAGATGGCCCATTTTTCTAAAGTATAAATAAACAAAGGGATAATACCGAGATCTTTCTTATGATCTTTTTTACACAATGTGAAGGGGGAAAAAAAAATTCCCATAAGGACAGGAGCAGACAAGCGGATTTACTAAAACAAAACAATGGATCGCACTCAGACCAGTTAGTCTATGGAGCTGTGCACATGTCTGATTTTTTACTCGGACAGAGACAAGGAAAAAAAAAAAAAAAAAAAATTTTTGCTGATTGCTTGAGCAGATATTTGGATCACACTCAGCCATGCAAGTCAACGAATGCGTGAAAATAATCGGACTGCACTCTGATGATATCTGATTGCAGTCAAATTTCAGCGCACTGACAATAGAGAAGATGGAGACTTGGAGGAAAGAAGGTTTAGCCATAATCACAGACGCAGATTCTTTACTGTAAGAGCAGTGAGACTATGGAACTCTCTGCCGTCTAATGTTGTAATGAGTGATTCCTTACTAAAATGTAAGAAGGGACTGGATGCCTTTCTTGAAAAGTATAATATTACAGGCTATATTCACTAGTTTCCTAGATACTGCGTTGATCCAGGGAGCTAGTCTGATTGCCCTATGTGGAGTTGGGAAGGAATTTTTTTCCCCAATGTGAAGCTTACTGTTTGCCACTTGGTTTTTTTTTGCCTTCCTCTGGATCAACATGTTAGGGCAGGTTAGGATAGGATATGGGTTGAACTAGATGGACTTAAAGTCTTCCTTCAACCTTAATAACTATGTTACTATCTTCTCCTCATCCGAGAGAATCGGATCACATTGAGCTCACACTGTGATCAGAGTGTCATTTACATAACCGGCCCAATTCTTTCAGATGAGAGAATCTACGGCCAGCTGCATCTAGCCTAATTTGGCATCTGCCGCCTTCCTCTGGATCAACAGGTTAGGTTATAGGTCATACGGATACATGGCCGAGTGGAAATTGCATCATTGCATTGCACACGGATGACCATACGGAGAACACTAGTGCGATTCTCGGCAGGGAGACTCGGATCGATTTTTCATACGTTTAGTGCGACTCTGGCCTTGGGCTATGCTTCTAAGTTGAATTTTTGCTGCGCTTTTTTTTTCTTTTTGAACACAACCTTTTGGCAGGAAAGCAGCTCAAAACAAAAAAGCAGGTTTTGCTGCGCTTTTTTTTTTTTTTTTTTTGCTGCGTCTTTCATGCTGATACAGCTTAGTGTCTGTTTTTCTTGAGCTTTCTGCGTGAAAAATGCAGGAAAACCGAATACCTGCATTTTTTAAATTTATTCATTGCCTTCTATAAGTTAAAAACACTGAAAAAATGCTGAAAGTAGCAACATGCTGCAGTTTTCCCATTCAGTTAGGAAAACCCCCCACTGTGCATGAGATTTCTGACATTCACAGCTTTTGCTGGTACTGTAAAATACAGATTTTCAATTGCATAAAAATACGCAGCAAAAAGGCAACAAACATAGCCTCAGAATACTTTTTGTCTTTTCAGCCATAAAAGTATTTACAACCTTAAAATTAAGAGTAAAAGGTTTGCAATGGAAACGTTCATATAAAGCACTCTGCTGCAAAGCGTTCTTCAAGTTTCCTAGGCCAGAAAATTGTCCAGTAAAATATATATATATATATATATATATATACAGTGTATATATGCCAAAGTAAAAGCTTACAGCTAAACCCGGCTAGCTCTGCACAACACTGCACAAGCAGGGATTGTTGGGGTATTTGCACAGCACAGGCTTTCATTCAGGATTAGCATCCACTGATTTTGCTTGATTGCCAGGTCTTCCCCTGTGTATAAATAGCTGAATGTTTATAGATACAGCACTGTGCAAAACTTTTAGGCAAAGAATGCAGCAAAGTAGCAGATACTTCTGCATAATGCAATACCATCAGGGAGGCGTCTGTCTCCAAATTTAGGCTACGTTCACACGTTGCGTTTTTTTAGAAGGATTTACACAAGCGACATCCACAATCTGTGGTTAGTTCTCCAAGATGTTTACAACAACCTTACTGCCAAGTTCCTGCAAAAACTATCTACACGTACATCTAGAAGTAGTGGTGCTGCTTTTAAGACAAATGGTGTTCACAGCAACTATTGATTTCATTTAATTTCCCTTTTTGCACCTTCAAAAGGGGTTCTCTCACAAAGTACTGTATTTTTCGGATTTTAAGACATTTTTTTCCCTCCAGATTTGGGAGGAAAACAGGGGTGCATCTTAAAATCAAAGTGAGCTTTCGGGTGGGTGGGGTCGGCGTCAGTAGAGCGGGGTCACAGGAGGCAGGCGTCAAAAGTGGGGTGATGCTGCGGCGCCTGGGCGCTCATTAGAGGTCGGCACCAGAGAGCGGAGTCTCCTTTCCCATTCAGCTGCCTGCGGTGGGCTTCAGGAAAATGGCCACCGCAGGCGGAGCATGTGCGGGATTGAGAATTCGGGAGATCTCGTCTACCAAGGTCTTAAAACTCTTTAGCGCCAGAGCCTGTTTTTGCATTTGTGACCGGGCCAATTTTTTCGATGCGGACCACTGTCACTTTATGAGGTCATAACTCTGGAACGCTTCAACAGATCCCGGTGATTATACGATTGTTTTCTTGTGACATATTGTACTTTAGGATAGTGGTAAAATGTCTTTGATATGACTTGTGTTTGTTAAAAAAATGGAAATTTGGTGAAAATTTCACAATTTTCAAACTTAATTTTTATGCCCTTAAATCAGTCATATCGCACAAAATAGTTAATAAATAACATTTCCCATATGTCTACTTTACATCAGCACAATTTTTGAAACAAATTTTTTTTTGTTAGGAAGTTATAAGGGTTAAAAGTTGACCAGCGATTTCTTATTTTTCCAACAAAATTTACAAAACCATTTTTTTTTTTTAGGGACCACCTCACATTTGAAGCGAGTTTGGGGGGGTGAATAGGACAGAAAATACCCAAAATTGACACCATTCTAAACACTGCACCCCTTAAGGTACTCAAAACCACATTCAAGAAGTTTATTAACCCTTTACGTGCTTCACAGGAACTGAAGAAATGTGGAAGTAAAAAAGGAACATTTAACTTTTTTCACAAAAATTTTACTTCAGAACCATTTTTTTTTTATTTTTACAAGTGTAAAACAAGAAAATGAATCGCAAAATTAGTTGTGCAATTTCTCCTGAATACACCGATACCCTATATGTGGGGGAAAATCACTGTTTAGGCGCATGGCAGAGCTCAGAAGGGAAGGAGCGCTGTTTGACTTTTTCAACGCAGAATTGGCTGGAATTGAGATTGGACGCCATGTCGCGTTTGGGGAGCCCCTGATGTGCCTAAACAGTGGAAACCCCCCAATTCTACCTCCAACCCTAACTCCCAACACACCCCTAACCCTAATCCCAACCATAACGGTAACTCCAACACACCCCTAACTCTAATCCTAACCATAACCTTAACCCCAACCACAACCCTAAGCCCAACACACCCCTAACTTTAGCCTAACACTATGGCCAGGGTCACACTTGCGAGAAACTCGCACCTCAATACCCTAGCACTGCCGTCGGCACTCGGGACCGGAGTGTGCGGCTGCATGTATTTTTATGCAGCTGAACACTTCGGTCCTGAGTGCAGGGTATTGAGGTGTGAGACTCATGCGAGTTTCTGCAAGTGTGACCCCGGCCTAACCCTAACCTGCTTTAGCTTTTTTTTTTTTTTTTTACTTTAAAACAAGATGGCTGACCGGCACAGCTGTTGCCAGCAGCACTTGTAAGGCCGGGGTCACACTTGAGAGAAACTCGCACCTCAATACCCGGCACTCTGTAACGGAGTGTGCGGCTGCATCTATTCACTGACAGGAGATCAGAGTAGAAACAGTGTTGTTTTGAAGTAGATCGCCCGGGAAAGTTCCTTGCTACAACAAACTTTCCTAGTAATGTGTCTCATTGGCTGGTTTGACGCTGATGTCATCAGGACCTGAACCAATCAGGTCTCGATGAGGTCGGGGGTCACCGAAAGCGTTGTGCACCGGAATCCCCTCGTTATAAGGTACGTGGGGGTCCCGATCAGCACAAAACCGCAGCCAAAAGTCAGCGCTGCACAAAGCCCTGCTAGCGCTGACGTTTATCTACCGTTGGCGATCATGAAGTGGTTAATCACACATGCGCTGCCTCCAGCGGCCATTTTCCTGAAGCCCACCGCAGGCAGCTGAATGGCAAAGGAGACTCCGCCAACCGTCGCCGACATCTAATGAGCACTCCAGGCACTGCCGTGCTCCTGACGCCGGCCTCCTGTGATCCTGCTCCACCACTGCTAACAGCCTCGGAAAGCTACCGTTAAAGCGGATTATAAGACAAACCAATTTCAAACATTTTTTTCCCCATTTTCCTCCCCAAAATTTGGAATGCGTCTTATAGTCCATGTGTCTGTGCCCCTGTTGTGTACTGTGTAATGGCTGTGTCTGACCGTGCAGGAACGTGGTATGATCATACCACATTTCTTGGGGAGGGGAGTAAGCAAAAGAGAGGATACAGACAGGACAGGATCACAGATGACTCTTTTTGCAAGGTAAAACATTTCCCTGCCTGTTTTTAAAACAAGAATTGGCTGTGATCCCACGCTGTAACGTTTGCATACTTTTTTGTGCCGTCCCCTGCCCAGGAGATGTGGTATGAACAAACATCCATTACACAGCACACAGCAGAGGCACATTTATAAGATTCTTCAGCACAGGAACATTTTATCTAAACATATCCAATTGTGGAAATTATTATTCAAAGATCTATTAATTAAAATGTTTATTAAAATTAACTTTGTTCATTGGAGAGTTTTTGATGTTGAACGCCTGCACCCATTAAGTAAAATAGGTTACTTGCATAAAAAAAAAAAAAAAAAAAAAAAAAACACCCAAAACTAATTGTGGGAACTGTAATCATAAAATTTATATATATATATATATATATATATATATATTATATATAATATATATATAGTGTATTGTAGAGTGCATCAAAATGGTGAGACTAAAAGATGTTAGTTATGGTGAATTAAAATAAAAATGTCCAGAATGCGGGTTTGTCACTTCTGACTCTCAAAAACACCATATACAGAAATATAGTCGTGTATACTCCAAATGGTACCAATAAAAACTAAAGCTGATCCTGCTTAAAACAAATCTACTGGATTGAAAAGAAAAAATCATTTATAATTCACTTGCGATAAAAATTACATTCTGGTACAGAATCACCCAAACTTTGCAGTGGAAGCATTTTTACATGTGGCCTTAGCACCAGAGGGCACAGAAACATCTCCTGACACATCGCTACAAAACATTCTAGAATCAAAAAAAATAAATAAATAAAGCTAAAAACAAACAGTAATGCTGAAGAGACAAAAAGCGCAAATAGGGTCTTATCTGATAGATAAACGGTATAAGATCTTATAGGTACGGTCATGTGATAGGGTTGTGGCAGTCACAACGCTTAGAGAAATATGTAAAAGAGTGCAGCAGGACCACCAAGGAGATGACCACCAAGAATGAGGAATACGGTGGTTTAAAATCCACGCTGCCCAAGGTTCCAAAAATGAGATCACTTACGGTGTACCTCCATGTGATCGCATTTTTGAACGTTTGGGCAGCGTGGATTTTAAACACCGTATTCCTCATTCATTACAAAAAAAAACAACAAACTTTTAAAATATATATTTTGTAGCCACTTTTCATGTCTGAAGGTTGGTGGAGGCTCGGTCCTGAAATCTCCACTGACTACTAAAAAGTGTGCAGATAGCGAAGCAGGAGCTTCGGCCTGAGCGAGCGTAGTACAGAAATAAAAATAAGATTTCTAATGTATCAATAATGCACTTTACGCTTGAGCTAAGGAAGGAGCTGTGCCTGTGTGCTCCTGCCTCACACTTTTCAGCCGTGTTTTGAGCAGTCAGTGAGTGTTTTTGGACCCGGGAGCCAAAAGAACTGCAGATATGGAAAATGCCTATAAAATAACAAAAATTATAAAACTGGCACAAAAATGGGCACCAAAGGACATTAAAGGGTTAAATGACTTTTGGCCACTGATTTAACACTGCAGACATATAGAACAGGGAGCCCCACATCAAAACCAGGTCCCTCCAGCCTGGCCCAAATGGGATCTGGGCATCAAATGGGCAGTCGATTTTGGCCATTTGAGTAAGTGTTTTTAAGGGGTTAAATGACTTTGGGCCACTGATCTCACACTAAGAATACACAGACACTGATGCCGCGCATCAAACCCAGGTCACTCCACTATATATTTTATATATAGGGTTTTTTTTCTTAGTCTTTCCAGCCTGGCCCAAATGGGTTCTGAGCATGAGAACTGGCATCAAAGTGGGCAAACAGCATATGTTCACAGATTTGAATAAGTAACTGATGTTTTTAAGGGGTTAAATAACTTTGGGCCACTGATCTCACACTGCAAACAAATAGAACATCAGTTATTCAAATCTGTGACAATCAGCTTGTTTGCCAACTTTAATGCCCAGAACTCCAGTCAGGCTGGAGAGACCTGGGATTGGTGTGGGGCTCCCTGTTCTATATGTCTGCAATGTGATAGCATTGGCCCAAAGTCATTTAACCCTTTCATTAACGCCCTTCTGTGCCCACTTTGATGCCCATTTTTGTGCCAGTTTTATAATTTTTGGCGCTGATTTTAAGTGTATTCACATCAGGGCTCCTCGCTGCATTGTATGTCATTATTGTGATGCTTATTTTTTGTTTTTAAACCTATAAAAAACAAGAAAAAAATGCAGAATAAGAAGCTGGATGAATAAGAAACCAACTTCAGTCAGTTTTCAGATCAACAGGTCCGGGAAAAAAAAAAAATGACAGCACAGAAACGATCTAGGTGCTGCCAATTTTAACCATTTGATGGGTGGGAGAAGCTTAGAAGTTCTATTTTTTTACTGAGTATGTGAAAGAAAATGATGATACACTGATATGTACCAAAAATGGATGAAAAACAAATCCAAATTCGCTGCTGAAAATTGTACGCAATTTTATTTTTTTTTACATCACGTGACGTCTATAAATGAAGACTTGGCTTGGTTCGCATCCAGCAATACAAGTCAGAGAGCCGAACAGGAGGGATGACAAAACCTTGTAGAGGGCCGATTTATCAGACACCAATGCTGTCTAGTTTTGTAGTAAACGATGTGACAATCCCTATGGGGGCTATAATAGGGGGTCTATAGGAAGCTAGGAACCCGATCTTCAGGCATGTCTCAATGACGGGCCCGCAGAACCCCAACACATACTGGACGTGGGGTAACCAGTGTATGCAAAAACCAAAAACGTGCCCCAATTATCAGATGTAGCTCTATCATGGCGCTGATTCTCTCATATAGGCCCAAACGTGGCTGTAGGCCCCCTGCAGAAAACAGGATCCCCGCCGGTCTCTGCACACCCAGATATCACATGTGGTGTAGAAAGACTGATGGGGCACCAGAGACATGTAACACAAGGGGGTACAACGCAACGCAATGTGAACCCGGCCTTAACAAGCAAAAGGTGCATGGAGTCAGAGAGAGCACATCCCCCATGGACAGGCCACATCCCCCCCCCCATGGACAGGGCCCACATTCCCCCCCCCCATGGACAGGGCCCACATTCCCCCCCCCATGGACAGGCCCCACCCCCCCCCCCATGGACAGGGCCACATTCCCCCCATGGACAGGGCCCACATCCCCCCATGGAGAAGGCCTCATTCCCCCCCTCATGGAGAAGGCCCCATTCCCCCCCTATGGAGAAGGCCACATCCCCCCCCATGGAGAGGGCCCGCGTGCTCCCTGCTCGGCCACTTCGCTGTGATAAGAAAATCCGCAGCGTTTGCGACCAGTGTGAACACTTCCATAGCCCTCCTGCCGCATGTAGCCGCTCTCCCGCCCTCCTTTGTTCTCCGCGCTCGCCCCTGTGCGGCTCCTAAGTTTTCTCCCGTCCGCCCCTCTCCCTCCCGTCCGCGCCTTCTTTGTGTCTCCTGCCTTCCCCCACGAGCAGCCCGCCGCTCCTCCCTAGGCCGCAGCTTCACCCTGCCGCCCGCGGCCTCATCCTCCGCTGTCCCGTCGCGGGAACCTTCGCCGCCCGGGGATCACTCACCCGCTCCTCTGCTCCTTTCCTCTCAGTGCTTCCACACACAATCCGACACACAAAAGATGGCCGGACCGCCTGGTCACACGCCGGCAACGCCGCATCCCCATGGCAACCCTCAGCCAATCACTGCCTGCCGGTACCCGGCTGATGGACGCCGCGTGGCCTAATTGCTTCTAGTGGCAGCGCGAGCCTGAGGCCAGGTCACGTGACTAGGGGCCCATGGCGGGATTCTCGGCTACCTCTGTATACAGCCCTGTAGTCTCTAGTGTACATCTCCCCGATAAGCCATGACTTGTTCCCATTGGTAGGCTTTCCAAAATAAAACCCGCACGACATCTCCACTATAATTATACCGAGAAGCGCTGACGTAAAAACACAGGAAACGTCATTCGTCAACCCACTGTTCATATACGCATAAAGTTGTTGAAAAAAAAACCCAACACCTCAATAACAGCGGTTATCATTGGTCCGCTTGCTGTAGGACACAGTTGATCACGTGGTGGTTATGCGGCATGTGATTGGCTGATGGTAGTGCACCACAGACGGCTGTGCAGTGTGTAGGAAGAGACTGTTGGGTAACATGGGGCTGCTGACCATCCTGAAGAAGATGAAGCAGAAGGAGCGGAGGTCCGGCTTCTCATGCTGTATCCTGCGCTGGGGCTGCGGGGACTGTGCTGTGAGGCCGGTGACAGCAGGGACTGAGTATATAGGGGGTAATGGGGGCAGAGCTTGAATCAGACTTTTTTGTGACCAGATATGGACTTAAAGGGATTGTCCAAAACGAAAAAGACCATGGGGGTAAAAAAAAAAAAAAGACCCCCAAGCATATACCATCTGTCTGTGAGCAGGGGATGTCTGCTGCAGGCTTCACATTCCATCCGAACCAAAGGCCGAGCTGTCACCTGATGTCAGGAGAGCGACGGACCCCTCCTGTGATAAGCAGCTCACTGTCTATAGACTACATACACTGAGACCCTGGTGTGGGCGGGATTTGCTTTCTGAGCTCCGCTACATCTAAGAACTCTTGATTGTGTCAGATCTAGTGATGAGCGAGTATGCTCTTTGCTCGGGTGGTCTCCCGAGTATTTGGAAGTGCTCGGAGATTTAGTTTCTGTTGCCGCAGCTGCATGATTTGCAACTGCCAGACAGCCTGAATACATATGGGAATTCCCTATCAAGCAGGCAACCCCCACATGTATTCAGGCTGTCTAGCAGTCGCAAATCATGCAGCTGCGGCGACATCTCCGAGCACGCCCAAATACTCGGAAATCACCCGAGCAACAAGTATACTCGCTCATCACTAGTCAGATCTGCTGCACCCAGTAACCTAAGTGATACATCCCTGGATTCAGGGTCTCTTTTCCTACTTTGCGCTGCTCTCAGATGAGGTACGAAAATCCTGGTGACAGATTCCCTTGACCTGTTGTTCACCTCCAATAATATTTTTTTGTAAAATTGTAAACTGCCTGAATCCAGCGATGTTTTTCTTTCTGTTCCTGAGATATGGCCCCTTCTTCCCTGTATGGAAGTCTAGTCATCAGCTAACTAGGCTTTGTCTGGCTCCACTCTATGGGAGACTTCTTGAGGACCACACCTAGTTGGCTGAAAGAATAGATTCATATCAGGGTGAAAAAATGCAAAAAAAAAAATCAGGAAAACAGTGAGGCTATGTTTCCACGGTCCGGATATGCAGCGCTTTGGACCCAGCGGAAACCCCGCTCCACCCAAAGCGCTGCCCCCTGTTGTACGCGCGGTGCATGTGTTCATTGAACACATGCGGAATCGCGACATCTTATCCATAGACTGGGTTATTTATCTTGAGGAGACGGAGCGTGTCCGCAAGATAAATAGACATGCTGCGGTCTAGAATGACGCACCGGATGTGGCCCTGCACGCATAGTGGAGACGGGATTTCATAAAATCCCCTCCACTATTCTGTAACATCTAGGCGCTGCGGCTGTACGCAGCGTCCAATCCGCAGCAAATCCTGAATGTTCCAAACCATGGAAACATACCCTGACTCTTGCATCAGGTAAAAAAAAAATATGAGATGGCGCCGATTGATCAAAATGATTACTCACAGAATTCTAGTGTAAATCACTTTAAAAGTCTCAAAAATGTTATTTTTTTTTTTTTGCCAGTTTTGCTTAGTTTCATCAGAGTGAGTGGAGGGAGGGCGTGACGCCACAGCTCATCTAATTCGTGATGATCTGTGGTGTTCCTTATGCCTGAAGTCTCACTCCAGTCCCTGACTGGAGTAAGACTTGTGGAGAGGCGCACGTCACTTCTCAGGCGCACCAGATTCGTTCACAGATGCTCCCTTATCAATACTGGCATCAGCATTGCTGGTCTTAAAGAATTGGGGATTGGGGAACATATATTTATGGCAAGTAACAAGTCCTCTTTAAAGAGAATCTGTCACTGGATTTTTGCTGCCGCACCTGACAGCAGCATAAAGTAGGGGCAGAGACCCTGATTTATAGCTCTGGAACATTTCCTGGGTTTCTTGCTGTAATTTTGATAAAACTTATATAGCAGTAGTTTGTTTTTCTTTTATGTTTTTCTCTTAACTCATTGTTAGAGGTTTAGATAACGCTGGTAAAACCACAATCCTGAAGAAATTTAACGGTGAAGATATAAACACCATTTCTCCAACTCTGGGATTCAACATCAAAACTCTGGAACACAGAGGGTAACGTACCATAATATACACTCTGTACAAATTTGTATCAAGAATATATTTCCCGTTTCTCAAAATCAGCTGTACTTAATCTATTCCCACAAATATGGGCGTACATAGAAATCACAGGGCCCCATAGCAAAAGTCTGAATGCCCTTCTTCACCCCCCTCAACAAAAAAATAATAAAATAACTTGTATTAAATGAGGCTTCACCCATCTATTCGGCTTGTGACGGCATGTATGCAAATAACATACTTGCAGTCACATGCCCGTCCACACCCAGAGAATACTCAGGGCACATAGTGACTGCAGACTTGTAAATTAAGACCAGACAACCCCTTTAATTGTGGAGTGCGGTGCATGTGAAGAGAGTTTACAGACATGCATACAATACAGCAATAGCTGGATGTATCTTTGCTCACTATCCCCACATCTCTTAAATAGCTGGACCCACATTTTACACATTGCCCACTTAATAGTTGGGTGCACATTAGCGTTGTCCCCCCTTGTGAATAGATGAATGCACTTTTTGCACATTATCCCCCTCCAGTTATTTACAGAGGTGTGTGTAAGGGGGGGATAAATATTCTGGATGCACCGTTTGTACATGACAGGGAGGTGTATAATGTGCACAAATTGCATCCAGAATATTACCCCCCCCCACAATCTGCATCCAGATTATTTCCCTCCTCCCCCTGTAATGTGGAAACTTTGCATCCAGAATATTTAACCTCCCAAGTAGTTGGATCAGCATTTTTTTTGCAACACAAAAAAAAGTATGAATGGCAAGGGGACACATTAAAAGAAAAAAATCAAGTAATTTTAGTACTACCGCAGGGCCCGGTTCAGCGTCTTGCGTCTCTAAAGGCAGTGCTCCCCATTCATCGTATGTGCAAATTGCCTTGCGTACTGCTCCTCTATGGCTGGAAGGCTACGTCAGACAGGAGGCATGGTGTGCTTAAGCGAATCCAGCCAGAGAGTGGAGCCAGCGGCAGAGCAGGAGTTCAGAGGATGAGGACATATACGGCATCTGACATTTTATCAAAGGCACACACCGTGCAGCCGCCGGACTGCACCTGGCCCCCTCACTTGTCAGGCCCATACAAACCTACGGGGCAGGGGCAGCTGACAGATCACACACTATGTTCAGTCTGACAGTTTTCTCTTAACCCCTTTCCGACGATGGGCGTAAATTTACGCCGACGTCAGACTCCGGCGCTGAACCCACATCTTTCCTGGGACATGTCAGCTGTTTTGTATAGCTGACATGTGCCCGACATAGCCTCTGGTGGAATTGCGATCCACCTGCGGCTTTTAACCTATTAAATGCCTCTGTCAAACACTGACAGCGGCATTTAATTTGCGCTTCCGGCCATCGGGCCTGAAACCCGCCCACCGGTGACACCCGTCAAGTGATCGCAGGTCACCGGTTCATTGGCATGACAACCAGAGGTCTCCTGGAGTCCTTTATGGTTGTCAGTGCTGGCTTGCTGTGAGCGCCACCCTGTGGTCGGCGCTCATAGCAAGTGAGTAATTCTGCTATATAGAGGCGATCTGATCATCGCCTCTATGTAGCAGAGCTTATCGGGTTATGGCAACTTCTAGTATATACTGAAATCATCATGCCACTTACATTTTAATATACATCTGGAGTTACATCACATTCTCCTATACACACATTTTCCATCTTTTTTTTTCTTTTATTATCTTCATCCATTGCTTATTTTGTCTGAACGCGCACATCTGTGATTTAAAAGACCACGCACAGATGTAACACTGACGGCATCTTTGTGCTTTCCTTCGCTTGATTCATTTACGTCTGTGTTTCTTTGGCAAATCGACCTAAATTTTGACATGTCTCCACTTGTGGATGGGCCCATAGACTATAATAGTCATATGTTGTAAAAACTGGTAGCACATGTATGCAAGAAAAAAGCGAATTTATGAATGGGACTTTAATGTATTTCATGTAGGTTCAAACTGAATATGTGGGATGTCGGAGGCCAGAAATCCTTGCGTTCTTATTGGAGGAATTACTTTGAGAGCACAGATGGATTGATTTGGGTGGTAGACAGCGCAGACCGCGCCCGCTTACAAGACTGCGCTCAAGAACTGGCCGGGCTCTTGCTGGAAGAGGTAAGAACTAGTGATGAGTGAACGTGGTGGGATAAGGTGTTAACTGAGCATGCTCAGGTGCTAGCGGAGACTTGAATAATTTGTTTGAGTCCCCGCGCCTGCATGTCTCGCGACTGTTCGACAGGCGCAACACATGCAGGGTTTGTCTGGTTGTTAGGCTGCTCCTGCTGTCGAACAGCTGCGAGACATACAGCCATATTATTCGAGCACGCTGACGTCACTCTGTTAGCACACGAGCATGCTCAGATAACACCTTATCCCAGCACGTTCACTCATCCTTAGTAAGAATGTGTGTGCATGGTTAATGCCGTTCCTTACTCCAAGTTGCATAGGAGCTGTGGTACCTCTATTCCTATTTTTAAAGATGATTAATGAAATGCGATTTTTGTAATGATACAATATATTAAAAATTAATTTCACAATAGAGCAGAGATTCCATGGTGAAGTCTGATTTCACATGGCTTCTTAATGGTTCCTATTAGTCATGTTCCAGCAGGATACTAGTCGTCATGTGTCCTTTGTTTTGTTTCAGAGATTGGCTGGGGCAACATTGCTAGTGTTTGCCAATAAACAAGATTTGCCTGGTGCCCTGTCCAAAGACGCTATCCGAGAGGTGAGTTCTTTCTAATTTCATGCTTTTGCCATGTATGATAAACAGCATGGTCCCAAAACACGATTTCCATAATAAGTGCAATATAGATTATCTGGATTAATTACTTGTATTCTTAAAACAAATCTTTTTCTTTTTAGATGCCAAACAAAAGAAAAATCGCAGCATGCTTGTGTCTGACCCTATATTTGTATCACACAAATGAGTCTTTGAAAAACATCGGACTGCACTGGGATGACTTCTATGTGCAGTTCGATTTCCGCGGACTGACAGAATGGAGAATTTTTCTTTCTCCATCTTCTACTTATCCGAGAGTATCAAACACACTATAATTACACGCTGATCAAACATTGAACAGATCAGCAATCTGCTGGTTAATTTAATGTGTAACTTCTAGTGATGACCGCAAGTGCTCGTTACTTGAGTTTCCCTAGGGTGCTCGTATATGCACCCAGTATCGCTGGTGCTAGAGTGACTTGTTCGAATCCCTGCGGCCGCATGTTTCATGGTTTTTAGACAGCCACAAAACATG
The DNA here is from genome assembly GCA_033576555.1 of Oophaga sylvatica. Taxonomy (NCBI): domain Eukaryota; kingdom Metazoa; phylum Chordata; class Amphibia; order Anura; family Dendrobatidae; genus Oophaga; species Oophaga sylvatica. The sequence goes on from JARQOD010000010.1 coordinate 70,421,796, forward strand.
CATCCAGCTCACTTAAAAATCAGCAAACTTTTATTGGGTTATCCTTTAAAAACTGGAGATTAAAAACGGACATCTCAGATGACACAGCAATGACAAGGGGTGGTGTGTAATAAGGCCATACGCGTTTCTTCTGGTTTTTACAATCTGAGATGTCCGTTTGTGTCGGACCAGAGTGTGCGGCTGCATAGAAATACATGTGGCAGTACACTCCGGTGCCGGGTGTTGATGCGAGAGACTCGTGCGAGTTTCTCGCGTCACACACGCAAATGTGACACCGGCCTAATGCATGCTATGTCTCTAGGCGTTAACCTTGGGTTCCCTTTCTCTTTTCCTGCAGGCGTTGGAGTTGGATAACATCAAGACACATCATTGGTGCATACAAGGATGTAGTGCCGTTACCGGAGAAAATCTCCTTATAGGAATAGACTGGTTACTGGACGATATCTCTTCTCGTATATTTACTGCAGACTGAATAATACTGGAAGAAGTGAAGGAGAGAGTGGAGAATATGGCCTTTTTATTTATTAACTTTTTCTTACAACTGATACAGTGTCTAACGTGTCCGGCAGTCAGACGAGATGAAATGACGAGCGTGCCGAGAGGCAGAAGACGTTATTGATATGAATGGTTTTTAAGGAATCGCAGCTCTTTTACAATACCAGTTGTCTGGTGCCCTGTGATTTCGGTGCAGTAAGGCTCACATAGGTTTTTTTCACCTGAAATTGACTACAGCAAGAAGAATTAAACTACTTATTACAATCCTCTGTTTGCATAGGAAGGATTGGAGTTATTATCACCAACATTAAGTATCTAATAAATCTTGTACAACATGGGGCAGAAAAATATTTTTCCACCCCAAAAAATTAATATTGGCATTCTAGATTATTAAAATTTGCCAAATAAAAATAATAAAAGGAAATGCTTAAAGGATGGCAGGGGTATCCAATGTATTTGTAATTATAATGAGTGAATTAGAGAAAGTAATACCCCTACGAACAAGAAGCTGGACCAATGTGATGATGGTGGACAGTAGGAAATTGAAGAGAGACAAAAAAGCGCAAAAGAAAGCAGACCATAAAGTCCAGTGTGTAATAATGAAAATATACAATTTATTATATAAAACAGGTACAGTAACAGAAAAAACATCAATGATTATAATGGGGTAAAATTACGTACAAACAGGGACGCACACCCAGGAGCGTAAAAACCAGTGGGACTGGGTAAATGAAGTGCCATGGTGATATACACAGCACAAACAGTAAGAAGGAGTAAACAACAATTCTGCACAGTATAAATAAAGTGTTTTGTGCAATGGAACATAAAATAAATGTGGGTACATAGTAAATGCAAAAGGATGTACCTAAAATATCAAAGTGCTAGCTGTGATAGAAATTGTGTGTAAACCAAGTAACAATTGTAGCAAAGGGTAAAGAGTGTGTTCATGCACACAAAAAAAATAATGAATGGGTGATTCCCAAATGGAGGATGACTTACAGTGACAAAAAGGATCCCTGTTACCTGGATGGCGTACACCCCAACGTGCGTTTCATCATATTGCCTTTGTCAGGGGGCAAAGTGCTGAAACGCACGTTGGGGAGGACGCCATCCAGGTGCCAGGGAAACTTTGTCACTGTAAGTCATCCTCCATTTTGGAATCACCCATTCATTATTAGTATTTATTCGTTCTACCATGACAGCACTATGAGAGAGAGGGGATCCGTCCTTCCGGGACAGGAAACCTACAGACATAAAAGGGCGGCACCTCTCTCCCGTATCAGTTGGTTTCCTGTCTCTGACAGGTGGAACTTTTCAGACATACCTGTGGAGGACTGAAGATATGCCCAGGCCCGGTTGGTCGGCTCAGGCAGCGGGGGTCCCCTGCCTCGGCTTGTCCGATGTGCTGGAAGCGCCACAGTGCAGGGGGACTGTGTAGGCGACAGCAGGAGAAGCAGCCTTCGGGGAGGAGAGCGGGCTTGGTGGTCCATTACCGCAGGTGAGTATGCGGCTGCGGCGGTGCGTATCCTCTGGCACTGCGTCGGGCTCGCGGCGGTGTTCCTCTGGCCGGGTGATTGATCCGGCAGTGGAAGGTCCGGTTACTGAGGCTCATGCAGACATCCGGCGTGCACTAATGACGCGGCTGGAGCATGTCCTCGGTGACGCGGTTGGGGCATGCGCAGTAGATGTCGAGGGCGGGTCTCAACGCGACCGGTCGAGCCCCGATGACGTAGCCGGGGTCGCCAATGAAGATGGCAGTGAGTTGGGGCACGTTCTGGGAGTCTAGGCCGGAAGCTGTGGGACGGTGGGGGAAAAGAGGTATGGTCACCGCGCACGGGCGGCAGCACAGGCATGGGGGAGGAGAAAGTCCAGTAGGCCTGCATTGTAAGCACCGGGCAGGCCACATAGAGGACCTGCTGGCCTCAACCAGGGTGGAGACCGGCTATTTAAGGAGGCTATGGTGGGTGCCAGGTGCTTCTAGGCCTATTTTCCAAAATGGAGTCACCAGAACAGCAGATGCAGCAGCTCACGGAGAAGCCCCATGTAAAGGTCACCCAGCATACAGTGTTTGGCAGAGGAGACTCCAAACTTTACTTACAGTTTAAGGGAGATGGTTAGAGCAGAGGTCAGGGGTTCAGTAAGATCCCTTTCCCAAGAGATGGTCTTTAAGGGAAGAAAACCCAGATCTCCTGTGACAGTGACTAGGGGGAAGTGGTATCGGATTCACCATCCCAATGACTGCCGGCCCAGGTGAGAGGGAGGCTGTTGGCCTTCTACCCAGCCTGGTCAAGAATTTCGAATAGTCCAGGATTCATGATGTCATCAGCGCAGGACTTAAATTTGAGTTCCAGAAGATACCTCATGATAGGGTTTTGTTAACTCCCATCCATTCTTGACCAGCAGAGCAACAGGCGTTGGAGTCAGAGGTCCAGGAACTACCACAGAAGGCAGTCTTGATAGAGGTTCCTGCGTCAGAGAGAGGTAAGGGGTTCTATTCCCCCCTCTTCCTGATTAAGAAACCAGACGGTTCTTTTCGGACTATTACTAACTTGAAAGGTCTGAATAGGTTCTTGTTGGTCCGCTCCTTCAAAATGGAGTCAGTGAGGTCAGCAATAAAACTGCTCTTTAAAGGTTGTTTCATGGTAGTGTTAGATCTTAAGGACGCACACTATCACATTCCGATACATGCAGACCACCAGCAGTACCTTACAGGGGCAGTTTCACTGGGGTGTGATAAATCACTTCCAGTTCAGAGCCCTTCTGTTTGGGGTCGACACTGCTCCCCGGGTATTTACTAAAGTAGTCGCAGAGGTCATGGCGCATCTTCATGAACAGGACATACTGGTGATCCCCTATCTGGATGATTTTTTAATTGTGTGCCACTTAGTCCGACATTGCATTACTCAGTTAGAGGGGGTAATGTCTATTCTACAGAAGTTGGGGTGCTTATTAATGTTAAGAAGTCATGGCTACAGCCCCTGAAGGTGCAGGAGTTTCTGGGTCTCGTCCTGGACTCTGGGGCTGAGGAATGTCGGCTACCAGAATCAAAGGTTGACGGTATTCAGCGTCAGGTGCTCATGGTGGTAAATAATCCATCTATGTCCCTTAGAGGGGCGATGTCATTTTTGGGCTCACTCACGTCTTGCATTCCGGTGGTTCTCTGGGCCCAATTCCACGCTAGGGCCCTGCAGTGGGATGTGTTACATAATGATCGTCAGCTGGGAGGGTGGCTAGAGAGTAAATTTTCTTTGTCTCCCTCTACTATACACTCCTTGCGTTGGTGGCTACAATTGTCAAACCTTTGTAAAGGGGTTCCCTGGGTAAACCATATCTCCTGGGCAGTTACTACGGATGCTAGCCCCAGGGACTGGGGAGCTCATATGGGGGAGATGTGGGTCTAGGGGTGTCATCTAACCTGAAGTAGCTGTTAGCCGTAGAGCGGGCATTAAGTAGGCTCCTTGTGTCCCTACAGGGCCGACATGTCAGACTGTTCTCAGACTATCAGGTAACTGTGGCCTACATTAACCACCAGGGGGAATCCGATCCAAGTCAATGATGGAGGTGGCGGATCGTATTTTTCAGATGGCCAAAACTCATCTGCTGTCATTAACATCTCTGTATATAAAAGGAAAAGACAACGTCGAGGCCAATTTTCTAAGCCGCAACAGGCTCAGACAAGGGAATGGGTGTTGAATCAGACCATCTTCAACCAGATTGTGCAGATATTTGGGTCCCCGGATAAAGACCTTTTTGCATACAGGGGGAACAGAAAAGTGTGTCAATTTTGCTGTTTAAACCCCAGAGAGGATCCGCATGCAGTGGATGCTCTCCTAATTCCATGGGACTTCAATCTTGCCTATGCCTTCCCCCCGATAGCCCTGATTCTGTAGTTCTAATGAAGATACGGGAAGATGTGGCACGTATAATTCTGATAGCACCATTCTGGCCCAGGAGACTGTGGTTTTCCTGGCTAAGGAGGATGTTTATCATCAGCCCGTGGGTGCTCCTGGAGCTCCCAGATCTCCTCTTCCAAGGACCGATTTTCCATCCACGAGTGTCCAATCGACATCTGACGGCATGGAATTTGAATGGACAATACTGAGGGAGAGGAGGTTTTCTCGGGGCCTGGTTAATATCTTACTAAAAAGTAGAAAGGCATCCACAACAAAAATGTATGCCAGAACCTGGAGAAAGTGCCTGACAGTCTCGGGGTCGGAGATTGGAGGAAAAATTAGGATTAACCAGGTGTTGGAGTTCCTACAAAAGGGGTTAGAGATGGGTCTGGCCACGAGTACTCTTAGAGTTCAGGTATCGGCGTTAGGTGCCCTGTATAATTGTGATCTAGCAGGCAATTACTGGGTATCCAGATTTATTAAGGCAGTGGCTAGATCTAGACCCATCCTTAAGTAGAGGTTGGTACCGTGGGATTTTAATCTAGTGCTACCAGCATTGACGGAGGCCCCATTCGAACCTATTGAGGTAGCCCCAATAAAAAGTCTATCTTTTATAACAGCCCTTTTAGTTGCACTGATGTCGGCCTAGAGGATTAGTGACCTGCAGGCCCTCTCAAGGCAGCCTCTATATACCCAGTTTAGGAGGATATGGTTGTTTTGAAGCTGGATCCCCTGTATCTGCCAAAGGTGGCTTCAAAATTCCACAGACTGCAGGAAATAGTCTACTTAGTTATATCTCAGTAACCGACCCGTGGAAGAAGGAAAACTCTTTATTTGTATCCTTTCAGGGGGTTAGGAAGGGGCATAGAGTCTCCGAAAGCACCTTATCTAGGTGGATCAGGGAGGCGATTTCTTTGGCCTACACAGCATGGCGTGGCAGTTCCGAAGGGCCTGAAGGCTCACTCCACACGAGCCGTGGCGACATCATGGGCAGAGAGCTCGGAGGACATATGTAAGACGGCTACTTGGTCTTCTCCACCCACGTTTTTCAACATTATAGACTGGATTTGGGTGGCTCCTCCAATCTCACATTTGAGAGAAGGTGTAATGTATGTAGTACAGTTCATATAGCGTCTTGTGCTTGGGTGCGATGAAAATACATGAGACACAGGTTTGATATAGAAGGTCTTGTATTACTTCATACAAGTGGCAAAAATAGTCACACAGTTTGCAGATACAGAAGCAGGAGACACAGCAGGCCAGAGTAACTTAAGCTCAGCAATCACTCTCCACAACAGGTTCAGGATCTTCTTCTCTGTTACCGTAAGTCCATACAAACGTGGATCTTTCAAAGAGCAGGGTTCCAGAGTCCACAAGTGTTCAGAGTTCCTCAGTAGGAATAGCTGGAGTACATAGTCCAAGGCTTCCAGGAGTCAGGTCACAGGTTCACTGCAGGCTAGATTCTGAAGCACTGATTGCTCAGCTGTGGCTGCTTAAGAAGCAAGAGGGAGAGAATCAGGGCGGGAACATGAAAGCTGAAAACTCCATATTGACTGAGGGCAAGATAGCTGCAGCAAGACAGAAAGCAAAATGGCTGACGGAAAACTGAGTTTCAAGAACATGTACAAAGAACCTTACATTACTCCCCCCTTAGGGACAACCTCCGGATGGCCTCAGACCAGGCTTGTCTGGGTACCTCTGATGAAACTGGCGGAGCAAACGAGGAGCATTAACGTTATTGACTGGTTCCCATGAGTTGTCCTCCACTGGGTAGCCCTGCCATTTAATCAAATATTGTAACTGATTCCTGTATAACCTGGAATCTAGAATTCTTTCCACCACAAATTCTTCCTGACCATCGACTAGCACTGGGTCAGGGCAAGTAGAAGAACGTCCAGGAAACGTATTGGGTGTTGCAGCCTTTAGTAGGGATACATGAAAGACAGGGTGGATTCTCATAGTTCTAGGCAGTTGAAGACGACAAGCAACGGCACTTATAATTTTACTGATTTTATAGGGTCCAATGTACTTATGTCCCAACTTAGACGATGGAATCCTTAACTTAAGATTTCTGGTTGACAGCCAGACCAGGTCTCCTACCTTGAAAACTGGTGCAGGTTTACGAAATTTATCTGCTGCTTTCTTGTACCTTTCCTGAGCCAATTCCAGATTCTCCTTTAGAAGATCCATATTCTTCTGTAAAGACGTGATTCTTTCGGCCACTGCTGGTAAAGGCGTTTCTATGGGAAATCGTGGAAGAATGTTAGGATGATAACCTAGATTGGAGTAAAAAGGAGACTGTTTAGTGGAGGCACTCTGAGAGTTGTTATAAGAGAACTCAGCCAATGGAAGTAGATCCACCCAATCATCCTGTAGGTGGCAGATAAAGCAGCGGAGATACTGCTCCAGAGTTTGATTGGTTCGTTCGGTCTGTCCATTAGTTTGGGGATGAAAAGCAGAAGAAAGGTTTACTTTAATGTCCAATGCTGCACAGAAATTTTGCCAAAACCTTGAAGTGAATTGCACCCCTCGATCCGAAATAACCTCATCCGGTACTCCATGTAAGCGAAACACATCTTTAATCATCAAATCTGATGTCTGTTTTGCAGTGGGTAAGCCGACACAAGGAATAAAATGAGCTGCCTTTGTTAAACGATCAACCACCACTAGAATGGTGTTTTTCCCTTGAGAGGTTGGTAACTCCACAATGAAGTCCATAGAAATGGATCCCCACGGGCGGGACGGGGTGGGAAGAGGTTGTAACAGACCAGTTGGTGAGGAGCGAGGTGTTTTGCATCTTGCACAGACTTCACATGAAGTGACATAGTTTAAAACATCCTTCCTGCAAGTGGGCCACCAAAAGAAACGAAAAGAAATTCCTGTGTCTTTAGAATTCCTCTATGCCCAGCTATCTTGGAATCGTGGATGAGTTGCAATACTCTCAATCTGACTGTTTCAGGAATATACAGACGTTGTCCCAGAATCCACACACCATTCTTAAAGACAAGACTTACGTCCCTTGGGGTTGTGCCAACAAGGAATCCGCATGGTATGCTTCCTTGATGTCCTTAAGTAGGTCTTGATTATGAATCACTCCCAGGAATCTAGAGTCAGGAAGAATAGTCTTAGGAGGAGCAAGTGGACGGGTCTCTGCTGAATGAATCCTAGAGAGTGCATCAGCCTTTCCATTGCGCGATCCTGGTCTATAAGAAATGACAAAATTAAATTGGTTTAAGAAAAGATTCCAGCGAGCCTGGCGAGGAGTCAGGCACTTAGCCGACCTGATAAATTCAAGGTTACGATGGTCTGTCAGGACGACTATTTGCTGTGCAGCTCCCTGAAGAAGGTGTCTCCATTCTTTGAAGGCGGCAATAATGGCCAACAACTCTCTATTGCCCACATCGTAGTTCCTCTCAGCCGAAGACAACTGCTGGGAAAAGAAGGCACAGGGATGCAAGACATTCTTCTCACCTGTTCTCTGAGAGAGTATAGCTCCAACGGCACAATCTGAAGCATCCACCTCTATTATGAAGGCAAGTTCGGGGTTGGGATGTACCAAGATAGGTGCGGTGGTAAATTTATCTTTTAGACAAGAAAATGCTTCCTGGGCTTGGGGAGTCCAGGAGAACCTAGACTCTTTCCGGGTAAGTTGGGTGATAGGTGACACTACCTCAGAGAAATTCCTAATGAAACGTCTATAGAAATTGGCAAACCCGATGAAGCGCTGCACCTCCTTCACATTTCTAGGACTTGGCCAATCCTTGATGGCTTGGGTCTTACTTCCATCCATACTAATTCCTTGTGTAGACAGTACATACCCCAGAAATTGAATTTCGGTCCTATGGAATTCACACTTTTCAAGTTTGATGTAAAGATGGTTTTGTCTTAAACGTTCCAAGACCATTCTCACATGTCCATGATGTTCCTCTGTGGAGTTAGAAAAAATTAGAATATCATCCAAATAAATCACCACGAATGTATCTAGGAGATCCCTGAAGATGTCATTCACCAAGTGTTGGAAAGTGGCTGGGGCGGTACTCAGACCAAAAGGCATAACTAGATATTCAAAGTGTCCATAGCGTGACCTGAATGCAGTCTTCCATTCATCCCCAGGTCTAATACGGACCAAGTTATAGGCCCCACGGAGATCCAATTTAGAGAAAATTTTGGCATGCCGCACTCTCTCCAATAACTCAGGGATTAAAGGCAATGGATAACGGTTTCTAATGTTTTCTAATAGTAACCTTATTGAGTTCCCTATAGTCTACGCAGGGTCTCAGAGATCCATCTTTCTTCTTCACAAAGAAGATGGGTGCACCTGCAGGAGATGAAGAGGGGCGTATGAAGCCCTTGGCTAGATTTTCGTCTATGTAATCCTTTAAAGCCTTTAGCTCAGGCCCCGCCAGGGGGTAGATCTTACCAAAAGGTATCTCTGCTCCAGGCAATAATTCAATTGGACAATCATATGGAAGGTGAGGGGGAAGCTGGTCAGCGTTCTTCTTGTCACATAAATCCACATAGTCCTGGTATACAGCTGGTAGTTCAGGGACTGACATGGTTCCTTTAGGAACAGAGCAAGCTGAAACTTCTGGACTCATCTGTTTCTCTGGAAAGTGTAATTCCTTGGTCTCCCAGTTAATGGTAGGGTTCTGAGCCTGCAGCCATGGTAGCCCTAGAATAATGGGAAAGTGGGGAGAAGAGATAAGCATAAAGGACAGTTTCTCTTGATGATCTTTACCCATAAGGACCCTCAAAGGCTCCGTTTCCTGATCCACTGGTCCAGAGGTCAGCAGGGAGCCATCCACAGTTTCCATCTGTACTGGAGTAGCCTTCTTCACTGAACGTATCCCCTGTTTCAGAGCAAAGGAGACATCCATAAAATTCCCACTTGCCCCTGAGTCGATCATAGCAGAGCTAGACACCCAGACTGAGTTAACCCAGAGTTTGATGGAAAGGAAGCAATGAGAATTGTTTTTCCTACAACTCAGCTGGGACACCGCTGAGGAAACTTGAAAAATTGCAGCGTTTACACAGTCATCGTCCTCAGGAGTAACGGAGTTTAAGTCCGAGAAATCAAGATCTGTTGCTGCAGATCTCTCTGGAGCCTGAGGCTCGGACCTGACAGATCTCCTCTCGCAACACTCACAGTGAATGAGTGCTGCAGTAGTCTTACGAGAACGGCTGGGGCAGTTTATAATGAAGTGCCCTGACTTACCACAATAGAAACATAGATTTTCCTTAAAACGATGTTCCTTGCGTGCATCACTAACCCGTCTTTGTAAAGAGTCTACCTGCATGGGTTCAGGTTCAGGTTCCCGTGTGATCCTACTCAAAGGTTCCTTAGCTGGGGAGGAAGGTAGGAAAAGGTTAGTGCGATTGCTTTCGAACCATCTCTCTTGCCTGCGTTCAGTCAGGCGAGCATCAATACGGATGCAGTAGTTAATAAAGTCACCTAACGCAGTGGGAGGGTCGGCACGAGCAAGTTCATCCTTAATTAGTGGAGACAACCCCTTTCGAAAAATAGATTTTTTGGCGGAACTGTCCCAGGTGGTATCAAGGGCCCATCTCCTGAAATCCAAGGCATATTCGGCTACCGAGTGCTTACCTTGGCGCAAAGTTAACATGGCTGCTTCAGCTGTTGCACCTCGATTGGGGTCATCAAACACCTGCCCCATGGCTGAAATGAAAGCATCAAGATGATCCAAACATTCATCCTCAGTCTCAATCAGAGGGTTTGCCCACATCAAAGCCTTGTTGGTAAGTAACATAATTATAGTAAGCACTTTAGATCGTTCAGTGGGAAATTGTGAAGCATGTGCAGAAAAAAACAGATTGCATTGGTTAATAAATCCCCTGAATTTTTCACGTTCACCGCCAAAACGAAAAGGGGCAACTTGGGAATCCCAGAACTTGGGGCTATGGCAGGAGCCTGGACTCGCTCCTCTAGAACCTCAATCCTGGCTCGCAAATCCTGGGCAGTCTGTCCAAACACTTGCAAATTGTGATTAGTGAGGTCCTGTAGGTTTGTAAAACGGGTTTTTATAGTCTGTAAATCTGCAAGGATATTATCAGTCACTCCGCAAAGTTCCTTTATGCGGGCCTCCATTTTCCAGATCTTTTAAGACAGGAGTACTGGAAGGAGAGGAGAAAAGAAAAAAAAAAACAATAGTGTTTACCTGTGGTAACACTGCAGAGAGAAAAAAAAAATTAAGGGAACTGCTCACCTGGAATGGTTGTGAGAAGTCACAACCACTATCATCACAGAAAGTTCAACCGGACATCTGATATCCACAGTTACAGCAGACACAAAAGAGGGAAGAGAAAAAAAAAAAAAACAATAGTGTTTACCTGTGGTAACACTGCAGAAAAAAAAACTTAAGGGAATTGCTCACCTGGAATGGTTGTGAGAAGTCACAACCACTGTCATCACAGAAAGTACAACTGGACGTCTGATATCCACAGTTACAGCAGACACAGCCTTCCCAGACCCAGCAGACACTAACGTTTTGGCTTCAGAATCTTGTAATGTATGTAGTACAGTTCATATAGCGTCTTGTGCTTGGATGCGATGAAAATACATGAGACACAGGTTTGATATAGAAGGTCTTGTATTACTTCATACAAGTGGCAAAAATAGTCACACAGTTTGCAGATACAGAAGCAGGAGACACAGCAGGCCAGAGTAACTTAAGCTCAGCAATCACTCTCCACAACAGGTTCAGGATCTTCTTCTCTGTTACCGTAAGTCCATGCAAACGTGGATCTTTCAAAGAGCAGGGTTCCAGAGTCCACAAGTGTTCAGAGTTCCTCAGTAGGAATAGCTGGAGTACATAGTCCAAGGCTTCCAGGAGTCAGGTCACAGGTTCACTGCAGGCTAGATTCTGAAGCACTGATTGCTCAGCTGTGGCTGCTTAAGAAGCAAGAGGGAGAGAAATCAGGGCGGGAACATGAAAGCTGAAAACTCCATATTGACTGAGGGCAAGATAGCTGCAGCAAGACAGAAAGCAAAATGGCTGACGGAAAACTGAGTTTCAAGAACATGTACAAAGAACCTTACAGAAGGGTGCTTGAGGCAGTAGTCTCTCCCTAGACTCTTTACATCTCTGTAATTCTCTTGTGGTGCTGTCATGGGAGACCGAATAAATGCTTAGTGTCACGCTGTATAGCAGATATATATATGAGATGTCTGTAATCTATATCAAAAAGGGCAACATACTATATAACATGCGCATAGATTATTTATAACATGGATTTACCTGACAGAATGTCCACTGGGTCAAAACGGAATCCGTTATACGCTGTCTCCGGCTAGAGGGTGACCGGGGTCTAAGCTGACCCTGAACTGGGGTCCTAACTAATCCCTCAACCTGGAGGTACTGTTAAAGGTACAGAGGTCCAGGCCACCAGCGTAAACCCTGTCTCCTATCAATCCCTGCCAACTGTATTCTAGTCCTAAGAAGGACCCTGAATACCACCAAAGGGAATGAACAGGTAACGGATAATGAACAGAAAGACATACAAGAAAGAGAAGGAATAAAGTAAATAAAGTCTTACATACAACACTCACACACAGTAGGAACACCTAAGGTCTCAGAGATTAACTATAAGCTATAAGAGTAAAAACACCTAATGAACTCTTAGCTTAAATATTCTCAGAACCGATCCAGTCTGCTGAACTACATGAATGCTTTCACCGGCATCTAACACCCAGACTGGCAGAAATATAAAGGAAACTAATTAGAACATAATCAAAAGCAGCCGGGCGAGGCTGCACCTAGCCTTAGCAAAGAGCTAGGAAAAATTAACTCTCACATTACTAAAAAACAAAGAAACAGAAGCTCAGCTGTGAGAAGTCAGAATGTGCAATCGCGACGATCTTCGTGGCGATGCACCCATGACAGTACCCCCCCTTCTACGAGGGGCCTCCGGACCCTCATGACCAGTTCTGTCCGGGTGAGTTGTGTGAAAGGTCCGTCCACGTTATCATTGACCACCACTGAAGGAGGTAGAGGTGACGGTATGACTGGTGCCACATACTTTTTAAGTAATGACTTGTGAAACACATTATGAATTTTAAACGTAGGAGGGAGGTCCAGACGAAATGCCACAGGATTAATTATGGAGCTGATCCTGTACGGCCCGATGAATCTGGGACCCAACCTCCAGGAGGGAACTTTAAGTTTAATATTCCTGGTAGACAACCACACCAGATCATTCACCTTCAGATCTCGACCAGAAACTCTCCCCCTATCAGCCATCCGTTTGTAACGGTTCTCCGTAACCTTCAGTCTTAACTGATCTGGAACTATCAGTCTCCCTGGAAGTCCTACAGGGCGTCCCCCTGAGCCCCCAATACCTCCCCCTCAAGCTCAGAGCATACAGCTGACACTACAACTCCCTCCTGAGGAATAGGAACCGGATCATCCATCCTCCCGGTCCCTGGGAAAGTACGAGATAAGGCATCAGGAAGCAACTTTATTGAGCAGTCATATGCGCGATGAGGAGGTAACTCTTTACACCCCTCCTCTGAGAACATCTCCCCAAAGTCCTCCAGAAAAGGAGGCAAAGTCCTAGGTACAACCGCACCGATGACCGTGCTCATGCAGTTATTCTTGCAAAATTCACCCCACTGGCTAATCTTTCTGGATTGCCAATCAATCACTGGGTTATGTTTAGCCAACCAAGGAAGTCCCAACACAATAGGAGTAGGTAGACCCTCCAACACATAACAAGACAATTGCTCTTTATGTATTGACCCTACTCGAAGATCTATGTTATGAACAGCTTGAACCAAGCTACCTTGACCAAGAGGTCTAGAATCAATAGAGAGTATAGGGACCGGTTTGGCCAATACACTCAGTTGCATACCATGCACCTGGGCAAACCGAGCGTCCACAAGATTAGCCCCAGACCCACTATCAAGAAAAACAGAAATCCTCTCAGTTCTAGTACCAATCACCACCTCCGCAGGCACGATAAACTGAGAGGGATTTGGGGACGAAATACAGACTCCCAGGTTAACTCCTTGGGTCAAAGAGGTCCGGGATGGACAACCCCCAACAAAATGTCCCTCTCTCCCGCAAAAGAAACACCTTCTAGTCTTGCGGCGCACCGCCGATTCCCTCCTACAAAATGATGTCCCTCCCAACTGCATGGGTTCCTCAGAACAGACCAGGGGAACCTCAGTATAAGGGACTTTAGTAGTAGGTGGAGTCATCATGGGGGGCGGAGTTACCTCGCGTCTTCCCCGAAGTCGTCTATCAATGCGAATAGCGAGGGCCATAGCAGCCTCCAGTGATGGAGGAGAATCATACTGAGCCAACACATCTTTTAATTTGTCAGACAACCCTTGACAAAACTGGCTCCTAAGAGCTGGGTCATTCCACTGAGTATCTGTTGCCCATCTACGGAACTCAGAAGAATATTCCTCCGCTGGACGATTTCCTTGCCGTATTTTACGTAACTTTGTTTCAGCAAGGGAAACTCGATCCGGATCATCATATACCAGACCCAGGGCAGTAAAAAATCGATCCACTGACTGGAGATCTGGGGAGCCTGGAGGAATAGAGAACGCCCAAGATTGAGGGTCCCCTTGTAAGAGCGAGATAACAATTCCCACCCTCTGCTCTTCACTCCCAGATGACCGAGGCCGCAGCCGAAAGTACAATTTACATGCCTCCCGGAAAGTAAAAAATTTGTCCCGCCCACCAGTGAACCTGTCCGGGAGAGCAACCTTAGGTTCAGATCTGGTTTGCTCTGGGAGGGACAAAACCTTGGACTTAATGTCTGCAAATTCCATGGACAACCCCTGCAACTGTCGGGCCAGCTGGGCTACTGGATCCATGACAGCTGGGGAGAATCTTTAGTTTGGGCCGGTGAAAATGTCACGCTGTATAGCAGATATATATATGAGATGTCTGTAATCTATATCAAAAAGGGCAACATACTATATAACATGCGCATAGATATATTATAACATGGATTTACCTGACAGAATGTCCACTGGGTCAAAACGGAATCCGTTATACGCTGTCTCCGGCTAGAGGGTGACCGGGGTCTAAGCTGACCCTGAACTGGGGTCCTAACTAATCCCTCAACCTGGAGGTACTGTTAAAGGTACAGAGGTCCAGGCCACCAGCGTAAACCCTGTCTCCTATCAATCCCTGCCAACTGTATTCTAGTCCTAAGAAGGACCCTGAATACCACCAAAGGGAATGAACAGGTAACGGATAATGAACAGAAAGACATACAAGAAAGAGAAGGAATAAAGTAAATAAAGTCTTACATACAACACTCACACACAGTAGGAACACCTAAGGTCTCAGAGATTAACTATAAGCTATAAGAGTAAAAACAGCTAATGAACTCTTAGCTTAAATATTCTCAGAACCGATCCAGTCTGCTGAACTACATGAATGCTTTCACCGGCATCTAACACCCAGACTGGCAGAAATATAAAGGAAACTAATTAGAACATAATCAAAAGCAGCCGGGCGAGGCTGCACCTAGCCTTAGCAAAGAGCTAGGAAAAATTAACTCTCACATTACTAAAAAACAAAGAAACAGAAGCTCAGCTGTGAGAAGTCAGAATGTGCAATCGCGACGATCTTCGTGGCGATGCACCCATGACACTTAGCTACTTACCGGTAGCGGTGTTTTTCAGAGACCATGACAGCACCCTTATATTCCCTCCCTTCACGTGTGGGTTAGCACTCTTCTGGGCTTTAAGTTTAGCCACGTGTGCAGATTATATCTAGTTTAAATTGTTGTATATTTTTCTACTAACCTGGGAGGTCCTCTCATGCTCTGTAATCCAACTGATGCGGAGAGAAGTGCCGCCCTTTTATGTCTGTAGGATTCCTGTCCCTGAAGGCCTGATCCTCTCTCTGGTGGTGCTGTCATGGCCTCTGAAAAACACCTCTACCGGTAAGTAGCTAAACATTTTGAAATGCGCCTGCGCAGAAGCCGCGACAGGAAGCAAAGAAGAGGACGTCTTCGCTACAGGAATGGGAGGCGCCGGACCGCGACGCCCATCGGACCGGACCGCCCTGGTTGAGTATAATCTACCTCGTATCTTTCAGGTGACATCAGGGGGCTTATCTACAGCATTACAGAATGCTGTAGATAAGCCCCTGATGGCGGTGGCCGCATCTTATACTCGAAAAGTGGGGTGACAGATTCCCTTTAAAGAGACAAAAAAGCGCAAAAGAAAGCCGACCATAAAGTCCAATGTATAATAATGAAATTAAGTAACAAATGTAGCAAAGGGTAAAGAGTGTGTTCATCCACACAAAAATGTTTAGCTACACTACATCTTAGGCCGGGATCACACATGCGACAAAAAACGTCCGACACTCGCATGTGAAATCCCAGCTCTGGCGCCGGCACTCGGGAGTGGAGCGAGCGGCTGCATGTATTTCTATGCAGCCTCTCGCTCCACTCCCGAGTGCCGGCGCCAGAGCTGGGATTTCACATGCGAGCATCGGACGTTTTCGTCGCATGTGTGATCCCGGCCTTATTTGTGATGTTGCTTTTGTGAATAAATCACAGGATGTGTTAATGGCACTTACTGGTCAGAGCAAAGTGAATTGTGTCAAGTAACACCTGTTCCAATGAAAATCCACTCTGATCACTAAGAAGATCCCGTTAGGATATGTGGACACAACGTCTTTTTCGGGTAGATCCACTCTGACATCCGCTTGAATAAGCATCCTAAGAATGAACATGTGCATTTCTATGTCAAAAAGACGTGCTGTGTACAAGTTCAGTCTATTCAACGTCTCTTAACTTCTTCAGGTTTCAAAAGACACCTAGCGATTATAAGAAGTGACCTGACCATGCTTCTGGTGTCTCCCGCTTGGAAAATTACACAAACTAAATAGTTTGTTGCAGATTTGATTGTGGAAATTTCTGCGCGGATTCTGCATCTCTTGGCAGAAAACGCAGTGTAAATTCTGCAAGTTTTTTGTGCGGATTTGATACAGATTTACATGCGGATTTGGATGTGGCTTTTCTGTGGATTTGTTAGCTCAATAAAGATGCACTACTGTAAAGAAAAAAAAAGTGTCTTTTTCAAGTCCTCCCTCCATTGTTGATGTTTTTTAATCAAAATTGGCTCTATTTTTGATTCTCAGCCCACACACTCTTCCTCCTTCTGATATACAAGTGCAATGAAAACCCAAAAGTCATTATCTCAGTAAATTAGAATACTTTATAACACCAGCTTGAAAAATGATTATAAAATCCAAAATGTTGTACTACTGAAATGTATGTTCAGTAAATGCACTCAGTACTTGGTCGGGGCTCCTTTGGCAGCAATTACTGCATCAATGCGGCGTGGCATGGAGGCGATCAGCCTGTGGCACTGCTGAGGGGTTATGGAAGCCCAGGTTGCTTTGATAGCAGCCTTCAGCTCCTCTGCATTGTTGGGTCTGGTGTCTTATCTTCCTCTTGACAATACCCCATAGATTCTGTATGGGATTAAGGTCAGGCGAGTTTGCGGCCAATCAAGCACAGTGATACTGTTGTTTGTAAACCAGGTATTGGTACTTTTGGCAGTGTGGACAGGTGCCAAGTCCTGCTGGAGAATGAAATTTCCATCTCCAAAAAGCTTGTCGGCAGAGGGAAGCATGAAGTGCTCTAAAATTTAGACGGCTGCGCTGACTTTGGTCTTGATAAAACACAGTGGAGCTACACCAGCAGATGACATGGCTCCCCAAACCATCACTGATTGTGGAGACTTCACACTAGACCTCCAGCAGCTTGGACTGTGGCCTCTCCACTCTTCTTCCAGACTCTGGGACCTTGATTTCCTAATTAAATGCAAAATTTACTTTCATCTGAAAACAACACCTTGGACCACTGACCACAGTCCAGTTCTTTTTCTCCTTGGCCCAGGTAAGAAGCTTCTGGTGTTGTCTATTGGTCATGAGTGGCTTGACACAAGGAATGTGACACTTGTAGCCCATGTCCTGGATACGTCTGTGTGTGGTGACTCTTGAAGCAATGACTCCAGCAGCAGTCCACTCCTTGTGAATCTCCCCCAAATTTTGAATGGCCTTTTCCTAACAATCCTTTAAAGGCTGCGGTTATCTCGGTTGCTTGTGCACCTTTTTCTACCACACTTTTTTCTTCCACTCAACTTTCCATTAATATGCTTGTATACAGCACTCTGTGATCAGCCATCTTTTTTAGCAATGACATTTTGTGGCTTACCCTCCTTGTGGAGTGTGTCAATGACTGCCTTCTGGACATCTGTCAGGTCAGCAGTCTTCCCCATGATTGTGGAGCTACTGAAACAGACTAAGGGACCTTTTTTAATCACTTATTAAGCCTTTACAGGTGTTTTCTGTTAAATATTCTAATTTACTGAGATAATGACTTTTGTTTTTTTTGCCTAAAATACAAAGGAAATGGGTCATCTTTAACTTTAGGCATTTTAGAGATCATTTCATCTTCAACTTGCTTAACTCTTCTCAATAGCAGTAATTTTGACCAGCGGTGCCCAAACTTTCACATGCCACTGTATAAATATACATATTACCCATATGCATGGTCAGGACAAAATATTTTTGGGCCCTAGGCAAATGGAGCCAAAAGCGCCTCCCCCAACCCCAAAGCAAAGGAATTGGTCAGAGACTAAGGTAACAGGACTAGAGTTGAGCGATACTTTCCGATATCCAAAAGTATCGGAATCGGAATGGTATCGCCGATACCCAAAAAATATCGGCGATACCCGATACCGATACCGGAAATCCAATGTAAGTCTATGGGAACAAAATATCGGAATTAAAAAAAACCCATTCTTGCCTTGTTGGTTAATTGTACATGAAGGAAAACAACAAAGAGTAATGTAGAATGTATTGGGGGAGGTTGAGGAGACATTAAAGGCATAGATGTTTAACCCAATCCAATGGAATAGCATTAATTTTTTTTTTTAGGAAATACGTTCGATTGACGAAGAAATTGACAATGTTGTTAACCTTTTTTCTATTTTGGCAAATATGTATGTTTCACAACTTCCATGCTCTTCACCTTTTTAACTTTTGCCAGTGCCACACTTTCTCCTTCATAATCTTCAGCAGCATCATCTTTTTCATCAAATTATTCTTCATCTTCACCTTCTTTATCTTCTTCTTAAACTTCTTGCTATTCATCTTTTTGTTAACATTACTCATATTCTTCTTATTAAACTATTATTCTTATTCATATTGTACTTCATCTTCTTCATCATATTCTTATTTGTGACAGAGATTCCTGTACTTGTAATCTGTAAAAGTATGATTTTTTCATCGTTCCGTTCTTGCTGCCACAAAAGATTTAAATTACAACAGTATTTGTCCGTGTTCAGTTTAGCCTGCAGCATCAGGCATTTACCAGGGGCACCACGAGGAGGAACGGACTCACCCCCATACACTGCTTAGTCTTCTTCTGCTTATAATTTAGAGCATATATTTTGCTCTTCATTTTGGTCTTATACTTCATGTTCTTCTGCTTTTAGATATTCTGCTTATTGTTCTTGTGTCTCTTGTTCTGTATCTTGTATTTGTAGCACAACCTTGTACCAGCTGATGTTACTGGGACACGGTTACTAAGCAGGAGGTACCTGTGCTCCAAAGCACTACCAAGGACCAGCAGACGTTGCTGGAACTCGGATACCGAGATGGAGGCACCTAGGCCAAAGGCACTGCGGAGAACCAGTTGACTGTACTGGAACCCGGACGGGTAGCAGAAGGTACAAGAGCCAATGCAAGTAACGAGGAGCAGCTGACTGTGCTGGAACCCGGAGGGCAGCAGAAGGAAAAGAGCCAATGGCACAACTGAGGACCAGCTGACGTTACTGGGACACGGTTACTAAGCAGGAGGTACCTGTGCTCCAAAGCACTACCAAGGACCAGCAGACGTTGCTGGAACTCGGATACCGAGATGGAGGCACCTAGGCCAAAGGCACTGTGGAGAACCAGCTGACGGTACTGGAACTCGGACGGGTTCCATAAGGCACCCATGAAAATGTAAGTTGACAGGCCGCAAGCCGTCTGCAGTTACCAAATCACACAGTCCTACAGTGGGTGCTTGTCCTATTTTCACAATGGAAAGAGCCTTTATTTACATATCCCACAGCACACATAGGAATCACCTAAACTGCAGGCACCATAGAGTCGGATAACCGGAATGCAACATGACAGGACAACTTATTGGAGGCTAATTTACGTTGACACTGCCAGGAAACAGCTGTCGTGCTGTAACCAGGGTGGGCATGAGTCAGTACCCGTGCCAATTACTTCCGAGCAACAACTGGCGGTGTTGGAGCCCAGGGATGAGAGGAGGACAGGGTGGAGGCAGCATGACTTTTTGTCGTACACACAGCAGGGGAACAGCTGCCATTACTCAACCCCAGTAACACAGGAGCAAGTGTTGACTGTGCTAACAGCACTTACAGGCAACAACTGACGGTGTTGGAGCCCAGGGTCCAATGCATGGACTTCAATTGCTTCCACCTCCTCTCAGGACCACAGCACTGTTGAGCAACCATCTGTCTCTTCACCGCCTGCCAAATTGCCCAGTCAGTCAGAGAGTTCTGTACAGGAGCCAGCTGAGTCTCTGCTTCTGTTCTCAGAATCTGTTGGTTTGCAAACAGGGGCCCAGCCAAGCAGCATTCTGGAATGTGAAGAAGAGGGAGTATGCAGTGATGCGCAACAGCTGTGTCTCTCTGAATCTGAAGAGGCGGGTGAGACAGTGCCGATGGTCAGCACACCGCAGAACGCATCTGATGATGATGAGACTCAGGTGCCAGTTTCTGTTGAGCATGGTGGTGGCCAGACCACCCAACAGCAGCAGGTGATGGAAGAGGTTAGTGGAGATAATGAGGTCCAAGACCCAACATGGCGTGAGGAACAGGAAGGTGGTGGGAGCAGCTCTGAGGAAGCGATTGCCCCAACGGTACAAACAGGAGGGAGAGTTAGGCTGCATACTCTGTTGCCTGTAGCCTCCATTTTGGCACCTGTTCGGATAATTTCTCTTCCAAAAGTCTAAACGGACGCTCCCAGGACTTGCACTGCGTGGTCCTTTTTTCACACACTTGCAGATGATATTTGCTATGTCAAATGCAAGCTGTGTAATCAAAAAGTAAAAAGAGGTAAAGTGTCAGTAACCTCAATACCACAAATATGTGTAAACATGTGCGGAGAAAACACGTAGTTGAGTTACAAAGACACACTGAAGATGTACAGTCTATAGAGAATCACTGCACAAGTTTAACTGCATATGTCATGGTTAAATTGGAAATTTTTATTGCACACTTGATGTGAAAAAAGAAAATAGCTATGAGACGACTGACTGACGTTTTGGGCAATGCAGTGGCCTTTATCAAATAGTCGCTGGAAGAGATAGAAAAATTTACAGTCAATGACAATGTATAATGATATACAATATATACAATATATACATAGGGTGAAGAATATATATCCATAGGAATTAGGCAACATGTTAAACATTTGGGTGATACTGTAGAACACGGAGAATTATCCCTCTAGGGTATGCGGGTGGATAATGTAGTTTTTTGTTGATTTTTGGGAGTGTGTAGAAAACAGGGGTGATGGGGTATTGAATATTAACCCCTTCACCCCCAAGGGTGGTTTGCACGTTAATGACCGGGCCAATTTTTACAATTCTGACCACTGTCTCTTTATGAGGTTATAACTCTGGAACGCTTCAACGGATCTTCGCGATTCTGAGACTGTTTTCTCGTGACATATTGTACTTCATGTTAGTGGTAAAATTTCTTCGATATAACTTGCGTTTATTTTTGAAAAAACGCAAATATGGCGAAAATTTTTAAAATTTTGCAATTTTCAAACTTTGAATTTTTATTCCCTTAAAACAGAGAAATATATCACACAAAATAGTTAAGAAATAACATTTCCCACATGTCTACTTTACATCAGCACAATTTTGGAACCAAAATTTTTTTTTGTTAGGAAGTTATAAGGGTTAAAAGTTGACAAGCAATTTCTCATTTTTGCAGCAAAATTTACAAAGCCATTTTTTTTAGGGACCACCTCACATTTGAAGTCACTTTGAGGGGTCTATATGGCAGAACATACCCAAAAGTGACACCATTCTAAAAACTGCACCCCTCAAGGTACTCAAAACCACATTCAAGAAGTTTATTAACCCTTCAGGTGCTTCACAGTAACTAAAGCAACGTGGAAGGAAAAAATTAATATTTTACTTTTTAGCCACAAAAATTATCTTTTACAAACTTTTTTTTATTTTCACAAGGGTAAAAGGAGAAAATGGACAGATAAGGTTGTTATGCAATTTCTCCTGAGTACACCAATACCCCATATGTGGGGGAAAACCACTGTTTGGGCACACGGCAGAGCTCGTAAGGGAAGGAGCGACGTTTGACTTTTTCAAACTAAAATTGGCTGGAATTTAGATTGGATGCCATGTCGCGTTTGGAGAGCCCCTGATGCGCCTAAACAGTGGAAACCCCCCACAAGTGACACCATTTTGGAAACTAGACCCCCTAAGGTACTTATCTAGATCTGTTGTGAGCACTTTTAACCCTCAAGTGTTTCACAAAAGTTTATAAAGCCTGGGTGTGAAAAAAAAAAAATCAATTTTCCACAAAAATGATTTTTTAGTCCCAAATTTTTGAATTTTCCCAAGGAAATTGGACCCCAAAAGTTGTTGTCCAATTTGTCCTGAGTACGCTGATACCCCATATGTGGGGGGGGGAAACTGTTTTGGCGCACGGCAGGGCTTGGAAAGGAAGTAGTAACGTTTTGGAATGCAGACGTTAATGGGGGTCATGTTCCGTTTGCAGTGCCCCAGATGAGCCTAAACAGTGGAAACCCCCCACAAGTGACCCCATTTTGGAAACTAGACCCCCTAAGGAACTTATCTAGATCTTTGGTGAGCACTTTGAACCCCCAAGTGCTTCACAAAAGTTTATAATGCCCGGGCATGAAAATAAAAAATCCTATTTTTTTTCCCACAAAAATTATCTTTTAGTCACTAATTTTTTATTTTCCCAAGGGTAACAGAGAAATTGGACCACATAAGTTGTTGTACAATTTGTCCAGAGTACGCTGATACCCCATATGTGGGGGGAACCACTGTTTGGGCGCACGGCAGAGCTCGGAATGGAAGGAGCACCATTTGACTTTTTCCAACCAAAATTGGCTGGAATTGAGTTTGGATGCCATGTTGCATTTGGAGAGCGCCTGATGTGCCTAAACAGTGGAAACCCCCCACAAATGACCCCATTTGGGAAACTAGACCCCCTAAGGAACTTATCTAGATTTTTGATGAGCAATTTGAACCCCCAAGTGCTTCACACAAGTTTATAACGTAGAGCCGTAAAATTTAACGATCATATTTTTTCCACAAAAATGATCTTTTCATCCCAATTTTTATTTTTCCAAGGGTAACAAGACTCCAAAAGTTATTGTGCAATTTGTCCTGAGTGCGCTGATACCCCATATGTGGGGTAAACCACTGTTTGGGTGCATGGCAGAGTTTGGAAGGGAAGGAGCGCCGTCTGACTTTTTCAACGCAGAATTGGCTGGACGCCATGTCGTGTTTGGAGAGCTCCTGATCTGCCTAAACAGTGGAAACCCCCATAAATGACACCATTTTGGAAACTAGACCCCTCAAGGAACTTATCTAGATGTGTGGTGAGAACTTTGAACCCCCAGGTGTTTCACTAAAGTTTATAACGTACAGCCGTAAAATAAAAAATCTTTTTTTTTTTTACAAAAATGATTTTTTCGCCCCCAATATTTTATTTTCACAAGGGTAACAGAAGAAATTGGAACCCAAAAGTTGTTGTCCAATTTGTCCTGAGTACACTGATACCCAATATGTGGGCGAAAACTACTGTATGGGCACACGTCGGGGCTCGGAAGGGAAGTAGTGACGTTTTGGATTGCAGACTTTGATGGAATGGTCTGGGGGCGTCATGTCACATTTGGAGAGCCCCTGATGCACCTAAACAGTGGAAACCCCCCACAAGTGACCCCATTTTGGCAAATAGACCCCACAAGGAACTTATCTAGATGTGTGGTGAGCACTTTGAACCCCGAAGTGCTTCACAGAAGTTTATAACGCACAGCCGTAAAAATAAAAAATCTTTTTTTTTTTTACAAAAATGATTTTTTCGCCCCCAATATTTTATTTTCACAAGGGTAACAGGAGAAATTGGACCCCAAAAGTTGTTGTCCAATTTGTCCTGAGTACGCTGATACCCAATATGTGGGAGAAAACTACTGTATGGGCGCACGTCAGGGCTCGGAAGGGAAGTAGTGACGTTTTGGATTGCAGACTTTGATGGAATGGTCTGAGTGCGTCATGTCGCATTTGGAGAGCCCCTGATGCGCCTAAACAGTGGAAACCCCCACAAGTGACCCCATTTTGGAAAATAGACCCCACAAGGAACTTATCTAGATGTGTGGTGAGCACTTTGAACCCCGAAGTGCTTCACAGAAGTTTATAACGCACAGCCGTAAAAATAAAAAAAACTTTTTTTTTTTTTTTGCAAAAATGATTTTTTCGCCCCAATATTTTATTTTTACAAGGGTAACAGGAGAAATTGGACCCCAAAAGTTGTTGCCCAATTTGTCCTGAGTACGCTGATACCCAATATGTGGGAGAAAACTACTGTATGGGTACACGTTGGGGCTCGGAAGGGAAGTAGTGACGTTTTGGATTGCAGACTTTGATGGAATGGTCTGGGGGCGTCATGTCGCATTTGGAGAGCCCCTGATGCACCTAAACAGTGGAAATCCCCAACAAGTGACCCCATTTTGGAATATAGACCCCACAAGGAACTTTTCTAGGTGTGTGGTGAGCGCTATGAAGCCCCAAGTGCTTCACAGAAGTTTATAATGTACAGCCGTAAAAACAAAAAAATAATTTTTTTTTGTACAAAAATGATATTTTCGCCCCCAGTTTTTTATTTTCCCAAGGGTAACAGAAGAAATAGGACAAATTGCACAATAACTCTTGGGGTCCAGAGTACGCTGATACCCCATATGTGGGGATAAACTACTGTTTGGACGCATGGCAGAGCTCAGAAGTGAAGGAGCACCGTTTGACTTTTTCAACGCAGAATTGGCTGGAATTGAGATCAGACGCATTGTCACATTTGGAGAGCCCCTGATGTGCCTAAACAGCGGAAACCCCCCAATTCTAACTCCAACCCTAACCCCAACACACCCCTAACCCTAGTCCCAACCCTAACCACAAACCTAACCCTAACACACCCCTAATCCCAACCCTAACCCTAATCCTAACTTTAGCGCCAACCCTAACCCTAACTTTAGCCGCAACCCTAACCCTAACCCTAATGGGAAAATGGAAATAAATAAATTTTTTTAATTTTATTATTTTTCCCTACATAAGGGGGTGATAAAGGGGGGTTTGATTTACTATTTATAGCGGGTTTTTTGTGATTGGCAGCTGTCACGCCAAAAGACGCTTTTTATTGCAAAAATAGTTTTTTGCATCGCCACATTTTGAGAGCTATAATTTTTGCATATTTTGGCCCACAGAGTCATGTGAGGTCTTATTTTTTGCGGTACGAGTTGACATTTTTATTTGTACCATTTTTGAGCAGGTGACATTTTTTGATCGCTTTTATTTCGATTTTTGGGAGGTTAGAATGAACAAAAATCAGCAATTCATGAATTTCTTTTGGGGGAGGCGTTTTTATTGTTCCGCGTGTGGTAAAATTGATAAAGCAGTTTTATTATTCGGGTCAGTACGATTATGGCGATACCTCATTGATATCATTTTTTTATGTTTTGGCGCTTTTATAGAATAAAAACAATTTTATATAAAAAATTATTTTTGCATCACTTTATTCTGCGAGCTATAACTTTTTTATTTTTTCACTGATGATGCTGTATGGCAGCTCGTTTTTTGCGGGACAAGATGACGTTTTCAGCGGTACCATGTTTATTTATATCGGTCTTTTTGATCGCGCGTTATTCCACTTTTTGTTCGGCGGTATGATGATAAAGCATTGATTTTTTGCTTCGTTTTTTTTTTTTTTTTAAGGGGTTCACTAAAGGGGTTAACTAGTGGGACAGTTTTATAGGGGGGGTCGTTACGGACGCGGCGATACCAAATATGTGTACTTTTATTGTTTTGTTTTTTTTATTTACAGGAAGAAATGAATTTATTGGGGAATATTTTTTTTTTTTATTATTTATTTTGGATTTTTTTTATAACATGTTTATTTTTATTTTTTTAACTTTTTTACTTTGTCCCAGGGTGGGACATCACTGTATTTTATCAAATCGCTGGTGTGACAGTGTGCACAGCACACTGTCACACCAGCGATCGCTCAGGCAGTGCAGCAAGCTTCTCAGTGCCTGCTCTCAGCAGGCACTGAGGAAGCCGCCTCCCTCCAGGACCCCGGCGCCATCTTGGATCCGGGTCCTGGGAGGGAGGAAGCCCTCAGAACAGCGCGATCACATCGCGCTGGTCTGAGGGTCTCAGGGGGGCGCGCAGGGAGCCCCCACCCTGCGCGATCCTCCCCTGTGCCCCCAGTACACCGCGATCATGTTTGATCGCGGTGTGCTAGGGGTTAATGTGCCGGGAGCCAGCACAGATAATGTGATAATCAGCTGACACCCGGCGGCGATTAGCTGCGCTCCCCTCAGGAGCGCAGCTGATCGCCTATGACGTACTATCCCGTCCATGGGCAGAATGGCACGGGTTTTATGGACGGGATAGTACGTCTAATGTCAGAGAGGGGTTAAGGAATGTCATAGTCTTACAGTCTATGGTGATCAATTAAAGATGTTTTGTCAGGATACGATCAATTTTTTGACAAATGTAAAATGTAGGGTCACAATTGAGTTGTCTGTAGGTTAGGTTAACTGACAGTTGTCTATGAATTTCGGCAATAGATTGGGTCTTATTCATAATAACGATAGCACCCCCCTTATCTGCTGGTTTAATAATAATGTTGGGGTTATCTTTCAGAGATTTTATGGCTTGTTTATCTGTGGGTGTCAGGTTGTGGCGTATCGGGTGTAGGCCCAATCTCGGCAAACCATCCACGAGCACAGGCTCTGAATGCTGGCATTGCAAAACTCCTGTCCCTTGAAATGCTGT
Source organism: Oophaga sylvatica (assembly GCA_033576555.1). Lineage (NCBI taxonomy): Eukaryota > Metazoa > Chordata > Amphibia > Anura > Dendrobatidae > Oophaga > Oophaga sylvatica. The sequence continues at coordinate 70,448,315 of JARQOD010000010.1, forward strand.
TGTATCGACCCGCCACCACAATTGTGGATTACCAGGGCAATGGGGTACTCAGAGCCGAGCCCATGGAAGTCTATGGGGATTGTCACAGGTAGCGGTGGCTCGGTCTGTGGCCCTGGCGGCCACACTCTCCTTGTCCGCGATCAGCTCTGCATGCTGCCGCTGTCGATTCCGCTGAGCTTCCCGCTCTTCCTCCTGCTGTCGTTGTTGTTTCTCCTCACGACGCTGCCACTCACATTCCCACTGGGCGGTGTAGGCGACGTCATCCAGGCGCGCCATCTCGTCCCAGTCGACATCTGGTAATGACGGACAGGACCCCTCCGGTGTCCCTGCCGGGGATCGATCATCTGCTGCGGCCTCCTGGCCGGGCGGGCGTTCCGGAACTGGCGGTACCTCCTCAACCTCCTTCGCCTCCACCGCTTCACCGGTGGGATCAGGATCGGTACTTTTGGGGATAGCCTCCGGTTGCTCCTTTGCCTTGGGCAGCAGAATTTTCGGCAATTCGAATCGTGGGGGGTCGTCGAGAGGGGAGGACACCGTGTTCCACAGTCGCCACTGCATCAGGTTACGTCGGCGTCTCTCAATCTCCTCAAATCCAGGTTGGTGCTGGACTATCTTTTTCAGTCGTGCATTCTCCTCTGTAACTTCCAGCAATGCTTGCTGCAGGTGCAGGACCACGGATGATTCCGGTGCTGGTGGCAGCTTGGCTGGGGAGCGGGGCCTGCCTTCCTCCGCTTCCCTGCTCGGCTGCACACGTCCTGCTTCCATGATGTTCCAGAGCGTTCTTCCATCTTCCTCCGGAGACGTCCGGTCTCTTCCGTGGAGGCGGGTTTGCGTCTCCTCCTCTTTGCAGGAAAGGTGAAGAGGAGGCGGACCTCCTTTGCTGTAGGGCAGGATCGCATGTTGTAATAGCACTTTGAGAGGGCAGGCATTTTCTTCGCGCCACAGGGGGGTACACGCCCACGAAGGTACGCCCACCTTCTTCTCCAGCGCCTGAGGGCGCGAATATGGCGACAAAGATGGTGATTTTTGGCGCCAAAAGTGCAAACAGTCCTTTTTTCACAAAAACAACTCCATAGGCACACAGGGCTCGCAATTTTGCGAGTTTCGCATCCTGTTCGTGACGCCAATTTGTATCGACCCGCCACCACAATTGTGGATTACCAGGGCAATGGGGTACTCAGAGCCGAGCCCATGGAAGTCTATGGGGATTGTCACAGGTAGCGGTGGCTCGGTCTGTGGCCCTGGCGGTCTGGCGTATGTTGGGGGGAATATTTACAGGGGAAAGATTTATATACAGTTCGTGACGCCACCTGTAGTCTCTGGTAATTTGTACCAGCGCTGCTGTAGATCTCTGAGGGGATGGTGAGGCAGCTAGATGTCGGGTCCCCTACAGGTGGGACTCTTCCCTCAGGTCGATGGTTAAGGCAGGGTTGTGCAGGCATGCAAGTAAATAACTCAGTCTCACACGGTCAGCGTCTTTCCATACCTTTACTTGTAAGATGGTAATGCAGGTCCCAGGGAGGCTGATCCAAGGAGAATGTATTTCGAGATAGCAGCTGGACAAGTTAGGGGCCTCCTTTACTTTCACAACGATGAGTACAACCAGCATGAAGCGTAGTTCCCTCTATAACTCCAGCTATTCCAAAGCTGTACTGCCCAGTCAGTTTTGTGGTCGGAGCCTTCCTGTGAGAGAGCTGAATTCCTATCTTGTCCTGCAGAGACTCAAGGTCCTCACTCCCCCTGACCCCAGTTACGTACCGACTATTTAGGGGCTGCTTGCCGCGACCTAAGGTCCGATAAGCCTCTGGTTTTCTTACCACTAAGCGTGAAGCTATAGTGATCCTTCGGTCCCCAGTGACCGGTAACAATGTGCAGGACTTCTCCAATCCAAAAGCACTTTTAAATATTCCTTCCACTGTGCCTTTCGCCTTGTCCGCGCTTGTAGCATAAACACTCACACTTGCAAAAAGTCATATAATCACTCCCTTCTTTTCTTCCTTCAGAGTTAGTTACCAGACTCTCAGTAATCCTCTAGGCAGGAGCACGTCTCTGAACCTTCACTGTCCTTGAGACAGGAGACTGAAGTATATCTGTACTAAACTCTTCTTTCTTTATCAATGTCTTCAAGTGAGGTACAGCTCTGACCAGGCTGAGGTGATCTATATCTCGCCCTTACTGGCCTCCACTTGCTGAACTGCTGATAGAACCAAGCTGGACTGCTTCCTCCCTCCAAGTCCCAGCTAGACTCCACACGTCTGCTCTGTCCGAAGACAGGAAACTGACTACTAAATCACTCAACGAATCTACACTGACCACTCCCTACGAGTCACTACACTACCCTAAGGGTGTGTCTAGTGTATATTGAGTGAATGGGTATAGAGCATTGAACTGCTATCTCTCCACACACTCTCCAGGGTACTGCGTGTGCCTTCACACCAGGGCTACACATTCCCCCATGGTAAAAGACAGCACTCCCGGGCTGTAAAATACAAAGAGACGATTTTGTTTATGCATTAAACATCAACATTAAACATTAATTCGTCCCATCCGGGAGGTAAGAATGTCTTGAACGTTGCAAACAAAACATTAAATGTAGAAAAGTGCAAAATATTAAATATACATTTTCATTTAATACACAGCAAAATTCTTGTGAAGGACCCGCACCAAACCTTCAACGTGGGTCCTGGGTGGGCTGCAGGACTTAGGAATGCAGACCTCACTCAGTGCCACACCACACGGGTTTTATGTTCAGAGGTAGTTGTGGTGGTTTTATGTAAAACCAAGATAAGGCACAAGGTGCAACTATATACAGATAAGTTCTGGGCTGGCACAGTCCTCAGCCTCTGAGTCCATAATAAGAAAAAGACACATTATATCAAATCACATCACAATAAAGTGCAAAAACTTTTTATCTGATTACCCAGCCGGGCATTCTACTTTTGGCAATATATATATTCGTTATATACACATTTAACTTGTGCAAAATTGGCAAACATTCTTAAACTTTTTACAACATTACTTATGGTAAACCCCTGTCTGGATCTTACCGATTTTTTTACTGTTTAACTATTTCAAATACATTTTCCACCCCGGGGGCTGGAACAATGCGATGGTCCCTAGATCCCAGGACTAACAAGTCGTGTGCTGCTATTAGGGTCTGGGTCGCCACAGTTCTCGTGCGAACCTCTAGGGGCGCAACGGGTACTTTCTCCTTGCGAGACACCGATTGCGTTTCAATTTGCGTTACAGTTAGCAAAATCGATTGTGTCATAGATTGCGATGGAAACTGGGTCGCAAGTTGCGATGCAGAAGGATGACTAGATGACGAAGAGTATGTAGACATTGCTTCCATTTGCGAGGAGCCTGCAGGGGCGATGCTGGGGCACGGCCGGATGCTGTTTGAGCTGGAGACGGGGACGCTGCGGTAGTGGTGACGTTACCTGCGTCGGGGACGGGGTCACGGACGATGGTGACGTTAAGGGCATACCATCCCTTCATTCCCCAGTGCCGTGTATATGTGACAATGTCTCCATTAATTAGGTCCCTCCCGGGATGGCCTTGCGGTAGGTGGGATTCTACATCACGTCTGCTGACAAAGACCCCTGGGTAGAGGCCCGGTTCTCTTATGAAGCCCCAGCCCTTTCGGAGCTGGAACTCAGTCACACACCCCTGCCGCCGCGGTTCCCTCAGAGTACCTTTCTCTCTTCGGACACTCTCCTTGTCCGCGATCAGCTCTGCATGCTGCCGCTGTCGATTCCGCTGAGCTTCCCGCTCTTCCTCCTGCTGTCGTTGTTGTTTCTCCTCACGACGCTGCCACTCACATTCCCACTGGGCGGTGTAGGCGACGTCATCCAGGCGCGCCATCTCGTCCCAGTCGACATCTGGTAATGACGGACAGGACCCCTCCGGTGTCCCTGCCGGGGATCGATCATCTGCTGCGGCCTCCTGGCCGGGCGGGCGTTCCGGAACTGGCGGTACCTCCTCAACCTCCTTCGCCTCCACCGCTTCACCGGTGGGATCAGGATCGGTACTTTTGGGGATAGCCTCCGGTTGCTCCTTTGCCTTGGGCAGCAGAATTTTCGGCAATTCGAATCGTGGGGGGTCGTCGAGAGGGGAGGACACCGTGTTCCACAGTCGCCACTGCATCAGGTTACGTCGGCGTCTCTCAATCTCCTCAAATCCAGGTTGGTGCTGGACTATCTTTTTCAGTCGTGCATTCTCCTCTGTAACTTCCAGCAATGCTTGCTGCAGGTGCAGGACCACGGATGATTCCGGTGCTGGTGGCAGCTTGGCTGGGGAGCGGGGCCTGCCTTCCTCCGCTTCCCTGCTCGGCTGCACACGTCCTGCTTCCATGATGTTCCAGAGCGTTCTTCCATCTTCCTCCGGAGACGTCCGGTCTCTTCCGTGGAGGCGGGGTTTGCGTCTCCTCCTCTTTGCAGGAAAGGTGAAGAGGAGGCGGACCTCCTTTGCTGTAGGGCAGGATCGCATGTTGTAATAGCACTTTGAGAGGGCAGGCATTTTCTTCGCGCCACAGGGGGGTACACGCCCACGAAGGTACGCCCACCTTCTTCTCCAGCGCCTGAGGGCGCGAATATGGCGACAAAGATGGTGATTTTTGGCGCCAAAAGTGCAAACAGTCCTTTTTTCACAAAAACAACTCCATAGGCACACAGGGCTCGCAATTTTGCGAGTTTCGCATCCTGTTCGTGACGCCAATTTGTATCGACCCGCCACCACAATTGTGGATTACCAGGGCAATGGGGTACTCAGAGCCGAGCCCATGGAAGTCTATGGGGATTGTCACAGGTAGCGGTGGCTCGGTCTGTGGCCCTGGCGGTCTGGCGTATGTTGGGGGGAATATTTACAGGGAAAGATTTATATACAGTTCGTGACGCCACCTGTAGTCTCTGGTAATTTGTACCAGCGCTGCTGTAGATCTCTGAGGGGATGGTGAGGCAGCTAGATGTCGGGTCCCCTACAGGTGGGACTCTTCCCTCAGGTCGATGGTTAAGGCAGGGTTGTGCAGGCATGCAAGTAAATAACTCAGTCTCACACGGTCAGCGTCTTTCCATACCTTTACTTGTAAGATGGTAATGCAGGTCCCAGGGAGGCTGATCCAAGGAGAATGTATTTCGAGATAGCAGCTGGACAAGTTAGGGGCCTCCTTTACTTTCACAACGATGAGTACAACCAGCATGAAGCGTAGTTCCCTCTATAACTCCAGCTATTCCAAAGCTGTACTGCCCAGTCAGTTTTGTGGTCGGAGCCTTCCTGTGAGAGAGCTGAATTCCTATCTTGTCCTGCAGAGACTCAAGGTCCTCACTCCCCCTGACCCCAGTTACGTACCGACTATTTAGGGGCTGCTTGCCGCGACCTAAGGTCCGATAAGCCTCTGGTTTTCTTACCACTAAGCGTGAAGCTATAGTGATCCTTCGGTCCCCAGTGACCGGTAACAATGTGCAGGACTTCTCCAATCCAAAAGCACTTTTAAATATTCCTTCCACTGTGCCTTTCGCCTTGTCCGCGCTTGTAGCATAAACACTCACACTTGCAAAAAGTCATATAATCACTCCCTTCTTTTCTTCCTTCAGAGTTAGTTACCAGACTCTCAGTAATCCTCTAGGCAGGAGCACGTCTCTGAACCTTCACTGTCCTTGAGACAGGAGACTGAAGTATATCTGTACTAAACTCTTCTTTCTTTATCAATGTCTTCAAGTGAGGTACAGCTCTGACCAGGCTGAGGTGATCTATATCTCGCCCTTACTGGCCTCCACTTGCTGAACTGCTGATAGAACCAAGCTGGACTGCTTCCTCCCTCCAAGTCCCAGCTAGACTCCACACGTCTGCTCTGTCCGAAGACAGGAAACTGACTACTAAATCACTCAACGAATCTACACTGACCACTCCCTACGAGTCACTACACTACCCTAAGGGTGTGTCTAGTGTATATTGAGTGAATGGGTATAGAGCATTGAACTGCTATCTCTCCACACACTCTCCAGGGTACTGCGTGTGCCTTCACACCAGGGCTACACACTGTCATTCAGGCTGGTGGAGACTGACAGTTTACGGAACTTAATGGCATTGGCAGTCCCACAATACAATGTGCCAAGCTGATTTTATTTCAGCAGGCAAGCCGTCCCTGGTCTGCAAAAGCATGTTGTTGAGGTTAAAATTAAACATGCGCTACTAAACTCCGTCAGTAGCAATGTCCACCTGACCACCGCTGCGTGGACCAGTACCCATGGCCAGGGACGATACCTTTCCCTCACTGCCCATTGGGTCAATGTTGTGGAGCCGGGTACAGATCTTGCGAGTGGCGCTGTACGTGTTCAGCCAACTACAAGGATTGCAGGAATCAAGTCTGTACACATTGACTCCTCCTTCTCCAGTTCCTCAGAAACATCGTTGCAGGAGCCGTCACGGTCTACCTCCACATGGACCCGTGAACGCTTAATAAGAATCTTTAGTTATATAGCGCCAACAGATTACGCAGCGCTTTACAGTTTAACAGTTTCCGAACACAAGTCATAAGTAACAATGTTACCAATACAATAATTAAAGCAATATAATCCGCACATGCTCGTGAGAGCTTACAATTTACAAATATGTGGGGGAGATACAAAGTACAGGTGTGTATATACAATGGTGTATTTAGAATGATGGTCCAGCCATTTTGAGGGAGTGAGGGATGGATGGAGATAGTGAATGGGCTACACACACACACACACACTTACACATAGAATGACTTTGATTAGTGAATTTGATAGGCCGCTCTGAACAAATGTGTTTTGAGGGAGCGCCTGAAACCATGCAAATTGTGGATAGTTCTAATTTCTTGGGGTACAGCATTCCACAGTATTGGCGCAGCGCGGGAGAAGTCTTGGATTCGGGAGAGATGTTCTTTAGGTGTAGGCGGCAATAGCGGGCAACAGATTGTATATGGGAGGTGAAGGAGAGATTGGTGTCAAACATAACACCCAGACAGCGAGCCTGTTGACCGATATGAGCACAGACGTGGCCAAACATCAACAGGCCGTCCTGAAATTAATTTCCATGGGGAATCAAAGCCACACAGCGCTGGAGCTCTGGAATGCCATAAAGCAAGAGAGCGACATGTGTATTTTGCCAGCGAATCTCCAGCCAGGCTTGGTAGTGTGTGACAATGGCCGAAATCTGGTGGCAGGTCTGGGCCTAGGCAACGTCACTCACATACCATGTCTGGCACATGTGCTAAACTTTGTCATCCACAGTTTTTTGAGGGACTATCCGGATCTTGATTCACTGCTGCACAAGGTCCGCCTACAGTGCGCTAACTTGCGACGTTCCACCATGGCCAGATCGCGCATTGCAGCTCTGCAACGCAGATTTTGCCTTCCTGAACATCGCATCATATGTGACGTACCCAGCAGGTGGAATTCCACGTTACATATGTTGTAGCGGTTGTGTGAGCAGCAGCCAGCAGTAATGGAGTATCAGCTGCATCAGTCGCAATCAACTTGCAATTTGCGCCGTTCACTTCACCACTACTGAGTGGGCCTCTACTATAATAATCTTTATTTATATAGCGCCAACAGATTCCGCAGCGCTGTACAGTTTAACAGTTTCATAACACAAGTCATAAGTGACAACGTTAACAATACAATAATTAAAGCAATATAAGCCGCCCCTGCTCGTGAGAGCTTACAATCTACAATGAGGAGGGGGAGCTCCAAAGTACAGTTGTTTATATACAATGGTGTATTTACAATGATGGTCCAGCCATTTTCAGGGAGTGAGGGATGGATGGAGATAGTGAATGGGCTACACACACACACAGTTAAGGGTATGCCACACTAAACAATATCGCTAACGGGATCGCTAAAAAACGTCACTATTTAGCGATCCCGTTAGCGATATTGTTCAGTGCGGCAGCTTCCAGCGACGAGCTTCCTGCTGTGATCTCGCTCGTCGCTGGAATCGTTCCGGACCCTATTTTCTCGTCGGCGCTCCCGCTGGGTAAGTATCTTATCGCTGTGTGGCACCTTTTCTTAGCGATTTAGCGGTACTTTTGTACCGCTAAAGTCGTTAAGAAGATCGCTAACGGCGATAGCGCCGTTAACTATATCGCTAAATGTGGCCGCATTTAGCGATATAGAAACAATCCCGCTAGCGATCGCATTAGTATGCGTCGTTATCGTGATCGCTAGCGGGATTGTTTAGTGTGGCAGTACCTTTACACCAGGGGTGGGCAATTAATTTTGCCAGGGGGCCGCATGAGAAATTGGGATGGTTTTAGAGGGCCGGACTAATATAATTAACTCCGTTCTACCCAATACTGTATATATACATACATGATAATGGGCAGGTATGTATATATACAGCATATGTATATATACAGCATATATATATATATATATATATATATATATATTATATATACATACCTGCCCATTATCATCATCTTCTCCCCATCATCATCAATGCCTCCCCATTATCAGCAATGCCTGCCCATCATCATCTTCTCCCCATCATCAATGCCTGCCCATTATCATCAATGCCTGCCCATTATCATCATCTTCTCCCCATCATCATCAATGCCTCCCCATTATCAGCAATGCCTGCCCATCATCATCTTCTCCCCATCATCAATGCCTGCCCATTATCATCAATACCTGCCCATTATCATCATCTTCTCCCCATCATCATCAATGCCTGCCCATCATCATCATCATCATCTTCTCCCCATCATCAATGCCTGCCCATTATCATCAATACCTGCCCATTATCATCATCTTCTCCCCAACATCATCAATGCCTCCCCATTATCAGCAATGCCTGCCCATCATCATCTTCTCCCCATCATCAATGCCTGCCCATTATCATCAATGCCTGCCCATTATCATCTCCCATCATCATCAATGCCTCCCCATTATCAGCAATGCCTGCCCATCATCACACACAGACAGCACACAAGCACTCTCTCACATACACACACACACACACACACAGCACCGCACTACATAGACACAGACACACACAGAGACACGTCTTACCTGTCCAGCGTCCCCGCTCTCTGACACAGCCGGCCGCTGAATGATGACGTCATTCAGCGGCCGGCTGTGAGAGGAAGCGCCGGTGGAGCCCGGAGCTGCAGCAGCGGAGGCACGGGAGAGGTAAGTATTGTGCCAGCTGATGCCGGGGCCCTGAGACTACCGGAGCGCCTCCGCGGGCCGGTCACTGACAGCCGGCGGGCCGGATGCGGCCCGCGGGCCGCCCCTTGCCCGGGTCTGCTTTACACATAGAATGACTTTGATTAGTGAATGTGATAGGCCGCTCTGAACAAATGTGTTTTGAGTGTGGAAGTAGGGCTGTTAATGGGGATGTTGAAGTCTCCAAGGATAAGGGTTGGTACTTCTGAGGACATGAAAGTGCGCCAGCCAGGCAGAGAAGTGGTCAAGGAACTGTGTGGGCGAGCCTGGGGTCCGATATATTACCGCTACTCTGAGGGAGAGGGGACGAAAGAGCCTGATGGTGTGGACCTAATAATTTGCAAAATCTTAATATAAAATTTACATGTTACATATTTACATCTAGTATAAAACATTAACCATTAAGCCTACTTACAGAACAAGGAAGTGTAAAAAAACTTGTGCTTAAAAAAAAAAGTGAAAATAAAATGTGAGAAGGGCAGTGTAACAAATAATATAGGAAAAAGATAAACTAACATCAAGTGCTGTGTGCTGTGTAAGAGCCAGACACATTAACATGAAATCAGTCTGGAATAGCGGTGATTTTCTCCCCATAACCCGAGTAACATTCTGGGGAGAGGGGTGTAGAGTCAACGATCAGCAACTAGCTACGGTAGATCAAATACCTGAAAAAAAAAAAATAAAAAATTATTTAACATCCATAACATATATTTTATTTTATAAAAAAAACAAAAAAAAATTATTTAACATTCATAACATACATTGTATTTAACCAAAAAAATAACAAATTTATTTAACATTCCTAAGATAAATTTTTTTAAAACATGAAAAATATAATACACAGCAGGATCTTTAGTAAAAACCAGACTTACCACTGTAACCTCTTAATCCTTGCAAGCTTCAACACAACGTTGACAAGGTACACAGCAGGGGTGGTCGGTCTCCTAGACAACGAGCAAACTCATGTTGAGAGAGGCCACCATCTCCTTAGCTTTCAGGTACTTTTCTGTGGGAATGAGCTTGTCTCCAACCAGCCAGGAAATCCATTGAATGCCACACCATGGTTTGGTATTAGCACCCAGCCAGTACCCAAAGTGAAGCCAACCACAGTTCCCATTTCTCATGAACTTTATTTGATATACTGGCTGGCCAAACATTAGTTTCTCACAAAGGAGCTGAAGACCCTGAGTGGCAGTAGGTGCAAGTCTCTCCAGCATGACCTGTTTGTTAGATATTTGCCGTCTACACACCTAAAGAACATCTCTAGAATCCGCCCTTTTCTCACCATGGAAACAACAAAAACCCTCACTGTAGCATTGATCCACTCCCGCCTGGACTACTGCAACGCTCTATTACTTGGCCTCCCCATTACTCGACTATCCCCTCTCCAGTCCATCCTTAATGCAGCAGCCAGGGTCATCCATCTGGCTAATCGGTACTCGGACGCGTCCGCTCTTCGCCAGTCCTTACACTGGCTGCACATTCATTATAGGATCCAATTCAAAGTACTTGTTCTCACCCACAAAGCTCTCCACAGTGCAGCATCCCCCTACATCTCCTCCCTCATTTCTATCTATCGGCCTACCGACTGCTGCGCTCTGCAAATGACTTTCGACTAACCTCTGCAGTAATCCGTACCTCCCACTCCCGACTACAAGACTTCTCCCGCGCTGCGCCAATCCTCTTGAATGCTCTACCACAAGAAATTAGGACTATCCACAATTTGCCTGGTTTCAGGCGCTCCCTCAAAACACATTTGTTCAGAGTGGCCTATGACATTCAATAACCAAAGTCGTTCTATGTTTAAGTGTGTATGTGGAGCCCATTCACTATCTCCATCCATGCCTCACTCCCTCAAGATGGCTGGACCATCATTGGAAATGCACCATTATATATACACACCTGTACTTTGTATCTCCCCCACCTCATTGTAGATTGTAAGCTCTCACGAGCAGGGGCGGCTTATTTTACTTTAATTATTGTATTGTTAACGTTGTTACCTATGACTTGTGTTTAAACTGTTAAAGTGTAAAGCGCTGCGGAATATGTTGGCGCTATATAAATAAAGATTATTATTATATCAGAGGGAGAAGAGGATTGGGCCTTGACAAGGTGCCCGATTGCATCTTAAGTGTTATTGAATGTTGGAGCCAGTCCACCGTATAAAAGCAGCCATACAGTGTCCGGGTACCTGCTTGGATTTCGATCAAAATGAAGACTACTTTGATGTACATGTACACCAATTAGAGAAAAATGACAAGGATGAGGCAGTAAGACACGCTCAGCAGAGTACAAGCAGCATTGCTTGAAGAAGTAACTTGAGCGTGATCAAAATTGAATAAATTAAAATCTCAGACTACAGTGAACACAACTCTTAGCTGTGAAAGGGCATTTTGTGTCCCTCTACAGTGTTTTCAACCAATGTATTGGATACGAATGGAAGCACGTCACACTATAATTTCAATTGAATTGAGCAGCAAGAATTACACTAAAGAAAAAAAAAAAAAGAGTGTGAGAGTGACATGTGCAGATGCCTACATACAGCGTTGTATGCCGAGCAAACTGCAGCGCGTCACCTGCACTCACACACACACCTTGCAGACCTGTGAAAAAAACACTGCAAGGCAAAAGGAAGATGTACACAGCGGTTGGTAAAGTAGCCTGCCTAAAGCACAGTACACAAAATCGCAATCTCTAACTGTCCCTCAGAGTCAGCACAGCAGCGTTCTGTCCCAAACAGAATTAACAGCACAGTGACGCTAAAATGGCGGCTTTATCCGGCAACAATACCTTCCTTGTGTCACGGTTAGGGTAGCGTGTGTCTATTATATGAGTGTCTGTAAAATGTAACGTTACGCAGACTTATTCTGCCCTTGGGACGCAAAAAATAAGACAGCAGTAATCATTTACTGTATAAAACTCCACCTATGCGCAACAAAACAAGCACGTTCCCTCTTACGGTTCCTGCGCTGACATGTGAGTAGGGAGTTTGGAGACGTTCCTGAATTTATCCCAGGTATCCAAGCATATCAGGCCGATAGGAGAGCATTAAAACCACCCACGGTGGTGACTTAAATATGGTGAATCTAAACAGTGAAGAACTGTAGGTCGATGCGAATGAATGTGCGATCACATGACACACGTTTATAATAACCCTTGCTAGACACGAGTAACTTTGTAGACATTTTGACACACCTGAACCCAGATGGCAGTGAATATTCATTCTATTCGGCGCCACATGACTCTTGGTCCAGAATAGATTATATATTGCTAGCACAGGAGCTATTAAGGGGAGTGGAAGAGGCAGATGTGCACAGCGTAGCTATATATGACCACGCGCCCGTATCAGTGACCCTGCCAGATATGGTGCAGATGGGGCCAAACCAAACTTGGCGCTTCCCGACCTATTTGTTAATGGATGAGAAGTTTCGACATCACGTGAAGCAATGGTGTTTTTAATATGTAAGGGATAATGGAGATACTAGGGATAGGCCGGAACTTTTATGGGCAGCCGGGAAGGGAGTAATGCGCGGGAAACTAATAGGTTATCAGACAACGCTAAAAAAGAAGATCGCGACAAACTACTCGCAGGCTAGCAGGATATTACGCGATAGGTACACGGCAAACAAGACAAGTTCATCAACACAGGTTAAAAATAGATGTAAGCAGGCTAAGGCTGACTTACACGTATGGGTATATCGACGAGAGAGAAGCAGTAATAACAATTATAGAGCCGATGTATATCGTTATGGTAGCAAATGAGGGAGACTATTATCACGACTAGCGAAAGGAAATCACATTCGTCATCAACATATTACAGCGTTAACGAATAAACATGGGATCATGAACCCAGACCCTCGAACCATAAACCTCATTCTACAAGAATACTACTCAGACTTATATAAGGTGGAACATACGGATAGTGCGGAGGGTAACACCTTTGTAGATGGAATACGGTTACCATCCATCACAAACTATCAGCTTCTCCTTTTAAGAAAACAAATTGAGGTGACGGAAGTGACAGCGGCGATAAGTTACTTTAAATACGGAAAGCTCCAGGACCTGACGGGTTTACAGCCAAATTATTTAAATTATTGAGTGAGGATATCCCGTCCACATTGGTACGCACCTTCAATCATATATTGGAGACAGGAGGGTTGCCCAGCCATTCAAACATGTCACACATGAAGTTGCTACTAAAACCAAACAAACATTCACATCTGCCTGGATCCTATCGTACATTCTCACTCATTGACCATTATATCAAGATTTTGTCCAGGATCATGGCAGATCTTTTGAGTAGCATTGTTCCTACGCTGATAGGGCAATCACAAGTGGCCTTTGTTAGCTACTTTGTTGGCTACTATCAGTCTCACTATGCATAACACATGTGTGCAGTGGGCAGTATTACCTTTGCCTTCGGTGGAGTAGGAAAACCCCTCTCCTATCGAAGTGTTAGTTGGGGAGATGGAAGATTTGACACCGGGACCTGAATTGTAATACTTAAATGTGACAGGTGACAAATTTGTTAAGGCGCAACTCCGCGGCCCCTACGTTGAGTCTAGCCCGTGAAAATTTACTGGTTGTCAATGGGGAACCCCAACACCCCGGGGCAGCTACAGTATTTAAACAATTAGAGCTGAACCAAGATTTGCTGTATCAGGTTTATAAAATACATGTTGAAATTTTTTAACAATTGCTGCTACCGCAGTCATATCGGAGGTTGGTAATGGACTTAGCGCATGCGCATGTACTAGGGTGACATTTGTGCCAAAAGAAAACCCTACACAGAATTATACAACGGTTTTACTGGCTGGGGGTCTATCAAGAAGTTAAACGGTATTGTAACTCTTGTCGCATGCGCCAGGTACACAGTCCTCAGCCTCATTTAGTGAGTCCCTTGGTGCCATTAAAAATTTTAGAGGTCCAGTTTGAGAGAATACCCATGGATCTGGTGTAGCCGGTTAATAAATCAGCAAGGGGTCATCAACAGGGGCAATAAAAGGGGCACTGTGTGGGTCACCAGTTTTGAGCACACCCGAGTTCAAAAGAGAATTCATTGTCCAGACTGATGCGTCAGAGGTAGGTATGGGTGCCGTGTTGTCTCAGGACTGGAGCTTAACGGGGAGGAGCATCCCATTAGTTTCCTGAGTCGAAAACTTACTCCATCAAAAAACAGAGACAGCATTGTAGAGAGAGAGTGCCTGGCGATAAAGTGGGCACTGGAGTCGTTGCGCTACTATTTGTTGGGGATAACATTTTGTTTTGTAAATGATCATTCCCCTGTGACTGGCAGTGTTGTAGCCCAGGGAGTAGAGTTCAGGTGGTAGAAAGATGAACATAACAGGAGACTTGGAAAACGTTGGCAAACAGTTATTTAATCTGAAAACGGACAGGCAAATTCAGGTGAGATCCATGCCTTGTTCATTTTCAGAAAAATAAGCCGGTCTACATTGTCTGAGGATAGTCGCATGCGACGGTCTGTTAGTACACCACCTGCAGCACTAAAGACGCGCTCAGATAATACACTGGCAGCAGGGCAAGCCAGCACCTCCAAGGCATACCACACATCAAATACAAATATAACAGTAATAATAATATTATTAATAAAAAATGAAATTGCACACACAGTACACAGACACAGCTCATATGTGTGTATAAGAGAGAGTGTTTCTGTGTGTAGTTCATGCCTCTAGCCTAGAAGATCAGTCTTGCTAAAATCTTTAACACTGACCCCTGTTCTGTTCTTAAAATGGTGGATGCTGAACTGCTTCTCAGCCCCCTCATACACAATCATTATGTGGCACTGCTGGGCTCAGTCAGAGTGTCACGCGGTCTTATGATATGTGTACGATGTCAGTAAACTATTCTTAAAAGAACAACACTCTATACAACATATAGATTAGCAACATCAGCATGTAAATATAGAATAGATTTACCTGACACGATATCCGTTGAACTCAGGGTTAATCTTGAGGACTTGATACACTGTCACAGGAAAGAGGAGGACCGGGGGTCTAACCTGACCCTAAACTGGGGTCCTAACTAATCCCTCACCTTGGAGGTACTGATAATGGTTCAGAGGTCCAAGTCTCCAGCCTAACCCTGTCTCCTATCAGTCCCTGAACCCTGTAATCAGTCCTAAGAAGGATTCTGATTACCACCAAAGGGATATGGGCTGATCTCTGCTAAATACACAGATTAGACATATAAGACAGACTGGAGAAAACACAGACTTGCATACACACTCAAACACAGAAGGAACATAAATGATCTGGGATATTAAACTCTAAGCAAGGTGAGCTTAAAACAACTAAGGAGCTCTTTAACTTAAGTCTATACAGATACAATCCTATCTGTGGTCTGCATGAAGAATTTCACTGGCAACTCCCAACACAGACAACCAGAGATTTAAAGGAAACCAATCAACAAATAATTAATTGCAGCCGGGAGAAAACTGCACCCAGTCCCAGAACTGAGCACAGACAGAATTAACTCCCTAACTGCCAAACACAAAGAAACAGCAACTCAGCTGTGAGAAGTCAGAATGTGCAACCGCGACGATCTTCGTGGCGATGCACACATGACAGTACCCCCCCTTCTACGAGGGGCCTCCGGACCCTCAGGGCCAGGTTTGCCCGGGTGAGTTCTGTGGAAGGTCCGCACCAAACGATCTGCGTTAATGTCAGACGCAGGAACCCACGTCCTCTCCTCTGGACCATACCCCTTCCAATGCACCAAGTACTGAAGGGACCGGCGATTCAGACGTGAGTCAATGATCTTTGACACTTGAAACTCCAAGTTACCATTGACCACCACTGGAGGAGGAGGTAGAGGTGATGGTATGACTGGTGCCACGTACCTCTTAAGTAATGACTTGTGGAACACATTATGAATTTTAAACGTAGGAGGGAGGTCCAGACGAAATGCCACAGGATTAATTATGGAACTGATCCTGTACGGCCCGATGAATCTGGGGCCCAGCTTCCAGGAGGGAACTTTAAGTTTTATATTCCTGGTAGACAACCATACCAGATCGTTCACATTAAGATCTGGACCAGAAACTCTCCTCCTATCAGCCATACGTTTATAACGGTTCCCCATAGCACTCAGATTATTCAATACACCTCTCCACACTGAAGCAAGTGACGACAAGAAACGCTCCTCCTCAGGAACCCCAGAAGGGCCCCCCCCATTGAATGTACAAAACTGGGGATGAAAACCATATGCCCCAAAAAACGGGGACTTACCAGTGGACTCGCTCCGCCTGTTGTTAAGAGCGAACTCTGCCAGAGGCAAGAAAGAAGACCAGTCCTCCTGGTTCTCTGAGACAAAACACCGAAGATAAGTCTCTAGGCTTTGATTCAGACGCTCTGTCTGACCATTGGTCTGCGGATGAAAAGCCGAGGAAAATGACAATTGCATCCCCCGACGTAAACAAAATGCCCTCCAAAACTTGGACACAAACTGAGACCCCCTATCTGACACCACATCAGAAGGCAACCCATGAAGTCTCACAATCTCCCCAATGAACACCTGCGCCAGAGTTTTAGCATTAGGGAGGGCAGGAAGAGCAATGAAATGTGCCATCTTACTGAACCTGTCAACAACCACCAGTATGACAGTCTTCCCTGACGACTGAGGAAGGTCCGTGATGAAGTCCATAGACAAATGAGTCCATGGACGCTCCGGAAGTTTCAAGGGTAAGAGGGTCCCAGACGGACGGGTATGAGGGGTCTTAGAGCGAGCACAAACCCCACAGGACGCGACAAAAGTTAAAACATCTTTATTAACGTTAGGCCACCAAAACCGGCGAGAAAGGAGATCTAAAGTAGCCTTACTCCCTGGATGTCCTGCTAAAGCAGAATTATGATGTGCCTCAATAACCTTTTGTCTCAACTGATTTGGGACAAACAGTCTCCCTGGAGGTCCTGCAGGGGCATCCCCCTGAGCCTCTAACACCTCCTCCTCAAGCTCAGAACATACAGCCGACACTACCACCCCCTCCTGAAGGATAGGAATCGGGTCATCCATTTTCCCGGCCCCTGGGAAACTGCGAGACAAGGCATCCGCCTTAACATTCTTAGATCCAGGGCGATAAGTGACAACAAAATTAAACCTGGTAAAAAACAACGACCATCGAGCTTGTCTGGAATTCAGACGCTTAGCAGATTCCAAATACAGCAGGTTCTTGTGATCAGTAATGACGGTGACCGGGTGGACTGCCCCCTCCAAAAAGTGACGCCATTCTTCAAAAGCCAACTTAATGGCCAAAAGTTCCCTATTGCCGATATCATAATTCCTTTCGGCGGACGACAATTTTTTAGAAAAGAAAGCGCACGGATGCCATTTACCAGGGGACGGACCCTGGGACAATATTGCACCCACCCCTACGTCAGACGCGTCCACCTCCACAATGAACGGCTGTGATGCATCTGGTTGGATGAGAACGGGTGCCGAAGCAAAACATTTTTCAAAGAGGAAAAAGCTTGGCAAGCTTTGTCCGACCATTTAGAAAAATCCGTCCCTTTTCTTGTCATGTCAGTGAGAGGTTTGACAACAGATGAGAAATTACAAATAAATTTCCGGTAGTAGTTAGCAAACCCCAGAAAACGCTGCAGAGCCTTAAGATCCTCTGGCTGATCCCATTCAAGCACTGCTCTCACCTTTTCAGGGTCCATACGGAAACCGGAGGCTGACACCAAGAAACCCAAAAACTGAAGTTCCTGTACGGCGAATACACACTTTTCCAGTTTGGCGTATAGTTTATTGTCTCGCAAGATCTGCAACACCTGTCTAACATGCTCCTGGTGAGACACAAGATCTGGTGAGTAAATTAAAATGTCATCCAAATATACGACCACAAACAGCCCCACCAGATGACGAAAAATGTCATTAACAAAATGTTGGAATACTGCTGGTGCAGTAGTCAGACCAAAAGGCATGACAAGGTTCTCATAATGTCCCTCCGGCGTGTTAAACGCCGTTTTCCACTCATCCCCCTCTTTTATCCTAATCAGATTATACGCCCCCCTGAGATCCAATTTAGAGAACCATTTGGCGCCAACAATTTGATTGAAGAGATCAGGAATCAGAGGGAGTGGATACGGATCTCGAACAGTAATCCGATTAAGTTCGCGGAAATCCAAGCAAAGGCGTAGGCCTCCATCTTTTTTCTTCACAAAGAAGAACCCCGCGGCCACTGGGGAAGATGAAGGTCTAATATGCCCTTTGGCCAGACTTTCCGAAATATAATCTTTCATAGCCTGCCTCTCAGGACCAGAAAGGTTATATAACCTAGCTTTAGGTAACTTAGCATCAGGAAGTAAATTAATAGAGCAGTCATACACGCGATGAGGAGGCAACTCCTGACACCCCTCCTCAGAGAACACATCCCCAAAGTCCTCCAAAAAAGGAGGCAAAGTACTAGGCACGACCGCACTGATGACTGTGTTCATGCAGTTACTTTTGCAAAACTCCCCCCATTGGCTTATATCTCTGGACTGCCAATTAATCACAGGGTTATGTTTAACCAACCAAGGAAGTCCCAACACAATAGGAGTAGGTAGACCCTCCAACACATAACAGGATAATAGTCGCCTATGTATTGCCCCTACCCGAAGGTCAATGTTATGAACCTCATGAACAAAGCTACCTTGGCCGAGAGGCCTGGCGTCAATGGAGAATATAGGGATCGGTTTGACCAATACACTCAGATGCATACCTTGAACCTGAGCAAACTGAACGTCAACCAGATTAGCCCCGGACCCACTATCAAGAAGAACAGAAAATCTCTCCACTCTCGTACCAACCACCACCTCCACTGGTACAAGGAACTGAGAAGAACTAGCGGACGAAATACATACTCCCAGGTTGTCGTCCACCACACAACCTGGGATTAACAGTTTTCCGGCGACTTTTTGCTCAACAAGGCACGGGATGGACATCCCCCAACAAAATGTCCCTCTTTCCCGCAGAAGAAACACCTTCTAGTCCTGCGGCGTACCGCCAATCCCCTACTACGAAATGATGTCCCTCCCAACTGCATAGGCTCCTCCGAACAGACAAGGGGAACCTCAACATAAGGGACTTTAGTAGTAGGTGGAGTAACAACAGGGGGCGGAGTTACCTCGCACCTCTCCCGGAGCCGTCTATCAGTACGGATAGCTAGGGCCATAGCAGCCTCCAGTGATGGAGGAGAATCATACTGAGCCAAAACGTCCTTTAATTTGTCAGAAAGCCCATGACAAAACTGGCTCCTAAGAGCTGGGTCATTCCACTGAGTATCTGTGGCCCATCTACGGAACTCAGAAGCAAATTCCTCCGCCGGACGATCTCCCTGCTGTATCTTACGTAATTTTGTCTCAGCAAGAGAGACCCGATCTGGGTCATCATATACCAAACCCAGGGCAGTAAAAAATCGATCTACTGACTGTAGAGCCGGGGATCCGGAGGAAGGGAGAAGGCCCAGGATTGAGGGTCCCCTTGTAGGAGCGAGATAACAATTCCCACTCTCTGCTCTTCACTCCCTGATGATCGAGGCCGAAGCCGAAAATACAATTTACATGCTTCCCTGAAGGTAAAAAATTTGTCTCGCCCACCAGTGAACCTGTCCGGGAGAGCTACTTTAGGTTCAAATCTGGTTTGCTCCGAGGGAGACAAAACTTTGGACTTAATGTCCGTCAGCTCCATGGATAATCCCTGCAACTGCAGAGCCAGCTGGGCTACTGGATCCATGGCAACTGGGAATAATTTTATGGGCCAGTGAAAATGTCACGCGGTCTTATGATATGTGTACGATGTCAGTAAACTATTCTTAAAAGAACAACACTCTATACAACATATAGATTAGCAACATCAGCATGTAAATATAGAATAGATTTACCTGACACGATATCCGTTGAACTCAGGGTTAATCTTGAGGACTTGATACACTGTCACAGGAAAGAGGAGGACCGGGGGTCTAACCTGACCCTAAACTGGGGTCCTAACTAATCCCTCACCTTGGAGGTACTGATAATGGTTCAGAGGTCCAAGTCTCCAGCCTAACCCTGTCTCCTATCAGTCCCTGAACCCTGTAATCAGTCCTAAGAAGGATTCTGATTACCACCAAAGGGATATGGGCTGATCTCTGCTAAATACACAGATTAGACATATAAGACAGACTGGAGAAAACACAGACTTGCATACACACTCAAACACAGAAGGAACATAAATGATCTGGGATATTAAACTCTAAGCAAGGTGAGCTTAAAACAACTAAGGAGCTCTTTAACTTAAGTCTATACAGATACAATCCTATCTGTGGTCTGCATGAAGAATTTCACTGGCAACTCCCAACACAGACAGCCAGAGATTTAAAGGAAACCAATCAACAAATAATTAATTGCAGCCGGGAGAAAACTGCACCCAGTCCCAGAACTGAGCACAGACAGAATTAACTCCCTAACTGCCAAACACAAAGAAACAGCAACTCAGCTGTGAGAAGTCAGAATGTGCAACCGCGACGATCTTCGTGGCGATGCACACATGACACAGAGGCATCAGATTGAACTAGGCTGTCCTGAGTCATTCTCAATAGAACATTTTGTTCAGCAGTTCATCTAGTTCATTTAGTTCAGAGGTCACATGATGCATTTCCTATCAGCTCCTCACAGGATAGGGTGGAGAAAAACTGAACTAAATGAACTAATCTTTTGAACTAATCTTTTGAGTGAACTAGTTCATGGTGAACTAATCAACAAAATTAACTAGATTTCCCATCACTATGGTGTACACCTTGGTGGCGCTGTCACAAAACTTCGCCACATTTGTAACATACAGCTCTTGCCCTGTGCAGAGGCGCTGCTTGTGCTCCCTCTTGTTGCAGAGGTGTCTCCACTGCCTCGACGCACAGAGCTGCTTTGTAAAGCAGTAGCAGCAGCAGCGCTCTCGGCTGGAATGGAGAACATTATGGATTTCAACAGTGTGTCTTGGTCCTCCAGCATTTTACGGTCCCGGTTCAACGGTGTGATGAGGCTTTGTAAGTTGTCCCGGTAACGAGGGTCTAGGAGGGTGTACACCCAATAATCTGATGTGGTGAGAATGTGGCCGATGCGGCGGTCGTTTCTCAGGCAGTGCAGTATGAAATCAACCATGTGCTGCAGACTCACAACTGGCCAACAAACGCTGTCCTCTGGAAGAGCGTCACACTAATAGATTTTTGTAAATTTAAAATAGAATAAAGCAGCAGCAAGTTTTGAAAAATTACAAGGATGAGCCAGTGACAGACACTCAGCAGAGTACACGCTGCGGTGGTTGAAGTAAGTGGAGCGGGATCTACACTCCTACAAAAAAATTAAAGCTCAGACTAGAGTGAACACTGAAACACAACTGTTCACTTGCTGTGAAAGGCCTTTTTGTGGACTTCTATTATGTTTGCAAGCAATGTATTGTATTTTGATGGAAGAGCGTCACACTAATAGATTTTTGTAAATTTTAAATAGAAGAAAGCAGCAGCAATTTTTGAAAAATTACAAGGATGAGCCAGTGACAGACGCTCAGCAGAGTACACGCTGCGGTGGTTGAAGTAACTGGAGCGTGATCTGCACTCAAAAAAAAAAAAAAAAAATCACAGACTGCAGTGAACACTGAAACACAACTGTTCACTTGCTGTGAAAGGCTCCTTTGTGGACTTCTATAGTGTTTGCAACCAAGGTATTGTATACGGATGGAAGCACGTCACACTATTATTTCAATTACATGGAGCAGCAAGAATTACACTGAAGAAAAAAAAAAGAGTCTGTGAGTGACACGTGCAGATGCCTACAGACAGCGTTGCATACAGAGCAAACTGCAGCGTCACCTGCACTCTCACACACACCTTGCAGAGCTGTTAAAACAACACTGCAGGCAAAAGGAAGCTTTACACAGCCGGTGGTAAACTAGCCTGCCTAAAGCACAGTACACTAAATCGCAATCTCTAACTGTCCCTCAGAGTCAGCACAGCAGCGTTCTTTCCCTAACTGAGTTCACAGCACAGTGACGCTAAAATGGCGGCGGCGCCTTTTATAGTGCATTCTGACATCATTTCAGCATCCAATCACAGCCATGCCATTAGTTAACATGACCGCAGCAGTACAGGATGTGCCCACACTTCTTAGGATTCCTCATTGGCTGACTAAAATCACATTGCCTCTCAAAGAATTATGGGAACTTCCGATTCCGGTATACGATATATGAAAAATATCGGAACTAAGTATCGGAATTCCGATACAGCTAATATCGGCCGATACCCGATACTTGCGGTATCGGAATGCTCAACACTAAACAGGACCCATAATGCACTTCCCCCTCCGATAGGTTAGGTAGCAATCTCTGATGACCAATTCCACTAGAATTGTTATATTTTTTCACAAAGAAATGTCATCTAAAGTAGAAATAAAAAGTGGTGTACTTTAGGGATGTGCAATTTCAAAGTTAGATACAAAATCAATCATTGTTTGTGGACCATTTACACAATACCGGGGAAAAAAATAGCAATGTACATCCCTGACTTCTCATATTTTAATTGTAGAACCCAAGGATAGTTATGGAATCTAATAAATCGTAACTGTAATCGGGCCTGTTTGGTTTCAATAATGGTGTCCAGTATTTGGAAGATACCCTAATGAAAAATAAACAGACCCCATTATAAAGTGATACGTCTGATGGTTTTTGCGTCCGTCATACAACAAATACAGTTTGCTCAAAACGTATGGTAGTTCTGGCGATGTATTCATGTAAAGATGATGGTTCTGGTGACATATTCATGTAGTGATCGTTGTTCTGGTGCTGTATTTATGTATTGATGATGATTCTGGTGATATATTCATTACTAGAGCCATCATCAGTGCATGAATATGAACCCAAAATCATCATCAGTACATAATTAGAGCACCAGAGCCATCAATAGTATATAAATATGGCACCAGAAACATAATCAGTAAATAAATGTCACCAGAAACACCATCAGTACATGAATATATTACTAGATCCACTATCAGTGGACGTGGGCGGCACGGTGGCTCTTGGGGTCCTGGGTTCAAATCCCACCAAGGACAACATGTACAAGGAGTTTGTATGTTCTCCCCGTGTTTGCGTGGGTTTCCTCCGGTTTCCTCCCACATTCCAAAGATATTCCCTGATAGGGAATTTAGATTGTGAGCCCCATCGAGGACAGTGATGATAATGTCTGTAAAGTGCTGTGGAATTAATGTCACTATATAAATGAGTAAAATAAATAAAATCAGTACAAGAATACAACAACAGTCCCAACATCAGTACATAACTACGTCATCAGAACCTCCATCAGTACATAAATACAGCACCAGAACCTCCATCAGTACATAAATACAGCACCAGAACCTCCATCAGTACATAAATACAGCACCAGAACCATGATAAATACATGACCAGAACCAAAAGTACTTGAGTACAAGAACCAAGTGTAGTACAACGATCAATTCTAAAATTAAGTCAGCCCCTTAAACAATTGTATTGCATGATCCTACAACTCCCAGTATGTCCTTAACAATGGTAAGGAGATACTGGAAGTTGTTATTAACAGCTATCATCAGACTGTGGAGTATACAGGAACCACAGTACAGATGATAATTAGTCAGTATCACAAATATTTACATCCAGGTACTTTGATGCTTTTCTTGCACTGTTTTTGGGTACTGGTTACATGTGTGCTTTGTCTACAGTACATGTTTAATAAAGTTAGTTTTGTTCACCAAAACACTGTTGCATTGCTTTACTTTCTCATTGCTTTCTGTGCTATAAAAATGAAGCACATAAAAACAGCACATAAATTGGCCAATTCATGAGAGCCCACCAGCTGCAACAAAGCGCACTTTTATTTGTTGGGAACCTAATCTAATATTTATCAAGCATGACTCTCGTGCCTACAAATGTACACAGCAGGTAGGTAAAGATATAAACTGTTTTTTTAGGGTTTTGGCCTGTGCCTTTATTTCCAGTGAAAGGTAAATAGCATTGTCAAATCATATAGACATTTGGGAGTATTGTAGGTTTCTAACTTTATGGGAACAGTTTGCGAGAGGCCCTTAACTGTCGCAGCATGACTATGCCTCAGTGCACAAAACAAGGACATAGTTTGTTGTGGAAGAACTTGATAACACCATCATCACCTCTGGGATGAGTTGTGGAAGAACTTGATAACCCCATCATCACCTCTGGGATGAGTTGTGGAAGAACTTGATAACACCATCATCACCTGGGATGAGTTGTGGAAGAACTTGATAACACCATCATCACCTCTGGGATGAGTTGTGGAATAACTTGATAACACCATCATCACGTCTGGGATGAGTTGTGGAAGAACTTGATAACACCATCATCACCTCTGGGATGAGTTGTGGAAGAACTTGATAACACCATCATCACCTCTGGGATGAGTTGTGGAAGAACTTGATAACACCATCATCACGTCTGGGATGAGTTGTGGAAGAACTTGATAACACCATCATCACCTCTGGGATGAGTTGTGGAAGAACTTGATAACACCATCATCACCTCTGGGATGAGTTGTGGAAGAACTTGATAACACCATCATCACCTCTGGGATGAGTTGTGGAAGAACTTGATAACACCATCATCACGTCTGGGATGAGTTGTGGAAGAACTTGATAACACCATCATCACCTCTGGGATGAGTTGTGGAAGAACTTGATAACACCATCATCACGTCTGGGATGAGTTGTGGAAGAACTTGATAACACCATCATCACGTCTGGGATGAGTTGTGGAAGAACTTGATAACACCATCATCACGTCTGGGATGAGTTGTGGAAGAACTTGATAACCCCATCATCACCTCCGGGATGAACTGGAATGCCGATGTGAAGTCACACATTCTAATATAACATCAGCGGCCGACCCCCGAAAAGCTCTTTTAGATGACTCCCTCCACATCTTGTGGAGAGCCGTCACGGAATGGCGTGGATGTTTTGATAGCGACAAAGAAGGCTTCAAACAAACGGTCGTGTTTTTCGATTGTGATGGTCACGTGACCTCCTATTCTTGGCCCTATACTATACTAGTTGAATCATTAAGCAGAATTGTGAAATTCTTGCTTAAAACTTTATGGGTCATTCATAAGTCCAATTTTTATGTACGACTGCTATCTGTGTTTTTCATGGATAGCATTTGTACCTGTGATAGTCTATGGGGCCATTCACATGTACATGATTTTTCGTGGATTGAGAGGTCTACAGAAAATTGTGGAGGCATGTCTGATTTTTATCAGAGGGTCTGACCAAAATCGATAGTATAACTTCATGGGTCTGTGAAAAAATCAGACCACACTCAGATGACATCACGGATAGTGTTCGAATAAGGCGTTATCTGAGCATGCTCAGGTGCTACCCAAGTGTCTTCGGGGTGCTCGAGTAATATGTTCAAGTCCCCGCGCCTTCTTGTGTTGCGGCCGTTTGACAGCCTCAACACATGCAGGGATTGCCTAATAAACAGGAAATCCCTGCATGTGTTAACAACAAAAACATGATCCAATTGTGCATTGAGAACGCTGAATCTATAGGTATCGCTAAATGACAGCGCTGCTATACAGCGCCACCGCTGGGGATAAAACATAACGGCAGTAAACCGGTTAACAAATTAAAATTTGAATTTATTTCTTCCATTTTCAATGAAGTCACTATCAATATCATTATTCATGAAGCCTTCCGTAAATGACAGCTGGGCTTTATGATATTATCTAATCCAAATCTGATAATGGGATTGTGGATTAGAATTATGCAATCAAGGCTGGGATATCTGTAGGAAAAAAAAAATGTCTATAGGGTGCGTTACAGTAACTTGCAGAACATACAACATATGGGATACATTGGCTGACCTGGATGTACCATTACATGGGATTCTCCCCCTCCTTCCTATTTCCACTGTCCTCGGTTTCTGAATGCCCAGCCTAGCTCTGTGTGAGCATAGTCCATCATTCAGCCACTTCTCACCATCCTCCTCCTCCCTCCCTCCAGTCTCTCCTCCCCCATCTCTCCTTTGTTGCAGGGTGTGAGTGTTTGGTGTAGCTGCAGTGAAGGAGCTTTTTTTCTCAGCATCCTGTATCTCTCCATCACCAAAACAGAACAGGTAGGTACCAATTACAGCAACCTTTATATGATGATGGTAAGCAGATGACATCTATGTGACCAGCCTCGCTTATCCCCCTACCAACAGCCTTATTGATATGGGCGTCCCCTGATGCCCCACCTTAATAAGACATTCACCATAAAATATCGGTATGTAGAAACCCATATATAAAAACATAATTGTATAATAAGTAGCATGCGTTAGAGATTCCCCTTTTTTTCCCTTACATTATTTAATAAATTCCTTTTATATAAAAGCAGGCGACGGCCTAAAACAAAGGCAGGATGTGTAGGATTCAAAGGGGCATCCGAGCAATATACGGAATGGAACACGGAACCGTACGAGCTAATTTCCCCATCAGCTATGGTGTCCAGATTGCCATAACGTTCTTATGGTCACCAAAAAATTGGATTGGTTCACAACAGGAAAAAGAAGGAAGATCTTAGATTTGGACAAGGTTTTCCTTCTTCCTACCCAGGGATCTGTTTTGGTATAATAATACTAATATGGTAATAATAGATTATAAAGATGGAAATCCAGACGATAAACACGATTGTGTTAATTATTTATTTGGGGTAAGCACGTTACCCAGATGTTACCAGCCAAATATGGCCGAAGCGACCGAGAAAAAAATGCAATGAAAGCAAAAACCGATACCTTGTACGGAAAACCACAATTGGTACATTCACAATTCGGTCCCTTGATATTTATTCATTTATCTGTATGAAAAAATATAAAATCAAAATCCTATTGGTGTTTTCACAATTTGGTTCCTTTATGTTTATTTATTTATTTAAAGAATATAAAACCAAAAAAAGAATCCATTAATCCTATTAATATTCATAGAAAAATAAATATACTTTCTACATTACAAAGACAGCGGTTTGGGATTTGCCTTTGAATTGGCATTGTGGATGTAGCCATGGTTTAACGCTTTTTGTTTAACCCCCTTTATGACCGGAGGTATTTTCGTTTTCGCATTTTCGTTTTTCGCTCCCCTTCTTCCCAGAGCCATGACTTTTTTATTTTTCCATCAATATGGCCGTGTCAGGGCTTGTTTTTTTGGTGGGACGAGTTGTATTTTTGAACGACACCATTGGTTTTACCATGTCATGTACTGAAAAACGTTGAAATTGCAAAAAAAAGTGCAATCCCACAGTTGTTTTTTGTTTGGCTTTTTTACTATGTTCACTAAATACTAAAACTGAGCTGCCATTCTGATTCTCCAGGTCATTACGAGTTCATAGACTCCAAACATGTCTAGGTTCATTTTTTTTATCTAAGTGGTGAAAAAAATTCTAATCTTTGTTAAAAAAAATAAAAATCACGCCATTTTCCGTTACCCGTAGCATCTTCATTTTTCGTGATCTGGGGTTGGGTGAGGGCTTACTTTTTGCGTGCCAAGCTGAAATTTTTAATGATACCATTTTGGTGCAGATACATTCTTTTCATCTCCTGTTATTCCATTTTAATGCAATGTTGCGGCGACCAAAATTGTAATTCTGGTGTTTTGATTTTTTTTCTTGCTACGCCGTTTAGCGATCAGGTCAATCCTTTTTTTCATTGATAGATCGGGCGATTCTGAACGCGACGATACCAAATATGTGCATGTTTGATTTTTTTTTAATTGTTTTATTTTGAATGGGGCGAAAAGGGGTGATTTGAACTTTTATTTTTTTTAATATTTTTAAATACATTTTTTTTTCTTTGGGCATGCCCCAATAGTTTCCATGGGAGACTAGAAGCTGCCATAACCCAATCGGCTCTGCTACATACAGACGATGATCAGATCACTTGTATGTAGCAGAATACCTCACTTGTTATGAGTGCCGACCACTGGATTTTGCTCATAGAAAACTGGCAGTGACAACCATAGTGGCCTCCAGGAGACCTCTGGTTGTCATGCAAACTCATCGGTGACCCGCGAGCAGGTTTTGCAGCGTTTTTATTGTTTCTTGTGCATGCTGATAATGTTTACTGTCCTACTGCCCCCTAAAAACACATGATGCAACTTACTTAGGTTTTTGCACCAAAAACATAGCAAAACATGACACCTGCATTTTTGCTGCGTTTTTGCTGTTACTCATTGCTTTCTATGGGTGAAAAAATGCTGAAAGAAGTGACTTGCTGCACTTTTAAAAAAACGCAGCAGTTTTCCAATTCAGTCAGGAAAAAAAAAAAACAATGTGTGTGCAGGAGATTTCTGAAATCTCACAGCTTTTGAGGGACTGTAAAATCTAGCTTAAAATTTGCATAAAAAGACACAGCAAAAATGCAATGTGTGAACACAGCCTTACCCTGGAGCTGCTCCTGCTTTTCTATTTTTATACATAATACACAGGTATAAATAAGGTTTCTAATTAGGGATTTGAGGCTGAAACAAGTAATGTAATACTAATTATAACACACGTACGGATTTGATTTCCAAACCACTGATCCCATGTCCGTCCTGCTTACAAACTAAGGCCACGTTCACACGTTCAGTATTTGGTCAGTTTTTTACCTCAGTATTTATAAGCCAAAACCAGAAGAGGAACAATTGGAGGAAAAATATCATAGAAACTCGTCACCACTTCTGTATTTATCACCCACTCCTGGTTTTGGTTTACAAATACTGATGTAAAATACTGACCGAATACTGACCATGGCCTGTAAGTGATGATGTGACGGTGATCTTTTGATAATTTGCTGTCATGCCGCCCATCACCTCTTTGTTTTATTTATCTTCTAACTCAAAACAACACTAGGAGTCCAGCAGTAGGGCCCCAACTCACTGCAAGACTGACAGGGCCCGTGGTTACTTATGAGCCATGCTTTTTGGCTTTTTTGTCTCAACAAGGCTCTTTGTGAGCGCACCGCTCCTCAGCCTCCTGGGAGGCAGTCTTAGGCGGGCGTCACACTGGCGAGTTTGATGCGAGCA
The DNA here is from genome assembly GCA_033576555.1 of Oophaga sylvatica. NCBI lineage: Eukaryota > Metazoa > Chordata > Amphibia > Anura > Dendrobatidae > Oophaga > Oophaga sylvatica. The sequence continues at coordinate 70,477,574 of JARQOD010000010.1, forward strand.
AGTCGCACGACTTTCTCGCATCAACACCCGGCACGGCCACCCGCTCTCGGACCCGAGTGTGCGGCTGCATAGAAATACATGCAGCCGCACACTCGGGTCTGAGAGCGGGCGGCCGTGCCGGGTGTTGATGCAAGAAAGTCGTGCGACTTACTCGTATCACACTTGCCAGTGTGACGCCGGCCTTATCCTGATGACTGACCGTTCGGGCCATGGCATACTTGAGCTACTGACCCGAACTGCTGTTCCATGTTGCAAGCAGAGAATTTCAGGGGTATTGAAACTGGTCAGAATCAGCGATCCAGGAAGCTTCAGAGCACTGCAATGAGCAATGCACCCTAGCATCAGAGATCACTGCTCCCTAGCATCAAAGATCACTGCTCCCTAGCATCAAAGATCACTGCTCCCTAGCATCAAAAATCACTGCTCCCTAGCATCAGAGATCACTGCTCCCTAGCATCAGAGATCACTGCTCCCTAGCATCAGAGATCACTGCTCCCTAGCATCAGAGATCACTGCTCCCTAGCATCAAAGATCACTGCTCCCTAGCATCAGAGATCACTGCTCCCTAGCATCAGAGATCACTGCTCCCTAGCATCAGAGATCACTGCTCCCTAGCATCAGAGATCACTGCTCCCTAGCATCAAAGATCACTGCTCCCTAGCATCAAGATCACGCTCCCTAGCATCAGAGATCACAGCTCCCTAGCATCAGAGATCACTGCTCCCTAGCATCAGAGATCACTGCTCCCTAGCATCAGAGATCACTGCTCCCTAGCATCAAAGATCACTGCTCCCTAGCATCAAAGATCACTGCTCCCTAGCATCAGAGATCACTGCTCCCTAGCATCAGAGATCACTGCTCCCTAGCATCAGAGATCACTGCTCCCTAGCATCAGAGATCACTGCTCCCTAGCATCAAAGATCACTGCTCCCTAGCATCAAAGATCACTGCTCCCTAGCATCAGAGATCACAGCTCCCTAGCATCAAAGATCACTGCTCCCTAGCATCAGAGATCACTGCTCCCTAGCATCAGAGATCACTGCTCCCTAGCATCAAAGATCACTGCTCCCTAGCATCAGAGATCACTGCTCCCTAGCATCAGAGATCACTGCTCCCTAGCATCAGAGATCCCTCCGTTCTTGAGAACAGAGAGGATTTTTAATAAGAGGTAAAGTTGCTTGTTTAAACACTTTTGACATTTTAACCATTTATGATGTTTAAATAACCTTTTTAAACAGGGGAGATTTATTAAGCTAAAATGAGACAGAAATGAGTACTGCACTAGTGTAGGGCTGGCATTGGGGGCCATCATACTGAGTGGGGGATAGCATTGGGGGCCATCATACTGAGTGGGGGACTGGCATTGGGGCCATCATACTGAGTGGGGGACTGGCATTGGGGCCATCATACTGAGTGGGGGACTGGCATTGGGGCCATCATACTGAGTGGGGGACCGGCATTGGGGCCATCATACTGAGTGGGGGACCGGTATTGCGGGCCATCATACTGAGTGCAGGGCTAGCATTAAGGCAATCATACTGAGTGGGGTCTGGCATTGGGGGCCATCATACTGCATAGGGGGCTGGCATTGGGGGCCATCATACTGAGTTATGTGCTGGCATTGGGGGCCATCATACTGAGTAAGGGGCTGGCATTGGAATCCATCATACTGAGTGGGGGATGGCATTGGGGGCCATCATACTGAGTGGAAGACTAGCATTGAGGGCAATCATACTGAGTGGGGGCTGGCATTGGGGGCCATCATACTGAATGGGGGCTAGCATTGGGAGCAATCATACTGAGTGGGGGCTGGCATTGGGGGCAATCATACTGAGTGGGGGGCTAGCATTGGGGGCCATCATACTGAGTGGGGGCTGGCATTGGGGGCCATAATACTGAGTAGGGGGCTGGCATTGTGGGCCATCATACTGAGTAGGGGACTGGCATTGCAGGCTACCATACTGAGTGGAAGGCTGGCATTGTGGCCATTATGCTGAATGGGGGGCCATCATACTATGTAGAGGCTGTGAGGACCATGATACTGTGTGGGTATCCTACTGAGGTGAAGGATCATACTGAGTAGAGGCAGTGAAAGCATCATACTGAGGGGCCATCACACTGGGGTATGATACAGAGGGGGGTCCATCATACTGAGTGATGGCTGTGGAGGCATTGTACTGACAGGTGTGGGGGTTTTATGCTGTGGTTGCATTTTTGGGAGCATCATACTCTATAAGGGCATGGAAGGGGTTTTGTGGGTGAGATCACTAATGGGCTTCAATATGGGAATAATGACTATGCATGTGCCGCAATATATGTGTTTCTGCCTGTTTTTAAAAGTTGGGAAATATGACGGCGCATATTACAAATAATTTTTTTTTTGAAGGGGTGGTGGGCTGTCCAATATAAATTTTTGCTCTGGGGCCCACAAATTTTGTGTACAGCCCTGGTCTCTGCCCCTACATTACTCAGATTTAATAGCAAAAATCAGATGACAGAGTCCATTTAAAAGAGCAGGAATTCAAATGAGTGAACGATAAATGTGCTCTGCCCCTCCTGCTCTAACCCACGCTGCGCACAAACAGCGCTTCACAATAGCACAGGTTCCTAATAAAACGTATGTTAATATGAGCACTTCTGTCATTTTCAACTATTGCACAATTTGCGCAGAAACCTTTTACACCGTGTATGTAGCTGATATTTAGGCTATGTTCCCAGGATGAGTATTTGGTACGTTTTTGATATTGGAGATTTTTAGGTAAATTAGGTTACTTGACTTTTTTTCATTGTGTTTCTTTTGAGTGCATGTTTTTATAGAGTTTTTGAAGTTACGTTTTTTGTCTCTTTTTGGTACGTTATCCTTTGCTTTGTTTTTTTAATTTTTCTTCCTAATTCTTGGCTTTAATAAAACTTTATAGATACAGTCATGTGAGGATTACATGCAAAAAATATGCAGGTAAAAAAAAAACTAATTAATGAAGTTCATTGAAAATCTTCACAAGAGAAATTGACGTGTTGCAGGTTTTAAAAATGCACCGCAGGTCAGTTTACGCTGAGAAAAAACCCCACAGTGGGTAGTAGCTGTAAGACGCTGGGTTTTTTTGCTCTTCGAAAATATAAAGCATTATAAACTCAGAAAAGACTCATCGTGGGAACTTAACCTTAAAGGGGACAGACATTTATCAATTATTTACAGAATAGTTGATTAATCTCTAAGTGCTGGGGGCTCCACCAAGCACTTAAATAGGGGTCCTAAGCTCCCACCCTGTTCATCGTAGCGGGAATGTGCCGTGCCTGTCACAGTCTGAGACATAGTAGACTGCGTCTTAGTGTCCTCCTACGAGGAAAAAATCAGACATGCGTGAACCCGTAGACTAACATTGGTCTGAGTGCGAGCCAATGTTTTGTTAGATCGAAAATAGGTCATGTTCAAAAGCCATAATAAGTAGGAATGGGAAACACTGGAACCTAATTCTAGTCATTGGTGGTGGATCCTCTGTGATCAAACAATAAATGGCCATTGTAGAGAAGTCCCCTTCAAGGCTTCTTCGTACGTCTGTGCAAATCGGTCCAAACACGGATCGCAATGCAAGGAATGGCCGCCAGTCTCCCATCCAGAGCATGACAGCTTCATATACGTCTACAAGGCTATGAGCCTTAAGTTGGGAGAGCCAAAGCCCATCCGTGCATTGCGGCCCATGGTCGGACCAGTTTGTATGGACGTCTGAAGGTAGGTTACACAAATCATTTCTCAAATTTCCTCAATTCCATCCTCTCTTTGTGATGAGACCTTACCAGGCTTATCAGAGAGTGGGAGAGGGAGATTGTGTCGTCTCTGAGGAACAGTGGAATAAATCCTTTTTCTGTACCCATAGAATTTCCCTGGCTTGTAAGGCACAAGAAAAAAAAAACTATAAAATTGTCTCCAGATGGTATAAATGTCCAGCCGATCTACACAAGATAAATCCTTTGGTTTCAAGTCTATGTTGGAGATGTGGGAATTCGGACCATGTTACGTATTTGGTGGGAATGTCCAGTTATTCAACAACTTTGGAATACACTTTTACAGGTATTTAAACATATCTCGGGAGAGGACATACCCAGTACTCCTCAGATTGGACACTTGTCCATGATTCCGGGCTCCTATAAAAACATCAAACAAGGAATTTTGAAGCACTGTCTAACTGCTACTCGCTCCGAGGAGATGGCGATCTAAGACAGCCCCATCTATTCTAGACCGGGCATCCGAAATGGACTCCATGTGCAGAATGGAGAGGCTCGCAGCACATAATAAATAGAATTCTGACGGTTTCTTTAGATTTTGGATTACGTATAGAGAATATGACGATTTCTCAAGAGATTCTATCAAACTGAATATCCAACGAGTGATATTTTTATTTTAGTATTTTGACATTTTCTTTCCCTCAAACATCCCCTGCTTCTCCCCATTCTCTTTTTCTATACTCTTTTTTTCTCACTGAAATTTTATAAACATTACAGAAAGTCTGTATTTCTGAGCTATCCTTCTATACAATATTGTGTTAATGTAAGAGGCACCTTTGGTCTTTAATTGGAACAAATTCCACACAGGCCCGAGGAAGCCCACGCGAAACGCGCGTTGGGGTTGCATGGTCTGGTGTCACACAGGGATTCACATGGGTAAGGAGCATTCCTACAGAGCTTATCTGAGTTACCATGTATTGGAGGTTTATCAATGTTTATTCTTGGGTAGTTGGGTGATACTTATCCTCAAACTAAAACCTTATATGCGCTATATTTATCACCACTAGGGATTGTTACATCTTCATTCCCTGGGATTTAAACCCCCTTGTTTTAACTTAGGAATGTGATTCCCTGACCCTTATATTTTAATTGTGTTGACCCCAGTCTGAGTCCTTCCTTGAAAATTCCTTTGTCTCTATTCTACCTTTACTGATTGATTTACTGTGTTCTTTACTCCTTGTCCTCCTGTTTTTGCACGTTTGGCCTTTAAGTATATGGAAAGTTAATTGTTGCATGTTTCTTTCTTTTCTGTATTATGACCTTTTGCTTTCAATAAAACAAAGTTTATGCAAAAAAAAAAAAGTTACACAAAAGTAATCTACACTTGTTAAAGCTACGGTTAAAAATGCTGGTCACATTTGTCATTTTATTTTTTCACTTAAAAAAACAGCCCCGGCTATGTAAAATGCATCTGCCTGTCCAAATCGGTCCCATAGACATTGAATAGAGCGGTAATGGGCATGTGGGACCACCACTCCATTCCAACGCGAGACATGCGGCCCTCTGTGATCATAGATTTATCGCGCACCACTGGTTTACGAACCAATTCCTTTAACAATGCCTTTAATTTCTCATGTATTAAAGGCTTTTCTTTTTTATTATCATTATATTTTTTCAGTACAATATTTTACTAGAAATGTAATATAAAAATTCACAATCAAAATTCAATAACTTTCTTGATCCATGAAAACATATATAGAGGTCGACTGATGAAAAATGGTGTATGGGCACACCTGTCCTAATGAAATAAGGTGCGCCGAAAGAGGGGCACACTACGTAGTACATTTAGCATATCTTCTGCGTGGTGTGCGCCGTGCAAGAAATGCTACTCCAGTGTGGGACTGGAGTAGCATTTCTGGGGTACAAAAGGTTTCTTTCTTTTCTTGAAGAACGGTTCTGGCCACACCTTGGTTCTGTCCCAGCTCTGCCGATTTTGGAGAACCAGCTTTAAATTGGTGTGAAAATGGAAAAAGTTGCAAAATTTTTACGCATCTCTGAATTGCACAAAAATTGTGCGACTTTTCAAAGCCTCTACACCAGTGTTCTGGCATAAAAGCCTTGATGAATCAGACCTGTATTCTTTACTGATGACACTGTTCTACGGCCAAATTGGTTCCGAGACGCAAACAGCTGAACTCAACTCATTTTTTGGTGCTGAAAACGAATATGATGCTTAAATTTGCCGATTGGCTCCAAGTTTCAAGATCCAGAGGAGGACACCTTACATGCCGCTTATAGAAACATTGCATTTTTATTATTTAATTCTCATCATTGCATTGTTAGTAGCTCATCTAGTACATCATCTATTAAGTCTATCGAGCCTTCAGCATTCTATCAAAACGCCAACTCTGCTACGATGATGTAATCCAAATTACAGTTGCATCACCTACTTAAGGAAATGCTCTCTGTGTAAGGTATACAGTTTTAGGATTTCTTAGCATATTGACATATTTCTATATATTTTTTCAGATATGCCTCGTTCTTGCATTAACAAAGCGGATAGTTTTTGCTACATATGTGGAGAAGTCGTTTTTGGTCACAAAGGCGAAACTTGACTACCATGATAAGGAAAGCCTATAACCTGTATTTTGGCTGCAGAATAGGTGATCAGGACAAGAGTTGGGCTCCTCACATATGCTGCAATACATGCGCATCACATCTTACCCAGTGGTTGCATGGGAAGAGGCAATCTATGCCTTTTGCAGCTCCAATGATCTGGAGAGAGCCAACCGATCACGCTACCAATTGTTATTTCTGCATGGTGCCCCCCATTAGGAAAGAGTTTCAAGGAAGAAGAAGTGGACTTTACAGTATCCAAACATTCCATCTGCAAGACGCCCAATACCACATACAGAAAAACTGCGGTTCCAAAAGCACCAGAAACGTTTTCTGTCGAGTCAAAGGAGGAAGAAGAGGGCACTTGGTGTCATGAAGCATCTTCCTCTCAAGACCCAGACTTTCTGTCGGCAACCTCAACTGAACCACACCTTATAACACAAAGTGAACTGGATGATCTAGTTAGAGATTTAGATCTGACCAAGAGTAAGGCCGAGCTCTTAGGTTCCCGGCTACAGCAGTGGAATCTCTTAGCAGGCGATGTTCAGATTTCTTTGTTCCGTAAACGTGATTAAGATCTTGTCCAATACTTCTCCATGGAGGGCGATCTTGTAGCAGGGCAAGAGAAAGGCTGCATGGGTAGCATTCAGCATTAATGGTAACTCATTTTCGAGGAAGCTCAAGAGCAGATAACTATGAAGAGTTGGTGGAAAATCTCAAAACATAAGGATCTTGACTGTAATGTCCTTAAAGGGAATCTGTCACCCCATTTTGGCCCTATGAGATAGGGCCACCGCCATCAGGGGCTTATCTACAGCATTCTTTAATGCTGTAGATAAGCCCCCGATGTTACCTGAAAGAGAAGAAAAACGAGTTATATTATACTCACCCAGGGCGTTCCGTCGTCCGTTCAGGTCAGATGGGCGTTTAGCGGTCAGGTCCGGGGCCTCCCATCTTGTGACGAAGCCGGCATGTTCTTTCTGTCCTGTCGCGGCTCCTGCGCACTGCTCTGCCCTGGTGAGGGCAGAGCAGAGTACTACAGTGCGCAGGCGCCGGACCTCTCCCGGCTCCTGCGCACTGTAGCACTCTGCTCTACCCTCACCAGGGCAGTGCGCCTGCGCAGGAGCCGCGACGGGACGGAAAGAACATGCCAGCTTCGTCACAAGATGGGAGGCCCAGGACCTGACCGCGACGCCCATCTACCCGAACGGACGGCGGACCGCCCCTGGGTGAGAATAATATAACTCGTTTTTCTTCTCTTTCAGGTGACATCGGGGGCTTCTCTACAGCATTACAGAATGCTGTAGATAGCCCCTGATGGCGGTGGCCCTATCTCATAGGGCGAAAATGGGGTGACAGATTCCCTTTAAAGATTCATTTCTTACATTCGTATCTAGACTTTTTTTTCCCCACCAAACTGAGAAGCACGGTGAGAGATTTCACCAAGATATTGCAGCTGTGGAGAAAAGATATCAAGGAAAATGGAATCATCAATGCTTGTGGATTACTGTTGGATAATTGTAAGAGATGATCCATGCAGGAGTACAAGAGACAGCAAAAAAAAAAAAAAAAAAAGTTGCCACTGAATGAGGAGCAAATGTTGTAGTGTAATTTCTGTAATTGTTAATAATTCACAATTGTGTTTAGACAGGATTTAGTTATTTTAATTGTTGAAAAGTTTCCTTTAAATAAATAACAGAAAATTGTCATAAAAAATATTCTGCATCTTTATATTTGCAAAAATAATGTTTCAAAGTACTGAAACTTTTATGCATTAACTATACACTGATGAGCAAACGGGTAAGGATGTTTTGAACTTTTGGCTTTCCGGCTCCATATCTCACCAACCACTACTGCATCGAACGAGAGACTACCATCATTTTATAGAAAATCATCTTGGCCATCTCATGCATAAATGTGACTTGCAACTACAGTATTTAGCATATGCTTAGTTATGCGGATTCTCGTCATGTCACTGCAAGGTTACGGTTTTGCTCCTTGTGGTGGAAAAATCTTTTTCTTCCTGTATACTACAAAATACAACCTGTTCTCATCTTACATAACAGCTCAGTGGGCTATTAAGTTGATTCCCAAGTGAAAGGTCGCTGGTTAGAATCGAAGAGCCGCCATTAAGATTTCACAAGAAAAGGGAAACAGCATCATCCAGCTCATTGATAGCGGCTTCTCGGCCAAGAAAATTGCCAAACTGCATCATGTGAGTGCCATGACAGCTGGAAGAATAGGAAATGAAGTCCGTCCATTCATTCAGAAGCCAAGAGGTGGACGTCCAGGCAAAATATCACAGTCAATATGTCGGCTCATCTTGAGGTCTATCAGTTCTGGAGAGACAAACACGGCAGTGGACGTGGCTCGTATACTCCGTAATAGTGAGATCACAGACGTCCGTGCGACGCACGTTACACAAGTCTGGAATGGTGGCCAGAAAAAAGGTGAAGAAGTCTCGACCTCAATGTAGTCAAGGAGTGTTGGTTCGAGTTTTCAAAAAAGTATGAAAAGTGGAAAGTAGATTGGAAACGGGTGATTTGGAGCGATGAGACAAAAGTCAATAGACTAGGCTACGATGGGTGAAAATGGGTCTGGAGAAACAAGGGAAAAAGGGGCAAACTGATCAAAAAATTGAAGGAACTGTTAAGTTCAGTGGAGGAAGCTGATGATATGGGGTTGATTCACAGCCAAAGGCGTTGGATACTTGACCAGGATCAATGCGGAGCTGTACGCGAGTGTCCTACAAGACGATTTACTTAGTACACTTGAATATTATGGGTATGAAGAGGACGACATAGTGTTCCAGCAGGACAACGACCTGAAGGATAAGATGAGATTGGCAAAGAAATGGTCCAATGACAATGAAGTAGAGGTGCTAAATTGTCCCCCACAGTCCCCAGATCTCCACCCAATCCAACACTTGTGGGAAGAGGTGAGCAAAAAATGCATACCCAAGTGAGCTGACCAGTATGCACCAGCGGTTAGAAGAGAGCTGGGATCAGATTTTGGTGGAGACATGCTTGAATCTAATGAAGAGCAGCCCACAAGGACTCAGGCAGTGGTGAAAGCCAAAGGTGGATTTACAACAATACTAACAAAATAATTAAAATTTTGATCTTCAGGAGCAAAACAATAACAATGCAGCGACATGACAAGAATCTGCAGAACTAATCATATGCTAAACAGCTGCAAGTCAATATGATTGTCTATAAAACGATGATCACGTTCAAAACCGTAGCGAATGGTGAGATATGGAGCCTGAACGTCAAAACAGTGCTGCCCTTTTCCTACAAGTCGGTCTGAGGAGGGTAATTTTGTGATCTCTTGCAGAGATGTATTAACACCAGGGCTGAGCACGTGTCTGCTGTGCTAATGGATGTCGGCATCTTCAGTGCATCTCATTCCCATTTACTTGTCCAGAAGCCATTGTGCAATCATCATATCAAGAAAACATTAAATTGTAAAGAGTTCCAGCATCTTTGTGCGGCTGGTATAAGACAATATATATAATGTCCTCGTGTAAATAAGCTGATATTCAGAATGCAGCCGTAGTGTACAGACATATACAGGTAACTTCAAGGTTTTCTGTGTGTGCTACGTCTAACATTTAAGGTACGGTACATTTCCACACAAGTTACCACTGCAGCCAGTGATTGGCTGCATCGGTAACAAGTCTGCATCGGATGTATTTGTACCGGACCTATTCACAGATTACACATTTAGTTAGCACTGTGCATCAGTATTTGTTACCCCAAACCAGGACCAAATTGGAAAAAGCTTAATACGTGTCTTGTATCCACTAGGTTTTTTTTTTTCAGCTTCAAAATACTAAAATTTTAAGGAGTATTTTGGACATTATTGATGACCTCGCCTAGGATAGCTCATCAATATCAAATCGATGGGTGTCCGGCTCCCAGCACCCCAACGGATCAGCTATTAGCAGCGGCGGAGGCCGGATTTACACATTGGACGGAGCTGAACAACGCATTTCCATCCAGCGTGTAGTTGTCACTTCTGAGAGCTGCAGATCAGCTTCTATTCAAGAGATGTGGAGCTATTTTGTGGCTCTCGGCATTAACCACTACAAATTGGAGGGAGCGGTGCTGTTCAGCTACACCCAATACTTACATCCGGCCTGTCAAGAAACTAATGAAAGTTGATCTGTGGGGACACCGGATGTCGGACCCCCCAAACCAATCTGATATTCTTTAACGTGTGCAAGAGATCTAACAGTGTATGGTCTATTCAGTGTAAATTCACAGATCATCGTAAGTCGCAAATGTGTTTTTTTTTTTATCAATTCATAGGATATTTTTCTCCTTCTAGGCACCATGAAAGGAGACACCCTGTGAATAGCACACTGAGCATTGGACAGGCCAGGAAGCTGGTGGAGCAGCTGAAGATTGAAGCCTCCATGTGTCGCATTAAAGTACGTAAATGACAGAAGGCACCATGGTACAGTCAGATCCCCCACTAAAAAACATTTTGAGGTAATCTGAGAGCAGCATGGTGTAGGGGCAGAGACCCTGATTCCAACGATGTGTCACTCACTGGGCTGTGTTTTGCTGTTTCAATAAAATAAGTTGTTTTTTTTTTTAACAGGAGGAGATCATCATTACAGGACTAGGCGTCTCATGACTCCTGGTTCAACCAAACCCCCACCGATTGGTAGCTTTCTGTGTACACAACTGTGCATAGGCAGAAATTTGCCTATCAGTGGTGTGGATGGGGATATACACAGCTCAGCATTCAGAGCTCTGCAGAAGAGAAAACTGTGATTTTATCACAACCGCTTCACCCAATAAACTAAGTGATATATCACTGGAATCAGGGTCTCTGTTCCCACATCATGCTGCTGTCAGATTACATAGAAAAAAAACCTGCTGACAAATTCCTTTTAACGGCGGTAGTAACCAAGATTGGCCACTAAACTGCGGCACCATACACAGTTTAATTCTGGCTTCCACAGGACCTGCAACATCTGATCGGAGGTGATGGACTCCAAAATAGAGGTCGTCAGTGTCTAAGTCCTGGACAACCCCTTTAATGGGGTTTTACAAAAGAGGTGGCAGGAAAAAAAATATGAATATTTAACAAATGGTGCCGATAATTAAATTTGTAGTATTCTTTTCGTGTTGCAGATTTGTACTGGAATTCTTCCCCTGATTTCATCTTTTATAATGCAAAATGCACAGCTCATCCCAAACCTATGTGATCACTACGATCTGATCTGTGTCTACACTCGGAACTGAGCCCTCACATCCAACCTTGTTTTTCTATACAGGTCTCAAAGGCAGCGTCAGACCTGATGGCTTTCTGTGACGCTCATGCGTGTGAGGATCCGCTGATCACGCCAGTGCCCACATCCGAAAACCCATTCAGAGAGAAGAAATTCTTCTGCGCCCTTCTCTGATCCATCCGGCTTCTGAAGGAAAAACCCCCTACTACACCCTCTCTGGCAATCCCAGCCAGACCACCCTTACTCCTCATCTTCCAAAGTCCTCCACCGACATCTCTTCACCATTTCAGTGGTTTTAATGTTCACCCTCTTCTTCCTCCGAATGAAGAATTACTGCATCCCAATAGGGACTTAAGAAACTTTTTTTTTTCCATTTGTTGGGAGATTTGGGTTTGCACAAGCAGTATTTATCTGTAAATTATACCAACAGTAATTAATAAATATTAGACACGTGGCTCTATCGGTTTGTCACCTCAATGTGTGTATTGTCCAACAAAATGGGGCACACTGTTACAAGAAGGAGACCAAGCTGGGGACACTGTTACAAGAAGGGAACCAGGCTGGGGACACTGTTACAAGAAGGGGACCAGGCTGGGGACACTGTTACAAGAGGGACAGGTGGGACACTGTTACAGAGGACCAGGCTGGGGACACTGTTACAAGAAGGGGACCAGGCTGGGGACCACTGTTACAAGAAGGGGACCGGGCTGGGGACGCTGTTAGAAAAAGGGGACCAGGCTGGGGACCACTGTTACAAGAAGGGAACCAGGCTGGGGACACTGTTACAAGAAGGGAACCAGGCTGGGGACACTGTTACAAGAAGGGAACCAGGCTGGGGACACTGTTACAAGAAGGGAACCAGGCTGGGGACACTGTTACAAGAAGGGAACCAGGCTGGGGACACTGTTACAAGAAGGGAACCAGGCTGGGGACACTGTTACAAGAAGGGAACCAGGCTGGGGACACTGTTACAAGAAGGGAACCAGGCTGGGGACACTGTTACAAGAAGGGAACCAGGCTGGGGACACTGTTACAAGAAGGGAACCAGGCTGGGGACACTGTTACAAGAAGAACAGTGGGAACTGACAAGGAAAGGCTGGGGACACTGTTACAAGAAGGGAACCAGGCTGGGGACACTGTTACAAGAAGGGAACCAGGCTGGGGACACTGTTACAAGAAGGGAACCAGGCTGGGGACACTGTTACAAGAAGGGAACCAGGCTGGGGACACTGTTACAAGAAGGGAACCAGGCTGGGGGACACTGTTCCAAGAAGGGAACCAGGCTGGGGACACTGTTACAAGAAGGGACCAGGCTGGGGACACTGTTACAAGAAGGGAACCAGGCTGGGGACACTGTTACAAGAAGGGACCAGGCTGGGGGGCACTGTTCCAAGAAGGGGACCAGGCGGGGTGCCTGTCACAAGAAGGGGACCGGGCTGGGGAACACTGTTACAAGAAGGGGACCGCTGGAGGCACGTTCAGAGGGGCAGCTGGATGCTGTTACAAGAAGGGAACCAGGTGGGATGCGTTAAAGAAGGGACCAGGCTGGGGACACTGTTACAGAAGGGACGGTGGGAATCCTAAAGATGGACCCGGATGAAGAAATCATTAAGGATGGTACAGAATGAAAAAAAGAAACATAAAAAGAAAATAAGAATGAAAAAATGTTTATATATTTGACCACTAAAAATGCGGTTAAAAAAATGACAATGATGAAAGTCATATAGAACAATAATGGTATCACTGAAAACGCAATCATCTCGCACAGAGAACGCAGCCCTTCATATTCAAATTTTTCCTCTGAGCGTCCCATTTACTCGGCTGAGTTGGAGACCCCTGATCTATAGTAATGGATTGTTCTGTGTGCACTGGACGTGCGGTCGGCCTGTCTAAGTGGGCTTTAATCGATTATCGCCAAACACACCCTTTCTAATCCCTCAGCCCCAAAACTTACTGAACACCAAATCTGATTTGTGAAACATTTAAACTTCTGGGAGATTTGGATTTGCACAAGCAGGATTTATCTGTATATTATCCCAACAATAATCAATAAATATTCAACATGCGTCTTGTTCAATGGCAAAAGCTAGTAAAAGCCGATACATAAGAGCCTTAGATGAATGGTACGGGTCAGTACTAGACTGAATATCAGCCATGTAACCGAATCCTCTTGTGGGACAAATTCAAGAGACTGGAGGAAACTTCCACAGGCGGGATGGCAAATGGTGCAACGTTCTACTGGACTTTCAGTGAATTCTGTGAGCAAAAGAAAAAAAACAAAACCTTTATTTAGACTGATATGAGAGCAGGCAGAACATATAAAAAAACGTGCAATGTCACCTATGGATACCTAAGGTCCTGCAATGCCTGCACATGAGGAAAGAGAAATAGCGAATCAGAAGAACTATACTACATTTCTAACTGGAGGTATTTGCTAATATTACTATTTTTATACCTACTACATATTGGGGATAGGATCTTGGAGATGGGAATACCCTTAAAGTTATTCTGGCAGTTTTATAGATACAAAGAAGTAAAATACATATAGCAGGCATCTTTTCATCATGATGGGGTTGACGGAGGCAATGGTGCAATGCGTTAGGGCCAAAGAATGCAGCAGAAGCGTGCACGTGCGACCACATCGCCGCTCATACTCCTCCTTACTGGGGTTGTATAGAGAAGGAGAACAGAGAGCTGGATATGACCAGAAGGACCTCTGCGATCATAGACTTATCACCTATCCTTGGTGGGAAAACGTCTTTAATAAGCGGATTGTTATGGTTGAATATATTCTTGAAACTGTCCGATTTTCCCTTGGATGGCACAATAAGTAACGTGACATACCAACATCCTCTCCAGCTCTTCTATATCTTCTTTATCCATTAGTATCCTGCAATAAAAGACATTAAACTAGATGTGAATAAGAGAACATGGCGACACTGAAGGGGTTGGATCGTCCAAGATTCAAAAAAACATAGCTACTTTTATTTCATTCATTGGCAAACATCGCCTCCCCTGACAATTGGTTGCATCTGGTATTGCAATTAAGATCCAATGACATGAATGGGACAGAGCTGAAATAACATGCACAACCCATAGACAGGGGTGGCTGTGTTTCTGAAAGAAAACCGCCATGTTTTTCTAATCCTAGAAAACTGCTTTTACTCCTAGCCATAATGTCCAGGTGCACAGGAATGTAATGGGCCTTGTCCAACTTGATGGGGATTTTAATTCTCACTATGTGTGGGGCTAAATCACAAATTGCAGTGAAATTGTGGTGGTGATTTTCTTCCAAAATCTTGAGCACTGAGGGCTGACATACAAATGACACTTGAACAGACACATAGGCAATGGGCAGGGTGCACCAACATGTATGATACAATGAGAGAGATAAATATAACCGTCAGGGTGCTACAACTTGTCTGGAAGACGAAATGCACACCAAAAGAGAAAAAGGACAGTGTATATAACAACTTTATTAAAGCACCAAGAGACATACAGCAAGAAGATAAAAGCCATCTAAAACAAGTGCATAGGTGAATAATAATATATCCTACCCCTGACTACAATGGAAACAATAGGGAGCACAAATAATAAAAAAAAAAATCAATGTGATATATGCATGGACTAGCCCAAAGGGACTAGCCCATATAATGCTTCGAATAGAAAAATGTGGCATATGTGCATAAGGGAACAGACACGTAGGAAGATGTAAAATACAAATCGACCGGAGGTAAGTCGCCTAAGCATGCAATACAAGGTGAACCTCCTGGGGGAAAATGTCCTGAGAAATAGGAGGATACCATATGATGAAACGTGTCTGTGACCCTTATGTGTACCTCTAAACAAAGCATGAAGGTACAACGTGCCTGAGGAGTATAATTCATACCAATGGTACGAAGATAGGAGGAGCACCAAGGTGCACCAAATGCCAAAAACATGTGAAATACAGAAGAGGAGAGGATCCATGGTAGAAATGCCACAGGGCATCGATATCAAAATGGCCACCGGTTTTATATCCATACAATATGAGCAACCATAACTGTGTCTGCAGTCATGTGTCTATTACAGTGCAGGTCAAAAAGCACCATAGACTGAACCAGACATGTCGCCCTCTTTTGTGACAGCCTCTATAGATGGGCCAGCTTTTAAAAGGGTGGATGCCTGGGTGTAGATATAGGTCACTGTGACATCTGTAGTTCCTGAAACGCAGCCACCATAAGCAGTGCTCTCAGTGAAGTCCTAGCTACCCCATAACAGTACAATAGCAGCTGTGGTAGCATAGAATGCTTAGACTTGTAGTGCGAATCATTAGGCATTAGTAGATCCTTGATGTAACCAGAACAGCTCATACAGTAATCACCTTTCCAGGTTGGTGTTGACATTTTTCAGATTGGCAGATATCGCCCTTGTCACTGATGTCAGCTTCCTCAGCGCTCGCACAGGACCTGGGTCTCACCTCCCTGAGCAGGGGTCGCGTTCACCAGAAGACCGGAGCTCCTGCGCCTAGAGACTGACTTCCGTGCCCCGTCCATCCGAACGCCAACTGTAAGATATGAAAGGAGCTAAATCCCATACACTACTACAAAGCATCCCACTGTTCCCCATGTGCCTCCAGTGGATTCACATATGCAGCCTACATTGCACCAGTGTACCCCCACACTGCTGCCCTGCATCCCACAAATTCATCCTATGTATCACCAGTGTACCCCCACACTGCTACCCTACATCCCACAAATGCATCCTATATATCACCAGTGTAGCCCCCACACTGCTGCCCTGCATCCCACAAATGCATCCTATATATCACCAGTGTACCCCCACACTGCTACCCTGCATCCCACAAATGCATCCTATGTATCACCAGTGTACCCCCACACTGCTACCCTACATCCCACAAATGCAACCTATATATCACCAGTGTACCCCCACACTGCTACCCTACATCCCACAAATGCATCCTATATATCATATGTGTACCCCCACACTGCTGCCCTGCATCCCACAAATGCATCCTATATATCACCAGTGTACCCCCCACACTGCTGTCCTACATCCCACAAATGCATCCTATATATCACCAGTGTACCCCCACACTGCATTCCATATATCACCAGTGTACCCCCCACACTGCTACCCTGCATCCCACAAATGCATCCTATGTATCACCAGTGTACCCCCACACTGCTACCCTGCATCCCCCAAATGCATCCTATATATCACCAGTGTACCCCCACACTACATTCCATATATCACCAGTGTACCCCCCACACTGCTACCCTACATTCCACAAATGCATCCTATATATCACCAGTGTACCCCCACACTGCATTCCATATATCACCAGTGTACCCCCCACACTGCTACCCTGCATCCCACAAATGCATCCTATGTATCACCAGTGTACCCCACACTGCTATCCTGCATCCCACAAATGCATCCTATATATCACCAGTGTACCCCCCACTGCTGCCTTACATCCCACAAATGCATCCTATATATCACCAGTGTACCCCCACACTGCTACCCTGCATCCCACAAATGCATCCTATATATCACCAGTGTACCCCCCACACTGCTGCCCTACATCCCACAAATGCATCCTATATATCACCAGTGTACCCCCACACTGCTACCCTGCATCCCACAAATGCATCCTATATATCACCAGTGTACCCCCACACTGCTACCCTGCATCCCACAAATGCATCCCATATATCACCAGTGTACCCCCCAAACTGCTACCCTGCATCCCACAAATGCATCCTATATATCACCAGTGTACCCCCACACTGCTGCCCTACATCCCACAAATGCATCCTATATATCACCAGTGTAGCCCCACACTGCTGCCCTACATCCCACAAATGCATCCATATATCACCAGTGTACCCCCACACTGCTACCCTGCATCCCACAAATGCATCCTATATATCACAGTGTACCCCCCACACTGCTGCCCTACATCCCACAAATGCATCCTATATATCACCAGTGTAGCCCCACACTGCTACCCTGCATCCCACAAATGCATCCCATATATCACCAGTGTACCCCCCACACTGCTACCCTGCATCCCACAAATGCATCCTATATATCACCAGTGTACCCCCACACTGCTACCCTGCATCCCACAAATGCATCCTATATATCACCAGTGTAGCCCCACACTGCTGCCCTACATCCCATAAATGCATCCCATATATCACCAGTGTACCCCCACAGCTACCCTGCATCCCACAAATGCATCCATATATCACCAGTGTACCCCCCACATGCTACCCTGCATCCCACAAATGCATCCTATATATCACCAGTTACCCCCACATGCTACCCTGCATCCCACAAATGCATCCATATATCACCAGTTACCCCCCACATTGCTACCCTGCATCCCACAAATGCATCCCATATATCACCAGTTACCCCCCACATTGCTACCCTGCATCCCACAAATGCATCCTATGTATCACCAGTGTACCCCCCACATGCTACCCTGCATCCCACAAATGCATCCATATATCACCAGTGTACCCCCACACTGCTCCCTGCATCCCAAAATGCATCCTATATCACCAGTGTACCCCCACACTGCTACCCTGCATCCCACAAATGCATCCTATATATCACAGTGTACCCCACACTGCTGCCCTCATCCCACAAATGCATCCATATATCACCAGTGTACCCCCACACTGCTACCCTGCATCCCACAAATGCATCCTATTATCACAGTGTACCCCCACACTGCTCCCTGCATCCCACAAATGCATCCCATATATCACCAGTGTACCCCCCACACTGCTACCCTGCATCCCACAAATGCATCCTATTATCACCAGTTACCCCCCACATGCTACCCTGCATCCCACAAATGCATCCTATATATCACCAGTTACCCCCCACACACCTGCATCCCACAAATGCATCCATATATCACCAGTTACCCCCCACATTGCTACCCTGCATCCCACAAATGCATCCTATTATCACCAGTTACCCCCAACATTGCTACCCTGCATCCCACAAATGCATCCATATATCACCAGTGTACCCCCCACACTGCTACCCTGCATCCCAAAATGCATCCCTATGATATCACCAGTGTACCCCCACACTGCTACCCTGCATCCCACAAATGCATCCATATATCACCAGTGTACCCCCACACTGCTGCCCTGACATCCCACAAATGCATCCTATATATCACCAGTGTACCCCCACACTGCTCCCTGCATCCCACAAATGCATCCATATTCACCAGTGTACCCCCACACTGCTACCCTGCATCCCAAAATGCATCCTATTATCACCAGTGTACCCCCACACTGCTCCCTGCATCCCACAAATGCATCCATATATCTCCAGTGTACCCCCCACACTGCTACCCTGCATCCACAAATGCATCCTATTATCACCAGTGTACCCCCCACATGCTACCCTGCATCCCACAAATGCATCCATATATCACCAGTGTACCCCCACACTGCTACCCTGCATCCCACAAATGCATTATTATCACCGTTACCCCCCCCACTGCTACCTATCCCAAAAGCATCCATTTTTCAAGTGAACCCCCCCACTGCTCCCCCATCCCCCAAAAAGCATTCTATTTCACCAGTGTCCCCCCCTGCTACCCTGCATCCCCAAAATTTATTTTTCACCAGTGTTCCCCCATGTCCCCCATCCCCAAAAAGCATCCCCTTTTATCACGTGTAAAGCCCC
>JARQOD010000010.1:70496982-70683175 GCA_033576555.1 Oophaga sylvatica
CAAATATTGATTCCTAAAACAAAATAACATCCCCTACAGAATTAATTACTTTTCAATACAATTGTATGGAATAAAATATTGTTTTCTGCAGTTAGGTTTGCAGGCTAGACAATGGCAATCTGGGTGTTGGGGGCTGGCACAGTAGGTGTTGGAGGGGCAGCTGACCTCACATCTACAGATACCTTTCTGTGCATGAAGCTTTTGTATTCAATTAGAAAGGGTCAGGAGCACAATGTCTCCCAGTACGTGTGTGAGATTGTCAGGTATTGTGCACATTTCCCATTGTGATTAATTGTAGCGGTGATGTCAACTGTCCCCTTACCCGCCACCTCTCTCTCCATGCAGAAGTGAGCCGAGCAAATTTTAGTTATAAAAGTAGGTAAGTCAGGGGTGTTGGGCAAAGTCTGAAGACTGTTTATTTTAAATTATTTATTTAAATAATTAAACAAAAAACAGCATAGTGACCCTTCCATTTTTGATAACCAGCCTTGCTGAAGCAGCCAGCAGCTGTCAGTTTTTCCTGTCTGGTTATTAAAAATACAGGGGAACCCACAACATCTTTTAATTTATTTATTTAAAGCACAGCAGGGGAGAATGATGACAGCCATCTTCAGCACCCGTACACCCTAACTGTACTGCTACATGTCATCGATTTGCATGTGTGCGGGACGTTTTGCGGCCCGTGCTGCTATTAAAAAACTGACATGTCAGCGTACTTTGCCCATGGACACATGGTCCATGGAAACACACTGACATGTGCACACACCCATTCCCTTGAATGAGTCTATGAGTCACTGGTATGTGTGAAAACTGTCACCGCACATACCAGAGACACAGAAGTTTTTGGAGCAGAAACTGAGCTGAAGCTCTCCAAAGCCTCCTTAAAAACACAGAACTCTAAAACTTGCAGCTTCTACTTTGTATCCTCTCCAAAAACTAGGTAAAATGACTCCGGGGCCAATTCATCAATTGTGATTTATTGAAGTCACTTTTCTTTTTGTTTTTGTCTTGGTATTCACTAACATTTTTTGCACAAAATTCTTCAAAATGATGCACACAGTCCATGAATTTGGCGCAAAATAAAATGCTCTTTATTTCTGTCTTTAACCATTTTAGTACCAAAGTCACAAATCCTTTAAAAAGGTCACAAAAATGAGCCAAAATTGAAAACTCCTACATAGAATCCTAGAATGGTAGAGTTGGATACACCTCTGGGGTCATCGTGTCCAACCCCCAGCTCAAAGCAGGATTCACTAAACCATCTCAGATTGATGTCTGTCCTTCCTCTCTTTGAAGACTTCCATTGAAGGAGAACTCGCCACCTCTCTTGGCAGCCTGTTCCACTCATTGATCACCATCGCTGTCAAATTTTTTTTTTTCGAATATCTAATCTGTATCTTCTCCCTTTCAGTTTCATTCCATTGTTTCTCATGTTTCCATTGCAAACCATTAATCCAGAAACCTTTAATCCAGGCAGGGACTGAGTGAGATGTGAAAAAAAAAAGTGAAATTTGGTAAAAATCGCATGGCATGGATCTGTCTAAAACATCAGGATAAGTGAAATTGTCAAGCAAAAATAAAAATAGTCTTATAGGGAACCTGTCACCAGGTTTTTCCCACATAACCTACGGCCACCATCTTTCAGCCACATGTGACAGCATTCTATAATGCTGCATATATGACTCCAGTTCACCCTACAAGGCAAAAAAACCCTTTTATTATACTCCCCTATGGCGCAGTCCGGTCCTATGGGCATCTCTGGTCTTGATCCAGCGCCTCCTTTCTTTTTACGATCACCGTCCTCCTCCTTTGCTTAGTGTGGATGACGCGTCCTCCATCATCCACAGTGTCCCCTATCGTGCTCCTGCGCTGGCGTACTTCTCTCTGCTCTGCTGAAAGATGGTGGCCGTAGATTATACGGAAAAAAAAATGGTGAAGGGCTCCCTTTAAAAAAGTGACCACTTAAAACGTATAGAACATATATACAAATACTAAAACCATTATGAAGCCAGAAAACTGGAGAAACAAAAGTGAAGAATAGGGGCCAAAAACTTTAAAAAAAAATAAAAAATAGACAATTTAAAAAAATGGCAGAAAAGATATAGAGAATAAGGCTGAGGTCACACTGGCGACTAAATCGTACCACTAGAAAGCGATGAAATATCGCATTGCAGTCTGCCCTATTTAATCTATGGAGCAGCTCCCAGTATCAGATTTTTTGTGGTCCGTTTTAAACGTCCGTGTGCAATCGCAGCATGCTGCGATTGTCACCGATTGTGGGTCGACTATCGCCAATGCAAGTCTATGGGAGCAATGAAAAATCGGATTACAAACGGACCGCACGTGTGAGTTGCGATGAAATCGCACAACTTTTCCAGGTGACAGGAAACTGCCTTTGAAATTCTCAGGAAGCCTTTACATGCCAATTAGCTAAGCGCATCTTAAAAAAAAACAGGAAGAACGCCTACACGGAGTCCAGAAACATGGCATCTAGCCACATCAATGTGGAACTCCTCATCGTATTGGTGCAGGAGAGGCCTGAATTGTGGACCAGCGCGATTCCAACTACAGTAATCGGACGCGCAAAGAGGCGGCATGGAAAACTATATGTGTGCACATTTTCCCAGACTATCAGCAGAGATCAAGGGAGGACCAAGAGCGTCTTAGTAAGTACACATGTAACTGATTTTTTTTTTTTTTAAAAATGTTGTGAACAAACTAATAATGTAGGCATATGTGTTTTAAATTATCTTTAAATTCAGCATTATCTAACTCTTCCTATTTAGAACTACACATTGATGTGTGAGTTCACAAACAATATCCATGTATATTAAAATATCATCGATGCTTCGTCATTTATTGACTACAACATTTTTTACTCCCCTTCACCTCAGATGTAGTGTCTAGGTCCTAAAATTCAAATGTATTGAGGCGTTTTGTAAAGGGGCAAGCAGTTTTGTCAATGTATCTTAGTGCTTATAACATGGATACTTCTGGTTGTATGTTGATGTCTTTTAATATTCTAAATCCCATCACACATGACCACTGTTTAAATGTTCAGTGTTACAGATGTTTTTTTTTTGGTTAATAAATACATATCAGTCATAATAACCGTTATGCTGGTATTAAATTTGTAGTGACAGATGTGACAAGGCGGTGGCGCAGCTGTCGGGACTGCTACCGGAGGGAGAGGCAGATGAGGGATCGTAGTGGGGCTTCAGCTTCTAAGAAGAGGAAGTACCTATATTTTGATCGCCTCAACTTCCTTGCGCCTGTGATGGATCTGCGACCGTAAGTGCATGTCTGTTGAACCACTTTCATGGAAAACTTTATTTGCTGCCTTTTAAATGTTTTTTTTTTATTTCCTTTCTAGGACGGAGTCTAACCTAACTGAGAGGGAGACGGGGTCGGACTCCGAAGTGGTTATTGACCCCGTTGGTGATGGGGCAGAGGAGGCAGGCCCTTCCTCTGCAGCATGTGGGTCCACCCAAGCAGCAGCACCAGCAGCTGCAGGAGCTGAGGAGTCACAAAGCCAACAGCCGGAAAATGAGGACCTACCTCAGAGCAGCAGCCCTAATAGGCCTCAGGATGTGTCTCCTCCTCCTTCCCAACGCACAAGGCGAGGTAGGCGGCGACGAGAAGGAGTGGGTTCTGTGACAAGGAGGCAGGTGGACTGAGGAGTTCTGGACTATTTGTCCAGTGTAGCTAATGATGATGGTGAGGAGGCATTTTCCCGCAGTCTGGCCCGTTACCTCCGGCTATTCCAAGACAGCACAGACTGCGGATCAGAGGCGGACTGCAGATTGTTGTGGATGCTGGAACAGCGCCTAATGATCCAAGCAACCTACTAGATTATCTAGAAAGATGGCAGGTTGGTCCTGAAAATGTCTTAAGGTTGTTTGGACCCCAGCCCTCACAATCTGCTTCAGCCTCTGATCCTCCTCCTCCTCATCATCCTCCTCCTCCACCTCCTCCTTGTGTCCAACAGAACCCAACTCCTCCTCCTCATCCTACTGCAGCTCCTTCATACTACGGAGCTTCCCAGCTCCAAACCATGGGACAGAGTGGCCATGCACAATATGCCCACTCTAACATACCCAATGTTGTTGGCTGGCCACAACATGGATATGTTAGACATGGGCATATTGGGGGTCATTCTGGTACTGCTCAGTCATATCAATATGACTATGAGCAGCAATTCCCTATGTACCCCTACCCACAAGGCCATCAGGATGCAGCCAGTAACCCAGCTGGTACGTTAGGTTCTGCACCAGCTCAAGGTCAAGCACAGGTTGCAGATAGTGGAAGGCCTAATACACAACCTGGCCATCCATCACCACCACCACCAAGCTACCAGCAATTGTAGCTGTAATAAGCTTTTTTTGTATGTAAGTTATATATTTTTATTTTTTCATATTGACAATGTTCTAAATATTGTATTGTTATCTTTGGACATGTTGGTCCTGTTTACAAAACATATGAGCCTCTAAAAGGCTCCAAAAAATACACTAATGAGTAAAATTAGTGAAGTGCCATTGGTTGTCTGTGATTATTGTTATATGTTATGTCCTGTCTAAAGTAGGGTCAAGTGGACAGAAAATAATTACAGTCTTCCATGAATGATGAATCACAAGTAAGTTTATGGTATCATATAACATAAAACACACTACATAGCTATGGCCTCCTCTTGCCAAGGAATAGCACCAGCAGGAGAAACAAAATAATTGGTCAATAAGTCACGGACTTTGAGTACAGAAGGGGGACGACGAGGATGGATGACTGGTCTCATAGGCCTCATCATATTATAAGACTGAAGGTCAGCCATATCAGATGATGAGCATTCATGCATTCTGGTAAAATTATGTAGTACCACACATGCTTGCACTACAAGATTAACATTTGACTCACTTAGCTGAATGGCTGATTGTAGGACACGCCATTTGGCTGTAAGAATACCAAATGTGCACTCCACCAGGCATCGTGCACGAGAAAGCCGATAATTAAATATGCGTCTCTGATGGTTCAGATTGCGGCGAGGATATGGCCTTATAACATGACGAGTTAATTGGAAGGCCTCATCCGCTACTACAACATATGGCACTGCATCCATATTGGAGTGTGGAAGTTGACATGCTGGTGGTAAGTCCAATTGGTTATTGCGTAGCCGCCGACCCATAATGGATGAATTGAAGACTCTGGAGTCTCCAGTCCTTCCATAGGCCCCAATGTCTACAATTATGAAGCGGTAGTTACTGTCGACCAAGCCCAACAAAACTATAGAAAAATATTGCTTATAATTGTAGAATTGGGTCCCTGAGTTTGGCGGCTTACGCACACGTATGTGCTTCCCGTCCAGGGCTCCAATACAGTGTGGAAAATTACTGTTTTCTTGAAATCCACGTGCAATCCTCAACCAATCTTCCATTTTGGGCTCTGGCATCACTTTATTTAGTCTGGACCAAATTTGTCCACAAGTAGAGCTGACTATTCCGGAAATGGTGGATTTCCCTATTAAAAACTCTAAATGCAGAGCAGAGTATGAGAGCCCAGTGGAAAGGAACCTGCAATACAGAAACAACAACAAACATGTACACATCAGACAAACAAAATACAAGCACTGCATTAACCAAATTTAAACAGTGGACATTTGTTTACTCACCCATTCACTTAATGTTATGAGTTTAAAAACCATTATGACGGCTACACACAAGCATATAGGGAAAAGGGGAAAATGGAATAACGGCATTGGGTACAGTATGTTTTAAAATGAACAAAGTAAGAACAATGTTAAAGTTGTTCAATTATGCAAAACATCATCAACATATCGTTGACACACATACCGTAATGTTAGAAGAAGCCTTTCCTCAGCAGAAATTGAAGGACGCATCCTGGTGTTCTGAAAGGTGATTCCAGGGCGCAATATGTCCAGCAAAATATCAAAGGTGACAACACTCATGCGACAGTAGGCAAAAAACTTGTCAGGATTCCTACGCAGTGTCGAATACAGGCGCTCAAAATGGCCTTTGCTGATCCTTCGCTTCACAAGGGGATGCACCCACATTCTTCTGCGGATTCTGTGAGAAACAACTACAGGGTATGGTTCCCCAAAACTTCTGGATAGCAGCCAATAGTACAGCACACGCTCAGTTGTATTAAAACGTAGTCTGTCACTCATAATTGTAACTTAGCAGCAACACAACAGGAACCACTAAGAAGCCAAACACTCCACGGCAAGGGTGGGAGGGTAAGAACAGTCAAACCCCGCTTAAATATGGGTCTGGCTCATTATTCAAATTATTTGCAGGCCTCAAAACCGTTTAAATGTCCATTTTGCTATGATGCCACTAAAAATCGGTAGTCGCTGGGTAATCGGATGTGAAACGTAAGCATACATGCTACAAAATCGCATCAACTAATTAAAATCGGATGCCAGTCGCAGCAATTGTAAGGTTCTATGTATATATTCCTGAAACTCAGTTTGTTCGTCAGCCATTTTACTTTCTGTCTTGCTGCAGCTATCTTGCCCTCAGTCAAAATGGAGTTTCCAGCTTGCATGTTCCCGCCCTGATTCTCTCCTTTGCTTCTTAAGCAGCCACAGCTGAGCAATCAGTGCTTCAGAATCTAGCCTGCAGTGAACCTGTGACTTGACTCCTGTAAGCCTTGGACCTTGTACTCCAGCTATTCCTACTGAGGAACTCTGAAGCACTTGTGGACTCTGAACCCTGCTCTTTGAAAGACCCACGTTAGCATGGACTTACGGTAACAGAGAAGAAGATCCTGAATCTGTATTGGAGAGTGATTGCTGAGCTTGGATTACTCTGGCCTGCTGTGTCTCCTGTTTCTGTGTCTGCAAACTGTGTGACTATTTCTGCCAACTTGTATGAAGTAATACAGGACTTTTCTATATCAAACCTGTGACTCCTGTGTTTTCATCGCACCCAAGCACAAGACGCTATATGAACTGTACTACATACATTACAAGATTCTGAAGACAAAACGTTAGTGTCTGCTGGGTCTGGAAGGCTGTGTCTGCTGTACTGTGGATATCAGACGTCCGGTTGTACTTTCTGTGATGACAGTGGTTGTGACTTCTCACAACCATTCCAGGTGAGCAATTCCCTTAAGTTTTTTCTTTTTGCAGTGTTACCACAGGTAAACACTATTGTTTTTTTTTTTTTTTCCTTTCTTTTCTCTTTTTTGTCTGCTGTAACTCTGGATATCAGATGTTGGTTGAAACTTTCTGTGATGATAGTGGTTGTGACTTCTCACAACCATTCCAGGTGAGCAGTTCCCTTAATTTTTTTTTTCTCTCTGCAGTGTTGCCACAGGTGAACACTATTGTTTTTTTTCTCTCCTCTTCTTCCAGTAATCCTGTCTTAAAAGATCTGGAAAATGGAGGCCCGCATAAAGGAACTTTGCGGAGTGACTGATAATATCCTTGCAGATTTGCAGAATATAAAGACCCGTTTTACAAATCTACAGGACCTCAATAATCACAATTTGCAAGTGGTTGGACAGACTACCCAGGATTTGCAAGCCAGGATTGAGGTTCTAGAGGGGCGAGTCCAGGCTCCTGCCGTAGCCCCGAGTGCTGGGATTCCCAAGTTGCCCCCTTTTCGTTTTGGCGGTGAACGTGAGAAATTCAGGGGATTTATTAATCAATGCAATCTTTTTTTTTTCTGCACATGCTTCACAATTTCCCACTGAACGATCTAAGGTGCTTACTATAATTATGTTGCTTACCAACAAGGCTTTAATGTGGGCAAACCCTCTGATTGAGACTGAGGATGATTGTTTGAATCACCTTGATGATTTTATTTCAGCCATGGGGCAGGTGTTTGATGACCCCAATCGAGGTGCAACAGCTGAAGCAGCCATGTTAGCTTTGCACAAGGTAAGCACTCGGTAGCTGAATATGCCTTGGATTTCAGGAGATGGGCCCTTGATACCACCTGGGACAGTTCCGCCAAAAAATCTATTTTTCGAAAGGGGTTATCTCCACTGATTAAGGATGAACTTGCTCGTGCCGACCCTCCCACTGCGTTAGGTGACTTTATTAACTACTGCATCCGTATTGATACTCGTCTGACTGAACGCAGGCAAGAGAGATGGTTCGAAAGCAATCGTACTAACCTTTTCCTACCTTCCTCTCCAGCTAAGGAACCTTTGAGTAGGATTACACGGGAACCTGAACCTGAACCCATGCAGGTAGACTCTTTACAACGACGGGTTAGTGATGCACGCAAGGAACATCGTTTTAAGGAGAATCTATGTTTCTATTGTGGTAAGTCAGGGCACTTCATTTTAAACTGCCCCAGCCGTTCTCGTAAGACTACTGCAGCACTCATTCATTGTGAGTGTTGCGAGAGGGGATCTGTCAGGTCCGAGCCTCAGGCTCCAGAGAGATCTGCAGCAACAGATCTTGATTTCTCGGACTTAAACTCCGTTACCTCTGAGGACGTTGACTGTGTAAACGCTGCCATTTTTCAAGTTTCCTCAGCGGTGTCCCAGCTGAGTTGTAAGAAAAACAATTCTCATTGCTTTCTTTCCATCAAACTCTGGGTTGACTCAGCTTGGGTGTCTAGCTCTGCTATGATCGACTCAGGGGCAAGTGGAAATTTTATGGATGTCTCCTTTGCTCTGAAACAGGGAATACGTTCAGTGAAGAAGGCTACTCCAGTACAGATGGAAACTGTGGATGGCTCCCTGCTGACCTCTGGACCAGTGGATCAGGAAACAGAGCTTTTGAGGGTTCTTATGGGTAAAGATCATCAAGAGAAACTGTCCTTTATGCTTATCTCTTCTCCCCACTTTCCCATTATTCTAGGGCTACCATGGCTGCAGGCTCAGAATCCTACCATTAACTGGGAGACCAAGGAATTACACTTTCCAGAGAAACAGATGAGTCCAAAAGTTTCAGCTTGCTCTGTTCCTAAAGGAATCATGTCAGTCCCTGAACTACCAGCTGTATACCAGGACTATGTGGATTTATGTGACAAGAAGAACGCTGACCAGCTTCCTCCTCACCGTCCATATGATTGTCCAATTGAATTATTGCCTGGAGCAGAGATACCTTTTGGTAAGATCTACCCCCTGGCGGGGCCCGAGCTAAAGGCTTTAAAGGATTACATAGATGAAAATCTAGCCAAGGGCTTCATACGCCCCTCTTCATCTCCTGCAGGTGCACCCATCTTCTTTGTAAAGAAGAAAGATGGATCTCTGAGACCATGCGTAGACTATAGGGAACTCAATAAGGTTACTATTAGAAACCGTTATCCATTGCCTTTAATCCCTGAGTTATTGGAGAGAGTGCGACATGCCAAAATTTTTTCTAAACTAGATCTTCGTGGGGCCTATAACTTAGTCCGTATTAGACCTGGGGATGAATGGAAGACTGCATTCAGGTCACGCTATGGACACTTTGAATATCTAGTTATGCCTTTTGGTCTGAGTACCGCCCCAGCCACTTTCCAACACTTGGTGAATGACATCTTCAGGGATCTCCTAGATACATTCGTGGTAATTTATTTGGATGATATTCTAATTTTTTCTAACTCCACAGAGGAACATCATGGACATGTGAGAATGGTCTTGGAACGTCTAAGACAAAATCATCTTTACATCAAACTTGAAAAGTGTGAATTCCATAGGACCGAAATTCAATTTCTGGGGTATGTACTGTCTACACAAGGAATTAGTATGGATGGAAGCAAAACCCAAGCCATCAAGGATTGGCCAAGTCCTAGAAATGTGAAGGAGGTACAGCGCTTCATCGGGTTTGCCAACTTCTATAGACGTTTCATTAGAAATTTCTCTGAGGTAGTGTCACCTATCACTCAACTTACCCGGAAAGAGTCTAGGTTTTCCTGGACTCCCCAAGCCCAGGAAGCATTTTCCCGTCTAAAAGATAAATTTACCACTGCACCTATCCTAGTACATCCCAACCCGAGCTTGCCTTCATAATAGAGGTGGATGCTTCAGACTGTGCCGTTGGAGCTATACTCTCTCAGAGAACAGGTGAGAAGAATGTCTTGCATCCCTGTGCCTTCTTTTCCCAGCAGTTGTCTTCGGCTGAGAGGAACTACGATGTGGGCAATAGAGAGTTGTTGGCCATTATTGCCGCCTTCAAAGAATGGAGACACCTTCTTCAGGGAGCTGCACAGCAAATAGTCGTCCTGACAGACCATCGTAACCTTGAGTTTATCAGGTCGGCTAAGTGCCTGACTCCTCGCCAGGCTCGCTGGAATCTTTTCTTAAACCAATTTAATTTTATCATTTCTTATAGACCAGGATCGCGCAATGGAAAGGCTGATGCACTCTCTAGGATTTACTCAGCAGAGACATGTCCAATTACTCCTCCTAAGACTATTCTTCCTGACTCTAGATTCCTAGGAGTAATTCATAATCAAGACCTACTTAAGGACATCAAGGAAGCATACCATGCGGATTCCTTTTTGGCACAACCCCCAAGGGACGTAAGTCTTGTCTTTAAGAATGGTGTGTGGATTCAGGGACAACGTCTGTATATTCCTGAAACAGTCAGATTAAGAGTATTGCAACTCATTCACGATTCCAAGATAGCTGGGCATAGAGGAATTCTAAAGACACAGGAATTTCTTTCTCGTTTCTTTTGGTGGCCCACTTGCAGGAAGGATGTTTTGAATTATGTCACTTCATGTGAGGTCTGTGCAAGATGCAAAACACCTCGCTCCTCACCAACTGGTCTGTTACAGCCTCTTCCCACCCCGTCCCGCCCGTGGGGATCCATTTCTATGGACTTCATTGTGGAGTTACCAACCTCTCAGGGGAAGAACACCATTCTAGTGGTGGTTGACCGTTTAACAAAGGCAGCTCATTTTATCCCTTGTGTCGGCTTACCCACTGCAAAACAGACATCAGATTTGATGATTAAAGATGTGTTTCGCTTACATGGAGTACCGGATGAGGTTATTTCGGATCGAGGGGTGCAATTCACTTCTAGGTTTTGGCAAAATTTCTGTGCAGCATTGTGATATATTCAGAAGTGGTATCAACCACTGAGGACTCTCAAGTCTAAATATTTTTCTGTGCAGCATTGGACATTAAAGTAAACCTTTCTTCTGCTTTTCATCCCCAGACTAATGGACAGACCGAACGAACCAATCAAACCCTGGAGCAGTATCTCCGCTGCTTTATCTGCCACCTACAGGATGATTGGGTGGATCTACTTCCATTAGCTGAGTTCTCGTATAACAACTCTCAGAGCGCCTCCACTAAACAGTCTCCTTTTTACTCTAATCTAGGTTATCATCCTAACATTCTACCACGATTTCCCATAGAAACGCCTTTACCAGCAGTGGCTGAAAGAATCACGTCTTTACAGAAGAATATGGATCTTCTAAAGGAAAATCTGGAATCGGCTCAAGAAAGGTACAAGAAAGCAGCAGATAAATTTCGTAAACCTGCACCAGCTTTCAAGGTAGGAGACTTGGTCTGGCTGTCAACCAGAAATCTTAAGTTAAGGATTCCATCGTCTAAGTTGGGACATAAGTACATTGGACCCTATAAAATCAGTAAAATTATAAGTGCCGTTGCTTGTCGTCTTCAACTGCCCAGAACTATGAGAATCCACCCTGTCTTTCATGTATCCCTACTAAAGGCTGCGACACCCAATACGTTTCCTGGACTTTCCTCTCCTTGCCCTGACCCAGTGCTAGTCGATGGTCAGGAAGAATTTGTGGTGGAAAGGATTTTAGATTCCAGGTTGTATAGAAATCAGTTACAATATCTGATTAAATGGCAGGGCTACCCAGTGGAGGACAACTCATGGGAACCGGTCAATAACGTTAATGCTCCTCGCTTGCTCCGTCAGTTTCATCAGAGGTACCCACACAAGCCTGGTCTGAGGTCATTCGGAGGTTGTCCTTAAGGGGGGAGTAATGTAAGGTTCTATGTATATATTCCTGAAACTCAGTTTGTTCGTCAGCCATTTTACTTTCTGTCTTGCTGCAGCTATCTTGCCCTCAGTCAAAATGGAGTTTCCAGCTTGCATGTTCCCGCCCTGATTCTCTCCTTTGCTTCTTAAGCAGCCACAGCTGAGCAATCAGTGCTTCAGAATCTAGCCTGCAGTGAACCTGTGACTTGACTCCTGTAAGCCTTGGACCTTGTACTCCAGCTATTCCTACTGAGGAACTCTGAAGCACTTGTGGACTCTGAACCCTGCTCTTTGAAAGACCCACGTTTGCATGGACTTACGGTAACAGAGAAGAAGATCCTGAATCTGTATTGGAGAGTGATTGCTGAGCTTGGATTACTCTGGCCTGCTGTGTCTCCTGTTTCTGTGTCTGCAAACTGTGTGACTATTTCTGCCAACTTGTATGAAGTAATACAGGACTTTTCTATATCAAACCTGTGACTCCTGTGTTTTCATCGCACCCAAGCACAAGACGCTATATGAACTGTACTACATACATTACAGCAATGTTCATTAAATTTTAATCCGATTATCGACCGACTAAAACGGTCCGATTTTTTTAGACGTTGTGTGTGATTCCAGCCTTAAGTGTAAATAGTATTACCACTAAAAAGTAGATGCGTATGTCAGTATACAGGGATTTGTATGTATTGTACTTAGTGGGGGAGGGGCTGCTAACTGAATCTTTTTTTTTTTTTTTTGCAGCTGGAATAATGCTTAGTTACGTCCCTAATTGAGTTCAATATAACCTTTGCTTATCTAGTTAAACCCAATATATGTGCAATTATTGTGACAGTATAATTCTGATGAAATTTTCCCATATGGGTAATTTTGGCAATGTATGCTTCCATTCTCATGGTTCTGAATCGGTTAACGCCAACTAAGTTTGTTGTAACCTGTAAATGTATCTCTTGCCACCATAGAATGTATGTTTACAAAATAGTGGGGCAGTGATACATTCTGTAAGTGCTCTGATATAACACATAGGTATTCCCCCTGTACAGTGAAAAGTCAGCAGCCCCAGGACTCCCACCAACACAGAGAATAAAGGAACCATCCCCCATGGTAAGGAAGACTTAAAAGTGATGTGGCCCCCTCCCCCCTATTTCTCCTACACAGACCAAAAATTGTGCTGACATGTTGACTAAAGTGCACCCTCCCTGTAATTCCTTCCACAGGTTGTGCACTCCTCTGGTAAGCTTTGCTTTTGTTATCTTCATTGTCTGAATAACCTCAAAGGCCCCAGCAACTAAAAGGCTATAAAGCTGCCAGCCCCTATCAGCAGTGCTTCACCCTAATGGGCTCCAATCACTAACCTGAGATATAGTATAACTATTCACTCACCTGTGTGGAGGCGAAAATCCAGCAGGGAGGCGTCTCTCCTCCAAAAGTCCCAGCTACCAACGTTGATTTTATATATATTTTTTTTTCTAGAAAATACTCCGCTCATGGCTTTGACCTTTTGAGGCACCGTAACTTTGAAAGAAGGTTCAGTGAACATGCTAAGGGCAGGTGCAGGTGACCATATTATCAGTCTGAGTGCTGTTCTTTACTTTTTTGCTCTCTATATATCTCAATCTCTTTATTTGTAACTTTGCTCCCATAAAAGGAGGGGGACCCAAACTCATTTTTGGCAGAGGGGCTCCAAACTGTCAGTGTCCGCCCCTGGGATGGAACACTGTGTGAGAACAGGGCCCTAGAATTCCGCATGATAAACTCTCTGACAAATTCTAAAAATATTTAGACTTGAGAGTCCTCAGTGGTTGATACCTTTTAATGGCTAACTGAAAAGATGGTAACAAATTGCAAGCTTTCGAGACTACTCAGGTCTCTTCATCAGGCAAAGACTAATACAACATCTGAAGACCTTTTTTTTATGACCTTTTACATCAGTTAAGGAATTTGCTCCTAAGAGCCCAGTGGAGCATCACAAAACATTACCAGACCCCAATCAGAGGGCAATAAAACTTTCACACTCCTTATCTATGAACTGGTCCAATATTTATTGCCAAAACTGTTCATCCCTCTGGCATAATGACAGTTCTGCTTTACGTCACTTGTCTTATCTATTGCATTATTTCTGTGCTGTGTTGTGTATAAATATGTGATTCTTCAGATTTTGTTTTAGTCTTTGCCTGATGAAGAGACCTGAGTAGTCTCGAAAGCTTGCAATTTGTTACCATCTTTTCAGTTAGCCATTAAAAGGTATCAACCACTGAGGACTCTCAACTCTAAATATTTTTTTAACATCTGAAGAATCACATATTTATACACAACACAGCACAGAAACAATGCAATAGGTAAGATAGGTGATGTGAAGCAGAACTGTCATTATGGGAGATAGAGATGAACATAAATATTGGACCAGTTCATAGAGAAGGAGTGTGAAAGTTTTATTGCCCTCTGATTGGGGTCTGGTAATGTTTATTGATGCCCCCACAAGGTCTTTGGAGCAAATTCCTTAATTAATGTAAAAAGACATAAATCCATGCGACACGTTCATTCCTGCACTGAGAGTGTCAAAGGTCATCATGAGTTTATATTCGGAGACTCTCCTGTCTCTATGAGACACGGTACAAAGATATACATCTTTACTGTAGTAATGTCACATACATGGAGGTACGCTGAGATATTAGTATGTTTATTTACAATGTTGGACTTTGTATCTGCTGCACCTACTTTTTATGTAGCAACTGTCGCAGCAGGTCAGTCCTACAGAGGCCACATTTAACAAGTGGGCACTGTAAAATATGGAACTGTATATGATGGCCTACCATTCTAAGGGCCTGTGCACATGTTACAGATTTGTCACTTTGTTTCTGTGCATTTTTGTCACAAAACCTGAAGAATTTCCTGATGCCAGCAAAGTGAATGAGAATCCTGAAGTCTCATGCACACCTTGCTTATTTTTAACTTGCAGTATGTCAATTCTTTCAGCATTTTTGCTGCAGATTCCACCCGTACTGAGAGGGAAAAAATCTTCACCAAAAATGCTGCATAAACTCCCCTTTTTAATCTAGCGTTTTTCCTGCCAATACATACTTAACGTGTGCACATACCCTAACTGCAAAAGTTGAGCTACCTGGTTAACGATACCTTGCTGCCTCATATTGTTGTCTGTCATTAAATTTGGGATATCATAATAATAATAATTTGGGATATCTGTTTGTTATAAAGTTTGCTATAAAAATCACAACTTTAGTGATCTAATCACAGCCTCTGTTCTGTAGAAAATGAAGCTTAATCACATATGCTAACCGTAGTGCTCAGTATACCCTTGGTGTGGCCAAGAGGCTTTTAGTGCACTGTTCACCCACTTAGTGCACTGTTCACCCACTGGATTTGCATGGCCTGCCTCCCTCATTGGTGATTGACAGCACTGGCTTGCCTGGAGGGAGCACTGACAATCACCAGTGAGGGAGGTGGATCATGCAAAACCAGTGTGTGGAACAGTGCGCTGAGCATCTTGGCCACACCAAGGATGCACCGCTCAGGCTAATTAGCATATTTGAATTTTGTTTTCTACAAATTGAAGACACCCATCATCAAAGTAAATATGAGTTTCATTAGCGGAATGATATTCCCCACAAGGCTATTTGCTTAGTTTATACCTTAAGCTTGGGCTGAATAACTGCCTCTCAGACTATAAGTTTAGATATTAAAAATATAAAACCTTATTTTCACAAAACTGGACAGTATTTTACATTAGATGACTGCAAGTCTGTGTTACATTTAGAAGGGCTTGGGGCCTTTAAAGAGGACCTTTCACCATGTTTCTCATGTTGAACTGAACACACGGTGTATTGCAGACTGCAACAAAATGTGTTTTGTGTTTTTTTTTGTGTTTGTTTCACCTCTTCATTGTGGAGATATTAGCAATCAAATTTGATGCCTAGTGAGTTAAGTCCAAGTGGGTGTTATCAGATATTTTTTTACTGGGGGTGTACTTCTTCCCCCTGTATGATGTTGCCCAATCATAAGCAGGCAGCAACATTCAAGAGATAAGAAAACTCCCCCCCACCATAGCTTGGGTTTCTCAGTGTGTGTGAGATGTAATGAAACTGCTCTGATCTCCTGGTCTAACCTCCTTGCATGATTAGAAAGTGCAGAGAGATTAGCGCACAGATGACTGACACCTTTCAGAAAGAGTCCCTGTAGGGGAAGGGGTTGCACAGCTGAGTTTAGAAGTCACATTACAAAGCCTTTTATCAGCTCTTCTCTCAAAGCATGGCCACCTCTGCTGTAATGCTCCTTCCCCCTCACTTCCTGCCTGGAGCTATGTCAGTAATTACACTTATGTCTGTTATACGCTAATGTTGCTTTGACTACAACTCACATAAGCGTGACTCATCTCCAGACAGGCAGTGTGGGTGAAAAGAGGCAGTA
The DNA here is from genome assembly GCA_033576555.1 of Oophaga sylvatica. Lineage (NCBI taxonomy): Eukaryota > Metazoa > Chordata > Amphibia > Anura > Dendrobatidae > Oophaga > Oophaga sylvatica. The sequence continues at coordinate 70,513,322 of JARQOD010000010.1, forward strand.
CAGCAGAACCGACAATGCTATGAGAGAAAGAGAGCTTACAGAAGGGTTTGCACTGTGACACAGCTTAACTCAGCAGTGCTTTCCCTCCCTTATAGGAACCTTATCTGATAAGTGAGTCATCTGTGCGCTAATCTCCCAGCACTTAAGGTACTGCCACACTAAACAATCCGCTAGCGATCACAATAACGACGCATACTAATGCGATCGCTAGCGGGATTGTTTCTATATCGCTAAGTGCGGCCACATTTAGCGATATAGTTAACGACGCTATCGCCGTTAGCGATCTTCTTAACGACTTTAGCGGTACAAAAGTACCGCTAAATCGCTAAGAAAAGGTCCACACAGTGATTAGATACTTACCCAGCGGGAGCGCCAACGAGAAAATAGGGTCCGGAACGATTCCAGCGACGAGCGAGATCACAGCAGGAAGCTCGTCGCTGGAAGCTGCCGCACTGAACAACATCGCTAACGGGATCGCTAAATAGTGACGTTTTTTAGCGATCCCGTTAGCGATATTGTTTAGTGTGGCATACCCTTCACTGTATGTACCAGGTTACACCACGAGATCAGAGCTGCATTATTACCTCTCACACAGAGAAACTTGGGAGGGGTTTCTAGTGTGTTGTGACCTGCTTATGATTGGTTAGAATCATACAGGGAGAAGAAGTACACACCCGCTAGAGAGAGAAAAAATTTTAAACGCCCATTATACTTAAGAAAAGTTAACTCATTAGTTGCCAAATATTGATTGCTAATATCTTCACAACGGTGAGATGAAATAAAAAAAAGTGTTATTCTGCAGGCGTGATAACAAATGTCCAGTTCAACATCAACAGTTCTATCTACTGGCTAACACGGTACAAAGATATACATCTTTACTGTATCTTTACTGTATCAGTTCAACATGAAAAATTTAATGAGAGGTCCTCTTCAAAGGGGAAATGGTAACTAATACATTTAATTTTTTTCATTCCAAATTCTAATCTGAGAACATTCTGATACATTCACTGTGACTGAATAGGACACCTGTTGCTAACTTCACCTATGCTATGATCTCTACCTTGCAGCACTCACACTTGTCACTCTTTCGCCATGATATACTTTTTTTCTTTTTTGTTTTGCACTCCAGGAAATCTATCAGTCACATGCTAATTACTTTTTTTCTGAACAGTACTTGGCTGACAGGTGGCTTCAGCCCTGATCCTTGGTGCCTTCAAAGAAGAGCCCAACATCTGTGGCTGGCACACTGGAAACATTAGTGCAATTCAACAGGACATATGTGGCTGGTATTCTGGTGAGCATCTATACCAGGCATTCTGGGTGGCATCAGAAGCTGGCACCTGAAAAGAATCTGGAGGCATTTTAGAAACCTAAAGGGAACCTGTCACCAGAAAAAACGCTATTGACCTGCAAACTCAGCACTGCCCCTGTGACAGAAACAGGAATGCTGCGCTAATTTTCTCCCTGCAGTGTTCAGCTACCTGTGGGCGCCAGGGAGGTAAGTAACGCTAGTAACCTGCAGATTAACCCCATATATGCAGGTTAATGACTTTTTTTCTGGTGACAGGTTCCCTTTAAAGGCGCATCCACAGTTGTCATCCATTAATGAATCAGGGGAGTCTGCTCCAAAACGCCCTTTCATCAAGACCAGTTAGAGAATTTTTGGATCTCAGGAACTATGCACCAAATGCTTGTTTAATGTCATTTGCAGACATTATAGCGCCTATCTTGGCCAATAAACATATTTTATGGCTATGAAGATTTAAGGGCAACTCCACAGTGAATCTAGTCCTGCATTCCAGAAAGTAGAAGTGGCCACACATGGGATTATGAGTAATGTATGCATAAAGATTAAGATGTGAAAAGCAATCTAAAGACTTGGGCACATAGGCTCAATCCTCCATTAACAAAATGCAATCAAGGAATGAATGAATGTGGGTAACCCTCAAAATTCCCCTTTAAGGGATTAGTTTATATTCTCCATTGATTGTGGCCTTGTTTTCTCTATCTCCACTGCTGCTCTCCTCTTTATTTTCTCCCGTGAGCAAGACTGTCTGGTGAGGGGCTAAATGTCGGGTCACCACCAGAGCTGGTTAGTATTACTCGTCACTGGGAGACATGGGTAACTGTTGTCCAGCTTGTCCCACACAGGGATCGGAGCTGGTGTCGGTGGTGATGGGCATTGCGGCACTGAGAGGGACCAATGAGAAGTTCTAGAAAAGGGAGGAAGTCGTTTACTATTGCTACAAGTTATATTAAGCTGCCCTTTAAATAAATGCCCACCCCTTTCCACTCCATGGTGCAAGGAGCATTTTCATTCATGGGACATGCATGCACACAGCCTAGGGTAATTGGTATTTTGTAAAAAGGTAGTGGCAAAGTGGCCACAAAAATGTATGGAGTTGCAGAGCAATTTCCAAACAAAGTGACAGGTGCAACCCCGTGAGTGACATATACACCTTTTTCTACCACACTTTTTCCTTCCACTCAACTTCCCATTAATATGCTTGTATACAGCACTCTCTGAACAGCCAGCTTTTTTAGTGATGACCTTTTGTGGCTTACCCTCCTTGTGGAGTGTGTCAGTGACTGCCTTCTGGACATCTGTCAAGTCAGCAGTCTTCCCCATGATTGTGGAGCTACTGAAACAGACTAAGGGACCTTTATAAACACTTAGGAGCCTTTACATGTGTTTTTTGTTATTCTAATTTACTGAGATAATGACTTTTGGGTTTTCATTGGCTGTAAGCCATAATCATTAACAGAAATAAACATGTGAAATAGATCACTCTGTAATGACTCTATATAATATAATGAGTTTCACTTTTTATATTGAAGAACTGAAATAAATTAACTTTTTGATGATATTCTAATTTTGTGAGAAGCACCTGTACAGGGGGAAGCTGTGATAGAGAATCGACTCCATTCTGGCAAAGTAGGTAAGGTGGGGAACCAACAGTCCAGCTTGGTGGTTCCTCCAGAGGAGCATGGGGTCGTTAACCCCAGATAAGACTCACTGAGAAATGTTGATCGCTGTGCCATCTGTCCACCAATCCCTAGGATAGGCTTTTCCATTCAAGCTATTTTGGTTAGCACTGCAGCCTTGCAGCGCTGGGGTCCTGAGTTCAAATCCCACCAAGCACAACATCTGCAAGGAGTTCGTGGGTTTCCTCCAGTTTCCTTCTACACTCCAAAGACCTACTGATAGGGCTTCTAGATTGTGAGCCCCAATGGGGACAGCGATGATGATATATGTAAAGCGCTGCAGAATATGATGGCGCTATATAAGCAAAGCATAATAAATAATACCGCTTTGTAACCCTGGTGATAGCTACAGTACAGAGGTGACCATATACTACCAGTTCATGTGTATGGGGGATCCATGACTTCCCCCAACAGATGATGTCAGGGATAATAAAGACTAGACATGCTCAATTTCTGGTTCCACCAGAGGCGTCTGACCTCTCTCTCTATGGAAAACACCTGGTGTGGTGTATGGCGGCGTCGGAAGAAATAGCTGTTGGCTAAAGAAAACTTTTGACCAACAGTTCTTGCACGTGAGTAATCTAAAACCAATGTGTGCTCCATAGAATCATAGAATGGTAGAGTTGGAAGGGACCTCCTGGGTCATCTAACCACCATGTCCCATCTCTTGTGCGTGTAGGAGGCTAGTGTGAACCGGTGCTAAGCCGTTACTCCACTTCCTCACTATAGTCAGACAGGTAATTTACCAGTAATGAATTATTAGCTCATATATGATAAGAGCATGGCTGCCCATCTTCTGAAAAGTGCATAAATGCTAATAACCAAAGCGTGCCCCCTATGTATTGGACTAGAAGATGATTAGTGAGAAGCAGACCAGTGTCTGCCCTGGAGGGGGGTGTACTATTATCAGCAGGTTGATGTCTGTTCTCCTTAATGACCCTCCCTCCCCCACAGCTCTAGGAAAACAACAGAAATCAGTGGGGTGTAATGACTGGAGATAAGAGGAGTGGTCACCCCATGCAGTGATAAGAGCAGATGGCAGGAGACCCCAGCTTACACATGCTAATGAGGGGTCAGCAGGTACCTGTGCTAAGCACCTGACAAGGTGCCCACCTCCAGATAGGATAGGATGGTATGGTCCAGGTTGCTGATGGATTTTCTGCACATGGTACATCTGGAGGAGACCTTTGTGCTGCCCTCATTTCAATAATTTGCAGTGTAATGAATCTCCTTGCATAGGATAAAGCATTGCTAATGTGATGAGATTAAAGTCATTGTCATCCAGATTTAACCATTACCACGTCCTAACTAGATTCTTATGTTGCAGGGGGTGCACAATCTGCGGCCCGGGGGGCCACATGGTCCTCAATACCCTTCTGTGCGGCCCTAAAGGGTATGCCACACTGAACAATATCGCTAACGGGATCGCTAAAAAACGTCACTATTTAGCGATCCCGTTAGCGATGTTGTTCAGTGCGGCAGCTTCCAGCGACGAGCTTCCTGCTGTGATCTCGCTCGTCGCTGGAATCGTTCCGGACCCTATTTTCTCGTCGGCGCTCCCGCTGGGTAAGTATATATCGCTAGTGTGGCACCTTTTCTTAGCGATTTAGCGGTACTTTTGTACCGCTAAAGTCGTTAAGAAGATCGCTAACCCGCGGATAGCGTCGTTAACTATATCGCTAAATGTGGCCGCATTAGCAATATAGAAACAATCCCGCTAGCGATCGCATTAGTATGCGTCGTTATCGTGATCGCTAGCGGGATTGTTTAGTGTGGCAGTACCTTAAAGCTTCCGCTCACAGATGTCATAGTGTCTGGTCACATATATTTACATGATACGAAGACCAGAGGTGCGAACAGCCGCGAGACATGAAGCCGCGGGGACTCGAACATATTATTCGAGCACGCCGACGACACTCGGTCAGCACCAGAGCATGCTCAGATAACACCTTATCCCAGCACGTTCCCCTCATCACTATTATTCACTCCTGAAGGTGTAAATAGAGAGAAACTAATTTTCTTTTTTGTTTATTTTGAAAGGAAATGGAATCCATTGTCTCACACAAAGTACGACCAAACTATTCTGCATCAAAGGGCTAGTGATCTAATATATTACCTGTAAACGTCATACTAATAATAAACTAATTACAACATAGACGACGCCAGCACAGCAGCGTATCCGTTATGTATCTGTGCAATGGATGGCGTCGTCTGTATTCTTGTAAGGGTGAGTTTCCACGGTCAGGATACGCTGCGTGTTTGGCGCTGTGCGCTGGCGCAGCGCCAAACATGCAGCGTCCAGATGTTACAGCATAGTGGAGGGGATTTCAAGAAATCCCGTCTCCACTATGCGTAACAATACGCAGGTGGCAGACCTGCGTAAACGGACATGCGGCGCATCTTTTTAGACCGCAGCATGTCCTCGCGTATTGCGGCGACGGTGCGTCGCCGCAACAGAATTAACACAGGGCTATGTAGCCCTGCGCTCTTTCCGGAGGTGTTGAGGGGTCCTGAACACCTCCGGAAAAGTCGCGCGTCAGAAAGGGGGCGGGGCTTAGACGGAGCGGAATTTCCGCTCCGTCCAAAGCGCTGTGGTTCCGGACCGTGGAACCACAGCCTAACGAGTATATTTAATAAAGCTTCTGTTTTAATAGTGTAAGGTTTAGATATATGTGAGATTAGGAAATGGGAACCTTTCTGGGTACGTGATACCATCTAGACTGCTGAATGCTCACGTTAGAGCCGCCTGATAACACTGGTGAGTGCTGCAAATGGCTTTCATAAGGAACATAGAAATCCATCTTCTAGTAAATACAGTAATCACGAGGTCCATGTGCACTTAGCTGTCAGTAGGTAAAGTATTCCTACATGGTGACTTCAGCCACGACACAGGTTGCATAGCCAAAGATCCCGGTATGCTGCCCGTCACGGCATTGCGCAAGTGAGTAGGATTCTGTTGGTACAAAGACAGGAAAGTCTCAAAAAGTCAAAATCATTTGTAGTTTTTGCACCTCACTTCTCATGGAACTTTGCATGCGACGTTATTCAGATTGACTATGCTCAGATATAGCATATAGACGTTTGGCTGGCCAAGGGAACTGTGTCATAGCCAAAATCGCCATGTAGCCCCAGCCTTATGGGGCTGTTCACACGTCTGTGTATTTTTGTGGACTGAGTTGTTCGCACAAAATCGGAGACCTTTTTGATTCTGATCCAAATCTTGGATCAAACACACAAATGCAATTCTATCAGTCCGTGAAAAAAAATCCAACAGCACTCGGATACCAGCTGTGTGCTATCCGTTTTTCCTTGACGGTTTAATCGGAGACGCTTTAGAAACCTCCATCAATTGTTTTTTTTTTTTTTTGGTAAAAACTGACACTGACTAAACTCTGATCAAAAACGCTGATGAAACTTGGAACTTTTTATGTGTACAAGAAAAATGAATGAATAAGCCCTTCGACAGACAAAATCTCTGAATGGGGTTAATCTGGAGTACCAGACATGGCTATTCTTATGGGAGTGCCAAAGACCAGCCAGCACAGTGTTTGGCTATCACTGGCCATCCATTAAGAATGAATGGAGTGTCAGTGCGCATGATTGACTGCCGCTCCATTCACACAAGCTCTTCAGAGCGCTGATGCTAGAGATCGGTGGTGGACCCAGAGGTTGGACCCCTAGTGATTAGAAAGTTATTCCCTTTCCCATACACAAATGTCAGGTATCATGCACATGCCCAGTTCATTAGAATAGGACCTGTACACAATGCACGTAGATCATTCACATGTTTTGGCAATGGTGTAGGGTGATTAAAGTAATTGAGATTGCAGGAAACCCCTTAAAAAACTGAATTCTAGATGTGAAGTAGACTTAGTTAACTTCCAGTCTCAGCCAGATGATAAATGCAGTTTTAGTGTCCCGACACTATAGAAGGTTTCCTGGGACAATTGGCCCCTTTCCTGTCCCTCAAGCTATCCCTGTTCCACAGATTACCCTGATGGTGGGGATGACAGGGTCTCGTACCTCGCTATGCTCTTATATACATGCTGAACTGTTTCCCCTCCCAGCCAGGGAGGTATATTAGGGTGTGATCACAGAACTATCAAGTTTTTTTTTTTATGCACATGGTCAACAGGGAAGCAAAGAAACTTGTTGAGAAACAATAAAACCTGAAGCAACCAGGAGCCCATTATCCCCCAGTGTTGTCATATTCCAGAACCGCAACATTCCTGGAGGCCCAGAAGTACAAGGTGTTCAGTTCTCAGAGACGTGGTCGAGGTAAGGGAGTCTGAAACCTGACAATCGCTCAACAAGACCCAAGAGTGGAAGAATCAAAACTGGGCCCAAAATATCTGAAGATAGATTGTTCACAGGTTTTATGGACTGATGAGATGAGAGTGGTTCTTGACAGACCAGATGGATGGGCCCATGTCTGCATCAGTAGCAGGCTCAGCCCTCCACTTCCACTCAGACACCAGCAAGGAGGTGGAGGGGGCTCTGCTATGGGCTGGTATTAATAAAGATGAGCTAGTTGGACCTTTTCAGGTTGAATATAGACTCAAAATCAACTCTTAAATCTACTACCAGTTTTTAGAAGACACTTTGTGGCAATGGCACTGGAAAAATTCTGCATCTTTCAAGAAAACCATAATTTTAGGCAAGACAATGCTCCATCACAGCATAGAAGTCTCCACTGCTCTGATGCCAGTAAAGGCCTTAAAGATGAAGGAATAATGACACGTCCCCGTCCTCACCTGACCTAAACCCTATTGAGAACTTATGGGCCCTTCTTAAATGGGAGATTTACAGTGAAGAAAAATGGTCTCCTCTCTGAACGGTATCTGGGACGCTGCGGTTGGTGCTGCCCAAAGAGTTGATCGTCCACAGATTAAGAAACTGAAAGACTCCGTGGATGGAGCTTATGACTGTCATTGAAAAGAAAGGGAACTATAATGGTCACTGATTATTTTATTTTTTTTTAACGAAATGTATTTTTGTACACTCTGAGCTGTTTATTATTCTCACTTTTAGAGATGAAAATAAACTGAGATGGGAAAATTTTTTATGTTTTTCACCGAGTTGCATAATAATTCTACACCCAGAGATATTTTCATAAGAAGGACGAAACGTCACTTTTTTACTTTTTTAAAATATTCAATTTCAGGTTTATTAACTTTTTGGACTATTAAAATGAATGATCAAAATACAAATTGCCCATTTGTGCACACGGTGTATAAGATGGAAATACAATTTTGATCCAACCAAATCAAAGACAGGAGATGACTTATGCAGAAAAATGACTGAGATTACAGCAATGCAGAATATGTTGGCGCCATATAAAGATTTTTTACTATTATTATTATCGTCCTCTTTTTGGTGCACCGTCATTGCTACAGTTTAATAACTGAATAATTGTAAATAATGAGAGTAAATCATTACAGAGTGTGGATTATTTTCCTGAAGGTGTACAATGACTGCTACTAATAGTTTACCATTACTGTACATAGGTCACTCACCCGCAGCATCAAATACTGATTAGTTATCATGAGGTCACACATCACAGACCTTTGTAAAGAGTAATCACATAAGTGATGGAGTTATATTTACCAAGTCCACTGAATCCACAGGAACATGTAACCCTCGCACACAGGTTTCCAGATTTGTCCGGTCTGGATACACATGTATAGTCCCGGCCCCTTTATTGCACCTCTTTGCGGATGCACTGAGCTCCGTACAGGTTTATTTGCAGTTTTTTAATCTATTTACTCTCTCTAAGGCTAAAAGTTACCGTATTTTATTAGTTTTTTTTTTTTGCGTGCTCTGAGCTGTGACATTCTATGCTGATCGCCGCATCCAGGTCTGTGGATTCTTACCAAGAGCTTCATTAAAGTGGCTACTAATTGGTTTCTGTTTATTTTCATGTTTACAATTGTAGAAACTAGTTTGAACTCAAAAATACCAACCCGTAGTCACAAAGCATCACACTTGTGAACAAACACTTAAAGGGATGTTCCAACAATGGATATTTATCACCTATTCATAGGATAAGGGTTAAATATCTGCTGATGATGAGATCCAACCGTTCACTAGAAAATATATTCTGAGCCCCCAGTTTCTAATCATCCATTGAAAGGCCATCTCCTGGGACATGCCCAAAGAGCAGGACAATGTGGCCCTGCCACTTATAGACACCTGTCTGTCATTACCTAAGAGTCTGTTTTGGTCACCAAGGAGCCACCCTCTGCCGACGTAGTATCCCCGGGGTAAGGGGCTTGGGTGCAATGGATGTCTAGACTTCTAACCCCAATGTGAGCCCTTGCCTCAGGTTCTCTGTATGTGACACCATTGATGACATCCTATATCTTGGTTTAGAGCAGGGGTGGCCATACCATTGGGGCAACAGAGGTCCAAGTGGTAAAAGGACCCACTAATACCACCTCTAGAACTTGTGTACTTGTGCATTATGATGAGCCTGTGGGCTGAAAAGGGCCCATAAACTGTTCTTACACAAGGGCCTCTTCTGTCTGTGTCCACCCCTGGGTTAGAATATCTGCCTAAAGGAAACATGGGGCCATGGATTGGACGTCAGAGGAATTAGCAAGACGCACTAAACATGACTGGTGACCTAAACATGACCATTTACAAAGTGCTAGTATAATACAGATGGTCTTGTATTTAGAGGTTTATTACTATAAGATGGCAAGAAGAATGAACACATCAAGCCAGACATGTCACTGGGAGCAAGGATCACCAAGACTTGCCTACTTTTGACACATCAAACGAAGAGAGCAATTACTGGAGAAGGATATCATGGTCGGAAGAACAGAAGAACAAGGCGAAGAGGAAGACCAGAACCCGATGGCTTGATACGATCAAGATAAAGGTGGAGAAGACCCTGATAGTCCTATTTAGGCTTGAACAAGATCGATCTTCCCACAGATCGTTCATCCATCAAGATGCTAGAGCTCGAGATCAAGCCAAAGGCCGTTAAAAAAACAAAAAAAAACGCCAAAAAACAATTGGATATAAAACAATTCACAGAGTATACCATAGCTATAGACAAAGCAATGGCTCACACACCCCAGAGCCGGATTCACATTTACACTGCTTGGTACTGCAGTATTATTTCCTGTAATTGCTGCTGCTCCTGTCTGTGTGCTACTTGGGTAAATAAGAGCGAGAATCCATCTTTCTGTATGCCCTGTCTATGGAAGATCTCTGAGCAGCAAGTCTCCTCCCACCAGCTCAGAGTCAATTGCAAATTAAAAGATGGATCCTGTAGAAGGGAAAACGGCTGAAAATGCAGGATTCAACTCATTATGGCCAGAAAGTGTTACTCCTCGCTTCAACACAGAACTGCTTGTTCTCAAGTTACCTGAAAGTTTAGTTCAAGGAGCATTTACATGGTTGGATCTTAGTTCCTGTCAGCTATATACAAGTGGAACAGCTGTCGTTTACTAGTCTGTTTACACAGGCTGCCGAGTACTGATGGGAAGAAAATGATTGTTAATGTGATTGGTCTGTCCCAATACAGCAGCATCTTATCGGCAGCACGTCTCATTTCCACGGGGTGATGCGCTGCCAATAATTTATTTATGCCAGCATGAAAATCATAATTCTCCAAAGAATTAACGTTTTGCTCGTTGGATGGGTGATCGCTGGCATGTGGGGTGATTGAGAACAAGCTTTTTATGGAAGGTCGGTTATGGATTTTTGGCCCATCTAAATGCTGCTTTAGGGCACTGCAGGACCTATTAACAACTGATCAATGGGGGGTGTGGAGTGTCAAACCTCTATTGATAATATCAAAGTCCTGAGCAGCCTCTCTAAAGTTAGCCAATATCGACAGAAATGGCCAGCATGTATGGGCGTCTTCCGAAGGATCGGGTTGTTTCTCCAGCCATCTAATATGTTTGGTCATCTTCCGAAGGATCGGGTTGTTTGGCCAGCCATCTAATATGTATGGGCATCTTCCGAAGGATCGGGTTGTTTGGCCGGCCATCTAATATGTATGGGCATCTTCCGAAGGATCGGGTTGTTTGGCCGGCCATCTGATATGTATTATTATTTTATTATTATTGTTTATTTCTATAGCACCATTGATTCCATGGTGCTGTACATGAGAAGGGGTTACATACAAATTACAGGTATCACTTACAGTAAACAAACTAACAATGACAGACTGATACAGAGGGGAGAGGACCCTGCCCTTTCGGGCTTACATTCTACAGGATTGTGAGGCAGGAGACAGTAGGTCGGGGGGTTGCAGCAGTTCCGGTGTTGGTTGAGGCAATATCTCCGGTAGTGGTGAGGAGGTAGCAGGGTCATTGCAGGCTGTAGGCTTTCCTGAAGAGGTGGGTTTTCAGGTTCCGTCTGAAGGATCCGAATGTGTTTGATAGTCGGACGTGTTGGGGCAAAGAATTCCAGAGGATGGGGGATATTCGGGAGAAGTCTTGGAGGCGGTTGGGTGAGGAGCGAATAAGTGTGGAGGAGAGAAGGATGTCTTGGGAGGATCGGAGATTACGTGAGGGAAGATATCGGGAGATTAGTTCAGAGATATAAGGAGGAGACAGATTATAGATGGCCTTGTAGGTCAGTATTAGTAATTTGAACTGGATACGCTGAGGGAATGGGAGCCAGTGAAGAGATTTGCAGAGGGGAGAAGCGGAGTAGTAGCGAGGAGAGAGGTGAATTAGTCGTGCAGCAGAGTTAAGGATGGACTGGAGAGGTGCGAGGGTGTTAGCAGGGAGGCCAGAGAAAAGGGTGTTGCAGTAGTCAAGGCGGGAGATGATGAGGGCGTGCACAATCATTTTAGTAGATTGAGGGTTGAGGAAAGGACGGATTCTTGAAATATTTTTGAGCTGAAGGCGACAGGAGGTAGAAAGAGCTTGGATGTGCGGTTTGAAGGACAGGGCAGAGTCAAGGGTTACTCCGAGGCAGCGGACTTCTGGTACGGGGGAAAGCGTGATGTCGTTAATTGTGATAGATAGGTCAGGTAAGGAAGATCTGTGGGATAGGGGAAAGATTATGAGTTCAGATTTGTCCACATTGAGTTTGAGGAAGCGGGAGGAGAAGAAGGAGGATATGGCTGATAGACACTCCGGGATTCTGGATAGCAGAGAGGTGATGTCTGGGCCAGAGAGGTAGATCTGAGTGTCATCAGCGTAAAGGTGGTACTGGAATCCGTGGGACTTTATGAGTTGCCCCAGGCCAAGTGTATAGATTGAGAAGAGTAGGGGTCCTAGAACAGATCCTTGGGGGACTCCAACGGAGAGAGGGTGGGACGAGGAGGTAGTGTGTGAGTGGGAGACACTGAATGTGCGGTTGGAAAGGTATGAGGAGATCCAGGATAGGGCGAGGTCTTTGACGCCAAAGGAGGAAAGAATCTGTAGTAGAAGGCAGTGGTCAACTGTGTCAAAAGCAGAGGACAGGTCAAGAAGCAGGAGTATAGAGTATTGTCTGTTCGCTTTGGCTGTAAGTAGGTCATTAGTAATTTTGGTCAGGGCTGTCTCAGTGGAGTGATGGGGGCGGAAACCAGATTGTAGAGTGTCAAAGAGCAAGTTAGAAGAGAAGTGGTAGGAAAGCTCAGCGTGGACATGCAGCTCCAGGAGTTTGGAAGCGAATGGGAGCAGCGATATTGGGCGATAGCTGGACATAGCGGTTGGGTCGAGGGTTGGCTTTTTAAGAATAGGCGTGATTGTGGCATGCTTGAAAGCAGAAGGGAAGGTACCGGAAGTTAGTGATAGGTTGAAGAGGTGGGTTAGGGATGGGATAATAGTGGTGGTGAGGTTGGGGAGGAGGTGGGTTGGGATGGGGTCAAGTGCACAGGTTGTGAGGTGCGATTTGGAGAGAAGACAATTAAGCTCCCCTTCAGTTATGTTGGAGAGGGAGGTTATGGGGTTGGGGCATTGGTCTGGTATACAAAGTGGTTGAGGTGGTTGAACAATGAAGACTTGCCTTGTTTGGTCGATCTTATATTTGAAGTGTGTGGCAAAGTCCTCAGCAGAGATGAGGGAGGTAGGAGGGGGCAGTGGTGGGCGGAGGAGGGAGTTAAAAGTTTTGAATAACTGTTTGGGGTTGTAGGATAGGGAAGATACGAGGGTTGTGAAGTAGGCCTGTTTAGCAGAGGTGAGGGCAGATTTGAAAGAGTGTTGCTTGTTTGAATGCAGTGAAGTCGTCTTGCGAATTTGTTTTTTTCCATATGTATGAGCATCTCCTGAAGGATCGGGTTGTTTGGCCGGCCATCTAATATGTATGGGCATCTCCCGAAGGATAGGGTTGTTTGGCCAGCCATCTGATATGTATGGGCATCTTCCGAAGGATAGGGTTGTTTGGCCGGCCATCTGATATGTATGGGCATCTCCCGAAGGATCGGGTTGTTTGGCCGGCCATCTGATATGTATGGGCAACTCCTGAAGGATCGGATTGTTTGCCCAGCCATCTAATATGTATGGGCATCTTCCGAAGGATTGGGTTGTTTGGCCGGCCATCTGATATGTATGAGCATCTCCTGAAGGATCGGGTTGTTTGGTCGGCCATCTAATATGTATGGGCATCTCCTGAAGGATCGGGTTGTTTGGCCGGACATCTGATATGTATGAGCATCTCCTGAAGGATTGGGTTGTTTGGCCAGCCATCTGATATGTATGAGCATCTCCTGAAGGATCGGGTTGTTTGGCCGGCCATCTAATATGTATGGGCAACTCCTGAAGGATCGGGTTGTTTGGCCTGCCATCTAATATGTATGGGCATCTCCCGAAGGATCGGGTTGTTTGGCCGGCCATCTGATATGTATAAGCATCTCCTGAAGGATCGAGTTGTTTGGCCGGCCATCTGATATGTATGGGCATCTCCTGAAGGATCGGGTTGTTTGGCCGGCCATCTGATATGTATGAGCATCTCCTGAAGGATCGGGTTGTTTGGTCGGCCATCTAATATGTATGGGCATCTCCTGAAGGATCGGGTTGTTTGGCCGGACATCTGATATGTATGAGCATCTCCTGAAGGATCGGGTTGTTTGGCCGGCCATCTGATATGTATGAGCATCTCCTGAAGGATCGGGTTGTTTGGCCGGCCATCTAATATGTATGGGCAACTCCTGAAGGATCGGGTTGTTTGGCCTGCCATCTAATATGTATGGGCATCTCCCGAAGGATCGGGTTGTTTGGCCGGCCATATGATATGTATAAGCATCTCCTGAAGGATCGGGTTGTTTGGCCGGCCATCTGATATGTATGGGCATCTCCTGAAGGATCGGGTTGTTTGGCCGGCCATCTGATATGTATGAGCATCTCCTGAAGGATCGGGTTGTTTGGCCGGCCATCTGATATGTATGAGCATCTCCTGAAGGATCGGGTTGTTTGGCCGACCATCTGATATGTATGAGCATCTCCTGGAGGATCGGGTTGTTTGAATTCAAACTTTTGGACTGAAGCTTTCTGAAGAAGCTTATTTTGTGCCCCCTTGGCATGCTAGATTGATCTGTATTGGTATGTTTATGGGGGAGTTATCTTCTGTGGCTTGTATAACGGGCCTTACAATATTGATAGCCTATCCTTCGGATAGGTCATACATAACAGGTTGGTGGGGGTCCAACATCTGGCTCCGTTTAAGATGCAGTGATCTTTTACAAGAACTGCAGATTGGGCGACTTGCTTGACGTTCTTCTGCTCCGTTCACATTTTTATATCCGACATCCTCCGGAACTGATATCAGATAATCAGTGGGTGGTGTTGTGTCGGGTTCCCCACCTCATCTGATATTGATGACCTATCGTACCCCAGGAGCCGATCCTAAACAGGAAAATCTAATGGAAACATTTATTATTTTCTTACATCTACAAAACCAAACGTATCATAATTTGGGTTAATGACTCAGAATGATACATACTGGGGAATGGATGGAGACCGGTGCTCAGATGCACTTAACGCTTGTTCTAACAGTGCACGTTATTCGTTTATGGTACCATGTAGAAGAGATTTTCCCCCCTATGTGATTGAGCCCCATAGAGGAGTGTGATATTTCGGGACCTCCAGTAAGATGTACGCTCTGCAGTTTTGCATGATACAGAATGTGCAGTCCTGTAAATCTTTGGCATGAAGTGTCACACTGGTGAGGGAGCTGAGGTCAGGTCTACATGTGGGTGTGAGATGTGGGGGGCAATTCAAGCATTCCTGAAACTTGCAGAAAGAGGGTGGGAGATGCCAGATCTAACTGGTTCCAGCTGCTTGCTACTTATATAAAGTGGGTAAAGGGGCAGAATGACACGAGCGATTGCGGCCACACACAGTGACCATGCCACCTCTAGTAAATAGCACCAGCCTGGAATTAAACACAACTTCCTTCAAGCAGAGGAAACGACTTGGTAAGAGTATGGCAGACTAACATTGGGCATGGCGGGATACAATGTATATAGGAGAGGGGATAAAATGACAACAGATACATTCTTTACATAATTACATTCTGATTTTTTTTTTCCTCCATGTGTACAAACGTGTCCCTTATCTGGCAGATTAGTCGGATATGTTGATAGTTGGCAAGTCATGGTCAGTTTTAGACTTCAGATTTGACTTTACAACATACACCCGCCAGCGCTAGCTTGCTAGGATGCATTTAGGGAGCTAATCACTTGAAAACTGGACCATGATCTCTGTAAACATTCCTTTTGCTCCAGGCTATGTAATTTCATCCTTACCAGATGGATCTCCGCTAGGATTATCAGTATCTTCTTCCAAGAGATGCAGCAAAGGCATTCAAACAGAAAACCTGATCTCAACTGTGTGCTGATGAGGAGCAAAAACCCTGGAACACTACTGTCTAATATTGGGTGCTTCCTCCAGTCACATTTCAAGACTCTATAAAGAGCTGAATATTGACTCCCAGATGAGCTCACCATAGGCGGCACTAGTTATGCTTGCCTTCCTTTTAGGGGGCAGCTATTATCACAGCTAAAGTGTCACCATTGACCATCTCTTGCTTCTACTAGAAAGCCATGTTTAATGGTCTATCAAATGGATAAAAAATCAAACATGGCAGATCTTTCTCCCACCCCACAATCAATTTCCTGGGACCACCATACACATTAAACTTTGACATAGCTATATTCTGTATGGGGGGTGTTAAATCCCACATGTATCATAAAAGGGTATTAAGCCTGAGGCAGGGGCGGACATACTATAAGTGCAACCAAGATGTATGATGGTCCCATTTCCACCGCCAAAGCAGGTGGAATATTGCATTCTGATCAGTTATTTGGCTGCAAAGGGTCATATACTGTTCTTGCACAGGGGTCCTCTTCTGTCTGTGTCTGCCAGTGGCCAGAAGCATGTGCCTCCTATCTACCTGATGGGCTATAAATGCTAGATTGAGTGGGTTTGACCCCTAGGATATCCATGAGCGCTGTGCTTGGCTGTTTTCATCAGTGCCATAGTCTTTGAATTGAGCAGCAGGGTGCAGGCTGGACTGCCACTCCATTCACTCCTTCTACCAGCAGTCTTCCAGTTGGGGGCAATTTATTTCCCCTGTCCCGGTGATTGGCGGGTGTCCTAATGATCAGATCACCACCTATGTAGATTTATTACCTGTCCACTGAATGTGTGATAAGTGTTTCAAGCTGGTTTAGGACTGACGATAACCATGTAAGTACCCGAGCTGTGCCCTTATACACCTTGGAATACTACTATAAAACCGAGACCGAAATGTATAAAGTGGGGAACAAAACAAAAGTCTAGGCTCATCAAATAGTCAAGGAAACGTGGGACAGCAGATCACCCCTTATAGACCCTTTAAAGCCCGAACTCTCCCCTCCACCTCACCCCACAATGTCTATAACAAGCAACTTGTATTTTTATAAGGAGAAATTAAAATGTAAAACGTGCACAAAAGACGCAACGCTCAGTGACGGTGCCGACGAGGCTGCCGTGATTTATAAAATGTTTGCAAGAAATTTAATTATGTGCACGTAAAAAAATATCCAAGCACTTTACTGCATGTGTGATATAAATAATAATAAAAAATATATAATATATACATTTTTATTTTTTTCCTTTTGTAGACAGTCGCATTCATGAAGTTAATAGAGTGAAGATCCGATACCCCTGCAAGATACCGGTAAGATGTTTTTTTTTAAATGCTTGTTGTTTTTAAAGGGAACCTGTCAGTAGGATTGTGCACAGTACCCTACAGACAGTGTCCGATTGGCGCCATTATACTGATTACAATGATATATTGGTTGATGCAATCAGTCTTGTGGTTGTTGTTTAATCTTTATTTTCAATTTTGAGTTAATGATATGCTCGTGCTCCGGGGGCGGCCTGTGGGGGGTCTTCATGTGGTGCTCTGATTAGGTATTCATAATGCAGACTGCTGACAGGTCACTTTGTTTCAAGCACGTGATGCTCGTTCAAACTCACCTGTGGCAAGTAACAAGTGTGGGCAATATGAAAATCACACCTGAAACCAGACAAAATAGGGAGAAGTTGACTCAATCTTTGCATTGTGTGAACTTTCGGCCTTGAATGTAAATATATTGTGCATAAAATGTATATGTGTTAAAACTGGCTAGCACATAGGCTGTACACGGACCAATGTAATTCAATAGGGTGTTCAGATGAGTGTCAGCGTGGAAACAAAATCGCCGCATGCACTAGTTGTTTTTTTTTTTTCCATTTTTTTGGGATGATACCCGCCCATTCAAGTCTATGAAAGAACGGATGCCAAACGGATCATCTGAAATGCGTTTTTTTTATGGTTAAATTGCTATTGTTAACATGAGGAAACTGTATTTGCTTTTTCTATGTAAAAAAAAAAAAAAAATCGATGCCATAAGGAGTTAAAAAACGCACACTGCTGGAGTTCCAGTACCATCATTGTGGATAACAACATTCCATGAAATCTCGTTCACACGCTGTGGAGAAAATGTGCAGCATAAACTGAGCGGCGCTGCAGATTTCCGCTCCTTTTGGTGCAGATTTTCCACTGTGCAAATTACAGAGCAGAAATGTCCCACGTAGACTTACCCCTAGGCCAGTTTCGCACATCGATGTTTTGCAATCCGTGATGCACAGGCTGGATCTTAGGTCTCGTGACCCGAACTTAACTAATTTGGGACAGACCTGCAGCCGGTCCATGTCTCACGATATAGATGCAGACCGAAAACAGAAATGTGTGAAATTGGCCTTTCAGAGGTTTTTTTATGTAGGGTTCTAAAATATTTCCCTTTAACCCAGACCCTTTAATTTTGATTTTTTTTTTTCAAATTTAGGTTATCGTAGAGAGAAGTCATCGGGAAAAACTGCTACCTCCCCTTCAGAAGGTGAAATTCCTTGTGCCTCCAGAAGTCACAATGGGGCAGTTTGTCAGTATGATCAAGTAAGTAGTGACAGGTGAAGGGCATAGAAAATGGCCAACAGAATAAATACAAGTGAGTGTGGTCACGTTGCGATCCGGAACTTGCCTTGATACATAAGTAGGAAGAAATCCAATAAGTCTGGATTTTCGGTGTTGCAGAAACTTGCGGGGAGCGACGCGACCACATTCCCTATTATGGGTTACAATATGCTAAACTGTGCCATAAAGGGTGCAACTAAACCTTGATGGCGGTGTAAAGGTGACCATACACAACCACATAAATGGTGGCTGATCCACCAATTTAGAGAGGACCAGATAACAACCTAATACGTATGAGATTGAACTTTCTTGACGGAAATGTCCAACGTGCCCGTTTTAAAGGTTTGGTCTTGCTTACCTGCTTCGAGTGCACTAAGCTCCGTAAACAGGAAGCCGGAGTGATTGACAGCTTAGCTGTTTTGCCGGTCCAAACTACGTGCTCCAGCGATCCGGCCGCCTTCGATCAGTGTTTACAGTGCTCTATATTTAGGGAGCGCGGTCAGTCGAAAGCTGACAGCACTTAAAAGGGTTTTGCAATAACTACTTTGTGTAGCAGATCCCAAAAGAACCTGTTCTCTACCCTTTAACACCTATACACGTATCTGCACTTGTTCAGGGATCCCTGGGTTGAGTCAATGGAGTGGCTGCTGGTCGGTGGAGCGGGTGGGCAGAGACTGGTCAAAGCCGGGTCGGTACCAAAAAGTCAGAATTGGAACGATAATCATCATGTAGTAGAACCCTAGCAGAACTGCTGCATTGTTGCGCTGCGTTGTTTGCCACAAAGGTGTAAAACATCCAGGCGACAGAAGCGGAAGACGTGCTGTTACAAGCACTTTGCAATTTTAAGTGTTATTGATGATGAGTCAAACCCTACAAGGCCCAACTCACATTAAAGACAGTTTTGGCGGTACCGCTTGACCATCTAATATGTATAGGGGGCCTCCGGACTCTATCTCGAAAGATGATCTCTGGGGAGAGACTGATCTGGGCTGTTGCATTTCATCTGCCGATCCTTTTGTGCGGTGCTGGGATAAGTTGCTGCTTGGGACGAGCGTTCATGTAGATGAGAGGGTCGGGGGAGATGACCGTCTAGTAGTGGTGAGCAAACGTGCTCGGATAATATGTTCCAGTCCCCGCAGCTGCATGTTTTGTGGTTTTTAAACAGCTGCAGCACGTCTGATTACCGGTCTGTTAGACATGTGCTGTTACTATCTCATAGCCGTGAGACATGCAGCAGCGGGTACTCGAACATGTCTGAGCACGCTGAAGATAGTGGAATGAGGCACGAGCATGCTCGGATAACACGTGATCCAAACACGTTTGCTCTGGAAATGAGGCAGAAATTGGAAATGATGCATAACTGGAACCTAATGCATATGGCGCCATCCGCAGGCTTTTGATTTTTTTTTGTTTTGCACAGAACATTGGGTTTCATATAGGAAAGATGAAGCCTCTATATATGTCACTAAAGGAAATTTGTCAGTGGGGTTTGCTTTGCAATCCGACAGCAGCATGATGTAGGGGCAGAGACTTTGATTCCAGCGATGTCATTCAGGTTACTGGGTGCAGCAGTTGTGATAGTCACAGTTTTCTCTGCTGTAGACCCAGCAGGGCTCAGAATGCTGAGCTCCATATAACTCCGCCCACACCACTGATTGGCCGCTTTCTATGTAAACTGTGCATTAATAAAAAGCTGAAATTCAGTGGGGGCGTGGTTGGACTAGGAGGCACGAGACAACTAGTCCTGTAATGATAATCTCCTGCTGATAAAACAGTGATTGTATCAAAACTGCAAAACCCAGCCTAGTAAGTGACACATTGCACGAATCAGTCTCGGTTTCTACATTATGGTGCTATCAGATTCCCTTTAATATCTGGACAATTGTAATTTTCCATCAATAATTCCCTATGTGAGAAGTCCGCTCTCATTACATTTGTGCTAACAGCCCTTGCTCTTCCCACAGGTGCAGACTTTCTTTGCCGCCATCGCATTCTCTCTGCATAATGATCAATGAACGTCAAATGGCATGTCTGTCAATGACCATGCTGGAAGCTTACACGGGACAGCGGGACCAGGACGGCTTTCTATACGTGTCCTACCGCTCGCATGAAGTGTTCGGCTGACGGCTTCTTTGTGCACTCATTGAACAGCACATTGTAAAAGTTGCTTTATCTAGACTCGCGAGTCCTGGCTGAGCGGATCTACATGGTCTCGCAACCTCTGGTGGGGACGGTAACGAGGAGCAGCGGTATTTAGGAGAGAGGAACGACAATCCTTACAGATGTGTTAATAGTCTCATAGTGCGGACGCTTGTAACGGCACAAGGAGAAATGGAAAAGTTACTCGCTCACGGCCACTTGGAGAGGAGATCTTTGTGGAAATATGATTCTTACTTATCAGTGCAATGTATAGAGATACTGTAAGGGTGATGCCTCTGCTTGGGTTTTTTGGAAGGGTATTGACATTAGCAGTCATTTATAGGACTTTATATAAAGCTGGGCAAAAAAACAGATAATCCTGACACTGTTCATAGTCAAAACCTAAGATAGAAACAGGAGCATAAACCTGCTGTAAAAAGTAATAGTGCATATAAATAAGGGACTTATTAAACACTGATAAAAAAGCGTAAAAGTCATCCCACCGCGTCAAGGTGCACCTAAATCGGGATGGTCCTATACTATCTCTAGCCATAGTCTCAGTCATGTCTTCCTACAGACCGGTACTATCTTCAGAATTTCTTACAGGATGAGAAAACCCTTTCTGTACTTGTGAAGGGTGAAGAAATGGACTTTATAAATGTCTAGAACATTAAACTCGTATGACCTACAGGGCGATATACAGTTTTCCTATTCTCTAGGTAAAGGCAGAGGGACATTTGCAATTTTTGCCTCCGGTCTGGAGCATTAATCAATAAGCTCGTACAGAGGAAAAGTCGTTATATAAATGTATAAACGATCAGAAGGGAAGAACAGACCTGCTTACGCATTCTCCAGTAAATAGTGGTAGAAGGGAAATTATTATTTTTTTTAAAGCGGCTCTATCACGTGAATAATCAAAATCGGCATCTATAAATCTAGAGTGCGTTTGGACCAAACTTCAAAGTAAAAGGTTAATTTTTGCAAATAATGAGGGCAAGCAAATAAGTCTTCGAGTCCATGCCGCCCGCAGCACCGGCCAGCAGCTTCTCTGTACAGGCTGATACTGCTGTAATCCAATCCTTAGGTATGATGCATATTTGTATAGGCCGATACTTTTTAATATGGAGCAATACTAAGGTTTCTTCCACAAATTCTAGGGAGCACTGCTACTAGGGGAACATATCGAGTATTACATGCACCATTCGATTGCAAAAAGGGGTAATATGCATCATGTAACAACCAGAAAACCCACAGGGCTCTTGTTTTTGAACCATGTAAACTTTCCTTATTGCCATCAGTTTTGCTTTAATATCTAACTTATAATGGTTTGTACATTATTAACGGTAAAAATAGAATAAAAGTGTTTTCCTTTACATCCATGGTCATTTAGCACTTTTATAATTGGTAGATTTATTTCTAAACATTACAGGTGTCCCATTCTACATCCATAATCATAAATGGATATAACAGGGAGTCGTTCACTTTGCAGATATGTTGTTTCCACTATTCGGAGAAGGATTTCTGCAAGATTTGGGAAATTTTGTTCATCCATCCAGAATATCATTTGTGAGATTAGACACTGATGTTGGAGGAGAAGGCCGGGCTCGTAATCTCCGATCTCGTTCATCCTTAAGGTGTTGGATGGGGGTAAGATCAAGGTTCAGTGCGGCCGGTCATTTTCTTCCTCACCAGCCCTCGCTTTGTGCCTGTGCACAGTCAAGGGGAACAGGAAAGGGCCTTCTCCAAACTGTTCCCACAATGTTGGAGGAATAACATTATCCAAAAAGTATTCTATGCTGAAGCATTAAGATTTCTCTTCTCTGGAACTTAATGGCCAATCCCCTAAAAAAAAAAACACTCAGTAGCAACAATGCAGTCAGGCGGGTAACGATCTTCTAGCATTCACCAAATCCAGACTCCCCTTTCAGCCAGCCAGATAGAGACATGTAATCTATCACTGCACGGAACTCTTTTCCACTGCTCCAGCTTTACACCACTCCATCCGACGCTCGGCCTTGAGCTTGGTGATGTAAGGCTGTATTCAGTGGCTCGACTATGAAGCTCCTGGCGGGGGGGGCGCACTGTTTGTGCTGATGTTGATACCAGAGGGGGGTTGGACTCTGCCGTTATTGAGTCAGCAGAGTGTTTGTGACTTTTCTGCCCTCTGTTCTGTAACGTTACATGGCCTCCACTTTGTGGTGGAGTTGCTGCGGTTCCTTCCCTTGTCAATAATATCTCTCACAGGTGATGGGGGAAGATTTAGGCGGTAAGAAAGGTCATGAACGAACTTGTTACACCGGTGGGTCCTATTACACGACTGCGCTGGTATCGGTGGGTTCTGCAAAATCAGCCACTGTGTCACAAATGACCGTAAAGGCAGACGGCATGGCGAGGGGGCAGGATTAACGAGTCTGCAGTCACACAGAGTCTAAGGCCGGCATCACACTAGCGAGTTTGATGCGAGTTAGTCGCACGACTTACTTGCATCAACACCCCGCACGGCCGCCCGCTCTCGGACCAGAGTGTGCGGCTGCATGTATTTCTATGCAGCCGCACACTCGGGTCCGAGAGCGGGCGGCCGTGCTGGGTGTTGATGCGAGTAAGTCGTGCGACTAACTTGCATCAAACTCGCTAGTGTGAACCGGCCTAAAGCAGGACAACCCCTTGAAGAGTCAACCGGGTGTACTCATTTGCTTTTTCCCGGAAAACAATGTAACACACAAACCAACACTTGCTCATTAGGAGACACTGTTTAATGACGCATCGTCGGGTACTCGTGTAAAGGACACCACTGACAGACCAGAATAAGAGCACAGAGCAGCCCACGGCATGATGCGACGGTTGCAATCTTTTTCAGAACACAATATTAATTTAAAAATCCAGTACCGCTGACGTATAACAATATTTTAATAACGATCTTTCTTTAGTTAATTAGAAAGTTCCAGGCTCTGATCAATTCTGGAAAAAAAAAGAAATCCACAATATTAACATCAACATATTAAAACGATTGAAAACTTCGGTAGGGAAATAAAGGAGATCTGGAGTTTGCCTGGTCCACACAGGACACCGCTCTGCCATCGAGTCCAAAGTACAGTTTTTAAGGCAAGTTTGGGGGAGTAGGCTCGATGTCCCCCTTAGCTTTTTTGGCGTCAGGTTCCTGTTGACTGTGCGCCTTGCGGATATGTCTATACAAGTCTCCACTCTGTGTATAACTGCGCAAGCAGTATCGACACTCGTAGGGACGTTCTCGCGTGTGAACTGTGGCATGTCGACGAAGGGTGTATGAACAAGAGAAGGTTTTTCCGCAAGTTTTACAAGTGGGCACGTCTTCAGGGAAAAGCGGAAAACCGGGATGTCCTTCAAAATCCTGCAAGTACATGCCCTCTGGGTGCATGGAAGGAGGCAATATGCCTCCATAGCTTGGATGGTGCCCACCAGGCACGGCGATCATATGGTAAGGCACATACCCAGATTCTTCTTCACCTTCTTCCTCTTCATCATACTCGTGCCTCTTAAAAGTCGCAACTGCCCTCTCGCACTCTTCGTCAGATATTACAATGGCCTCTATCTTTACGGACACGGCAGAACCCGACTGGCCCTCACTAACAGTGGAGCTACATGGGCTTGGTGCAGCTGCAATTTCCATGCCCGGCTGAGTAGTGGTGGTGACGGTCAACTCCGATTTGGAGCATTCTCTTTCTTCCTTTTTGGCAGCAGGAGACTCTGGACTATGCAAAGTGTATTTCAATGTTCCTGGCAGTACTAGAGCGTTTGTAGCGGACTCTGGGCTTTGTAGAAAGCATCGTGATGTGCCGGGAGGTGCGGCTGTGCTAGCTGTAGGCTCCTGAATTTGCAAATTATATCTGCCACGCATGGGTCCTTGTAAGGCAAATCTAGACGTTACGGACTGTGCTAAACTGTTGCCTGCCAAATACGGACTCTGAAGTGAATATCTAACCGTACCTTGCACTGCCATCATGCTTCCGCTGGACTCTTGAGTTTGCACAGCAAATCTGGAGTTTCCTACCAAAGGCAATGTCGTACCAGCTTCATCTTGTGGTTGCAAAGAGTATCTAGAAGGCGGTACGGACTGAGTGCCAATGCCAACAGATTCCTGTGTCTGGTGAGAATATCTAGAGCTTCCATTACCCTGCGTGCTTCCAGCTGGCTCTTGTCTCTTTGGGGAGTTTCTAGAAAGCCCTGTGTGCCCACCCGACCCTGTATCTTGATTCTGAGACGAGAACCTCAGATTTGAAGGCATTGGTGTACTTTCCACTGCTTCCTGGACCGAGCATCTGCCAGCATCCTCCATCTTTTCACTATTCGCCATGTCCTGTATCTCAAATTGTGAGCTCCCAGCAACCTCCTGGCCGTTCACCGTTACTTGCTGCACCTGACACTTGATGCTACCGGTGACAGCTTCACTACTACCTGCTCCTTGGTGCAGCTCAAATCTAGAACTGCCTATTACCCCCTGCCCGCTCTCTGCCATGCCCTGCACCTCAAATCTAGAAACAGCCGCTACTCTCCCTGATGCTTCAGGACCCTGACATTTTACACTTGCTAATAACTTCTGACTGTTACCTGCCACATCCTGCCTCTGATATCTGCTGCTCCCCGCCACTTCCTGCAAATTGTACATGACGCTCCCAGATGCCCGCTGTCCGCTTCCTGACGTTTCTTGCCCTTGATACTGCAAACTTTTTTCAACTGCCTGGCCTCCCTCTAAGACCTCATGCTTCCGATCTCCATTATTGTCCTCCAAGCCCAAACAGCCGGTTCCACCCTCTTCTTCCCGTCGTGTGCTGTCGGCTTCGGCAGGCGCTCGGCCTTGCAGCCTCTTCTTGCAGACCCTTACCACTTCGTCCATGTGCAAGTAGCTAGCAGCTGCTAGTACATCCTCAGTAGGCGCCTCTTGGAAACTGAGTCGTCCGCAGTACATAAAGCTGAGGAGCAAAGAAAACGCTGGAGCTGTGACAATTTGATTGTTGAGCGTGAGTTCTTGCATGTCTGGTCGCTCCCTGCACGACATGTGGAAAAAAGGACTGCATGATGCCAGGACTGAACGGTGGGCTAGGAAGCGAGCGGTGCCAACTGACACTTGACAATCGCAAAGAAAACCTTGGGACTGTTGGTCTCTAAGGCTGTGCAGTATACGACGGCTGTGATCCGGGAACTCCATAGCTATGGGAAACACAAAAACACTTCCAATTAGCAATTCATCATAAGGAACCAAAACTTTTCTTTCCACATATGAAAAAAACCTGATGCAATTCTAATCAGAATATTCGGACCGTTATTCTCAGATGTGGAGAAAACTGTCGTGTGACCTACTCTAACAGAGACAATTTTTAATCTTACGTTTTTTTTTCCCTCCTCCTTTTTCCAAGATTCTTAACATTTCTTTTTCTTGTTTTAATCAGCCTAGCGATATGAAAACTTGTTTTAGGAGAAACAAGTTGTAGTTTTCTCCAAGTCAGTGCGATTACAGTGAAACTTTTTTTTTATATATACTTAGTACTAAAAAAATGGTTTGTCGTCATTTTCTGAGACTCATAACATATTTTTCTTTCAACATAGCTGTGTGAGGGTATGTTTTTGGTGAGCGATAGTTTTTATTGGTATAATTTTGGGATGTTTCCTTTTTTTATTCCTTTTTATATGTTGTAGCATAGCTGGGAAGGACAGGGTCTTGATTAGATGAACAAGTAGTGTTTTGCTAAGAAGCACTCTCCTGAGGGAGTGTCAGTCTGCTGGATGAAGCAGAGTCAAATGTGCTGCTGGTGAGTGAACAGCCAAAATGTGAGCTGTAGCTGAGAGAGAAACGTGCCGGGGTCTCTCTCTGAATAGAAACTGCGCTGTATTTGAGAGCTGCAGAGAAACGTGTGAAATTTGCAGCCTGTTCAGTGTGAACTGTGCCTGGAGTTGAACACTTCTCATTGGCGCCGGAAGCTGCTGGAGCTCCACCTGAAGGGGATACGGAGACTGGTAGGACCCTACCTCTTCTGTACATGATGTCTGCTCCAGGAGAAAGGACTGTAATCTGTTCGTGTTAGCCCGCACCGACGTGTGTGATCATGATTAGATGCGCAGGCCGCGTGCAGAGAACTGGACGTTTCGCTGGTTGCTATGGACAATAGCTGCTTTGTGTGACTGAGCTGGGGATAGCTCAGCCGTGTATCAGTACCCAGGGTCTGTTCTGTTTAGTGGCGCCTGGACGAGGCCGAAATTTATGTTCGAGTCTGTATTGGTGCTGTGCAACCTGAAGAAGGCAAGAAAAACTGCCTGCCTGCCACCTAATGCCTACTAGAGAGAGGGAATCCCTAATATATAATATATTTATTAAAAGTATAATGTTAGAAAAATAGCAATTCTTAATGTTTTTATTTCCCGGCAATACCAAATGTTTTTTCAATTATTAATTTTGTTTTGGAAAAAGGGGGCAATTTGAAATGTAGTATTAATAATACAATTTTTTTTCTTATTTTTAATAACCTACTTTTAATCCAAAATCCACATTTAATAACATTTTTAATTCACATAGGGGACTCAAACGTGCAATCATTTACACTATACGTATATTGCAATACATTAGTGTACTCCAGTATACAGTCATGGCCAAAAGTTTTGAGAATGACACAAATATTATATTTTCACATGATCTGCTGCCCTCTGGTTTTTATGTGTGTTTTGACAGATGTTTTTATCACAGACAGAAATATAATTGCAAACATATGAGTAACAAAAGCTTATATTGACAGTTAGAATGAGTTAATGCAGCAAGTCAATATTTGCAGTGTTCACCCTTCTTCTTCAGGACCTCTGCAATTCTCCCTGGCATGCTCTCAATCAACTTCTGGACCAAATTCTGACTGATAGCAGTCCATTCTTGCACAATCAATGCTTTCATTTAGTCAGAATTTTTAGGTTTTTGTTTGCCCACCTGTCTCTTGATGATTGACCACAAGTTCTCAATGGGATTAAGATCTGGGGAGTTTCCAGGCCATGGACCCAAAATCTCTATGTTTTTTTCCCTGAGCCATTTAGTTATCACCTTTGCTTTATGGCAAGGTGCTCCATCATGCTGGAAAAGGCATTGTTGATCGCCAAACTGCTCTTGGAGGGTTGAGAGAAGTTGCTCTTGGAGGACATTCTGGTACCATTCTTTATTCATGGCTGTGTTTTTAGGCAAGACTGTGAGAGAGCCGATTCCCTTGGCTGAGAAGCAACCCCACACATGAATGGTTTCAGGATGCTTAACAGTTGGCATGAGACAAGACTGGTGGTAGCGCTCACCTTGTCTTCTCCAAATGAGGCGTTTTCCTGATGTCCCAAACAATCGAAAAGGGGATTCATCAGAGAAAATAACTTTACCCCAGTCCTCAGCAGTCCACTGCCTGTACCTTTTGCAGAATATCAGTCTGTCCATGATGTTTTTTCTGGAGAGAAGTGGCTTCTTTGCTGCCCTCCTTGAGACCAGGCCTTGCTCCAAGAGTCTCCGTCTCACAGTGAGTGCAGATGCACTCACACCTGCCTGCTGCCATTCCTGAGAAAGCTCTGCACTGCTGGTAGCCCGATCCCACAGCTGAAACACTTTTAAGAGACGGTCCTGGCGCTTGCTGGTCTTTCTTGGGCGCCCTGGAGTATTTTTGGCAACAATGGAACCTCTCTCCTTGAAGTTCTTGATGATGCGATAGATTGTTGACTGAGATGCAATCTTTCTAGCTGCAATACTCTTCCCTGTTAGGCAATTTTTGTGCATTGCAATGATGACTGCACGTGTTTCTTTAGAGATAACCATGGTTAACAGAAGAGAAACAATGATGCCAAGCACCAACCTCCTTTAAAGTGTCCAGTGGTGTCATTCTTACTTAATCATGACAGATTGATCTCCAGCCATGTCCTCATCAACACCCACACCTGTGTTAATGGAGCAATCACTGAAAAGAGGTTAGCTGGTCCTTTTAAGGTAGGGCTGCAATGATGTTGAAATGTGTTTTGGGGGATAAAGTTCATTTTCTAGCCAAATATTGACTTTGCAAGTAATTGCTGTTAAGCTGATCACTCTTTATAACATTCTGTAGTATATGCAAATTGCCATTAGAAAAAGTAGACTTTGTAAAAATTAATATTTGTGTCATTCTCAAAACTTTTGGCCATGACTGTATACTGAAAGTAATGATCTAATGAGCTCAGCCATAGGGCTCATGCAGGCGCCTGTGCGAATCAGTCCGAGATCGGACCGCAAAGCATGGACTGGCCGTAGGTCTCCTGAAACGAGCGCCTATCTGATATGTGTACGGTACAGAAAATGAGACGATTATCAGAACGATATAGATGGGAAAAGATTCAGTACAACTTTTCA
Source organism: Oophaga sylvatica (assembly GCA_033576555.1). NCBI lineage: Eukaryota > Metazoa > Chordata > Amphibia > Anura > Dendrobatidae > Oophaga > Oophaga sylvatica. The sequence goes on from JARQOD010000010.1 coordinate 70,542,198, forward strand.
CCATGGAAATCCCTGGAGTTTGTATGAATATGAGTCCAGAGAGGGGTCCTACTCAGTGACTGACAGCTATAGAAGGGGGTGGGATCATGTGGAATTTGAAAAATTTACTATAATTTAAGCCAGAATCTATCATACTGTGTACGATACTGTGACAGCTCTGGTAAATCAAAACTGTGATTTTGTCAATACTACAGCAAGCAGCCCAGTAAGTGATACATTGCTGGAATCAGGGTCTCTATCCCTCTATTATACTGCCCTTATGGTCTTTATACATTTTAAACGAAAGTCGCCTGAACTTTTTGATTTCTGTAGCATCAGACGATCATCTAATGTGTAAGAGATCCTAACAGGTTACACTGGGGGACATAAGGGTCGGGTGGTAGGAATTCAATTACCCCACCCTTTTGTTTAGTGGGGAAATGTCACTGTCAGATGATTCTCATAGAGAACACCGTAACAATTGGCCAACCCCAGGGTTTTTGTGTATGGCCTTTTTTATTTTGGGAAGCATAAGCCTGATGACAGTTTCCCTACGGTAGGAATCCCGCAGACCAACCTCTTAATGAACACTAATAATGACTGTTAGCTGGCCCTAGACCAAAGTTCATATGTTTCTGTAATCGTTTGATACCACAAGGAGCCATCCATGACGGCTACAGGCAGTTCTTGGGGGCAGCAAGAATACTGCAGCTTCATCACAACAAATAATGGAAACAAGTCAGATCCCCCATCAGCTTGTCGGAGACCCCCTTTTAATGAGTACCTGGTTGCCAGGTGATAATTAGCCAGTTTTGCCTCTTATTTTATTCCCTCTGCTCATCTTTCTTTTTTAAATCCGCCATACAACTTCAGAGATACAGGCCTTTTCGTTCTTTATGGTCTAACAAGGAAGGGGCGTGGCCCACATATCTTCAGAGGCGTGGCTTCCAGGATCCTCGGGGGCGTGTCTTTAGACTGCTCTGCCTAATCACCCTTAAGACCATATAAAAGCACTAAATATAAAGTCCCGTATCTCTGGGACCTTGTCGAGGATTAAAAAAAAAATAAGAAAAAGAGCAGGAATACTAAGGGAATAAAATCGGAGCAAAAATTGTCCAATTAGGGCCCAGAGATAGGTCCTCTTTAACCCTTGCATGCTCGGATGTCATTCCTACACGCTAACACTCCATGATGATGCATTTTACTGTACAACTTACTTGCAAAATATCCTAAAAACATCAGACGAGGGATCTAATATGTCTGTCTCGCTTCTTGCACAAAGCTTCCCAAAGTGAGCGGCTGGGGGGCCGGCGACATCCTCGTGGAGAGCGAGCCTGCACATAAATACACGATACGACATGACACATCAGGGTATAGCAGGATGCAATGGTGCCACTGGAGGTGTAACCTACCTGAGGCCTACACCCTCATCATCAGGAGCAGGCCCTGTAGTGCCATGTCTGCCCCAGGAGCACTGCCAGCTATGGCATGGTGCCTGCAGCCCCTACACCTGGTAAGCAGCAGACCAGGCAGATTTGCATTGGATCATTATTGTTCCTTAGCTCGGTGATCCTCAGACCTCACCTACCGATTACCGACCACACAGGATTTCATTAGAGGTCATGTGATCTCTGCTCTGCCTCTCACCTGCACAAAGCAAAACCTTAGGAAAAACAAGTCCCGCCTCTGCCGCGATTTGATTGGACCTGGTCTCTCAACGCTGATTGGTCGCTTAGACACGTGATTGATAAGCTTCCCAGCCAATCAATAAGAAAACTCTCTGTCAAGTCGTCTGTACTGGTCGTGTCCGTTCTCTCGCCGCTGTGTAAACTTCCGGTGTCCCTTTCCTCTTCTACAAACACCGCGCATAGTCTATAAGGAACAGACACACCGGAGCGGCTACACAACGCCGCCGCTACGTCACTTCCGGCATGATGTGACGTAAGACCGGAAACTGTACCCGGAACAGTTTTTTTCTTTGGACAAACTTTATTGTTCGCGCAGTGAACATAGACTCATTTCTTCGGCGTCGCGCTGGTCAGGAGGGAGCTGTGCGCTATGTTCTATCACGTGAGTTTACAAGGACGGGTGTGGGGTAATCTCCAGGCTGTGTCCTGCTCTGGGGTAAGGAGGACATTACTGTGGTCTCATGGCTCCTGTCGGCCTCTGTGCCTATTCCTGTCCATTATCTGCCCTGTATGGGGGTATTCCAGGCTCCATACATATACGCTGGAGAGGGGTACAGTCTATGGAGCGGTGTGGGAGCCATGGCTGCAAGACCTTGCTAGGAGGTGTGACTGGGGCGACTGGGTGCATCTCATGGGAGAAGATGGCAAACAGAATATACATGTGTTGCCCACATCTACAGGGCCGGAATGTATGATCACTGGGGTGGTCTGAATGCCCCGGACCCCAAAAAACAGAGGGTCCCAAGTTCCGTGTGTGAAGCTGGGGCGTGAGGGGCTGCAGAGCTGGGGTGCAAGAGGCTGCAGAGCTGGGGCTGCAGAGCTGGGGTGCAAGAGGCTGCAGAGCTGTGGCGCGAGAGGCTGCAAAGCTGTGGCGCGATGTGCTGCGAACTGATCACCCTTCCATTCACTTCTATGGGCTGGCAGAGAGGCCAGATTACCCTGCTATTGTCACACTTGTGCACTGCCACTTCAGTCACAAAGGACACTCGGGGACCCCCGGTCTTGTAATCAATAGCTTCAGAGCTGGGGCGCGAGGGGCTGCAGAGCTGGGGCGCGAGGGGCTGCAGAGCTGGGGCGCGAGGGGCTGCAGAGCTGGGGCGCGAGGGGCTGCAGAGCTGGGGCGCGAGGGCTGCAGAGCAAGAGGCTGCAGAGCTGGGGTGCAAGAGGCTGCGGAGCTGGGGCGCCAGGGGCTGCGTAACTGATCACCCTTCCATTCACTTCTATGGGCTGACAGAGAGGCCCGATTACCCTGCTAGTCATTTCCTGTAGTCACACTTGTGCACTGCCACTTCATTCACAAAGGATGCTCGGTGACCCCCGGTCTTGTAATCAGTGGGGTCCTAATAGAGGCAGAAAGATTGCATCACCATAGTAAGGTTATCTAGAAACGCCTGACAGGTTAATAAAAGCTTGTGCCTAATAATATATATAGTTTTTTATTTGCTTTTTCTCCGTAGATCTCCCTAGAACATGAAATTCTCCTGCACCCGAGATATTTTGGGCCAAACCTTCTTAACACAGTAAAACAAAAGCTGTTCACTGAGGTGGAAGGGACGTGTACTGGCAAGTAAGTGTCGGGGCTTGTTCACACAGGACAGTACTATACAAACGTGTGATGAGATGAGAAGGCGCAATGACCAATTTAATCCAATAGGGCTGGTTAGATGAGGTGTTTTTTTTCTCCACAGTGACTAAATGTCTGAGTGATAAGAAATCACAGCAAGAGGTTGCCACCTGTATATCGGATGAGACTCGCCTATTTAAGTCCGTGGGTGTACAAGAAAAATTGAATTGCATATGGAACATAAGTGTATTTTTCCATATATGGAAAGTCAGAACAATAGTACACGTGGGCACCAAGGTGTAAACAGGGTTATGTTCTATACAAAATAATGGACACCATTCGAAAACCAGATCAGCTCCCCATTAGCCAACGGGACCCTTTTGCTTTCAGTTACATGTATTATAAAATGAATCTGTTTTGTACATCAATTCTGTTTCTAGAACGGGGGGGGCAGTGAAATGCACAGCAAAAACGTAAGTGTGAACAGCACTTAAACATGAACTTTCTACAGCGGCTCTGTAAACTGGTTTCTGGTACTAGGAATTAAGCTTCATAATCTTTTCCATGACATCTGACACTCGGCTGTTTTTAACTTGTCAATTACTTGTCCTGTTTATCTTTCATTTTCCCCTTTTATTTCTCAGGTATGGCTTCGTGATTGCGGTCACCACCATTGACAATATTGGTGCTGGCGTTATCCAGCCTGGCAGAGGCTTTGTGCTGTATCCTGTCAAATATAAGGCTATCGTTTTCCGACCGTTTAAGGGAGAAGTTGTAGATGCTGTCGTTACCCAAGTAAACAAGGTAAGTGTGCCGTGCACAGTAACCGTTTTCGGTTGTCTTTTAAGTATACTGACTGTAGACAGAGTAATGCCGTCCCGTCTTTCATGATCCGTGTATGGACTTCAAAGTCCAGACGAGCTACAGGCCAGCTGCCTTATAGGCATAAATGAAGCTGTTGAGTTCAAGTTTGGAGACCCTCAGCAGGTCCGGACTTTGTGGTCCAAACACGGACTGTCTGACGTATGAATCTGGCCTGAAAAGTATTTTCATAGCTGCATTGCAAAACTTACACACACTGTTATATAACTTTCTGATGGCAGATACATTGATGTATGATTCATTTTCAGACCGTTCCATTGTAAGGAACATTACAGCCAGATCTCACGTGTTTATACTGTTTGACCATGTGTTTTGTTTGTTCCTTCCCATCCCCTTTTTAGGTTGGATTGTTCACAGAAATTGGACCTATGGCCTGTTTCATCTCTAGACATGTATGTATATTAGTTAAATCTCTTCAGCTAAATTTCTGCAGTCTCTGTTAGTGCAGATTACTGAATCCTGGACTGTGTGCAATGTGCGCACTGTTCGAGCAGACGTTCGCATAGATACAAGTTAAGCAGCAGTGCCGGGAATTAACATGCGAGACTCAGCAGTATTCCTCGCATGTGTGATCCCGGCCTTACAGTTACAACTTGCTTCTCATCTGCTTTTCTCAAAAGAACATTGGGAGAAGCTAGATAATTTGCGAGTTGATACGATTGTAATCATCCAAACCGCAATTAATAGAGCGTTTGCTACAGCTGGCAACAGAGCGGAATCCTGTGTGCAGTCACTAAGGTTACCGCCGGTCAGGCAGCCGCGTTCTTGCGCTTGCTGTGCTCCATCTGGCGTTGTGAGCGGTCACAACCCTGATGTCACCTCTAACCACACCATCTGGATGTAGCTGAGTTGGGGATCGTCGTGGATCTAATGGATGTGCCATTTCTGGGGTGGCTGAGGGCTGATGATCTCAATCTCGGAGATGGCCAATATGCATGGCTCCATCCCAGCCTATTAATATCAGCCTGCAGCTGTGAGCTGTTATTAATAGCCAGGGAAGCATAATGGCTATTGACCCCTTCATAATATTAATATCAGTCCTCAGCTAGTTAGGAAAATTAATGGGAACCCCACGCCATTTTTTTTTTAATTTAATTTTTCATTTTATATGTGCGATACACAAGACTGCGGTGCTGACTACAAGTCTCATTAGCGTCGTCTTGTCTCTCTGATCACGAGCAAACCAGGCGACAATGATGAGAGCTGCAGTCAGCGCCTGGGAACAGCGTGAACTGGACTGCTTTTCCCAGGCGCCAGTACATGTCACCCTGATGTGGCCCATGGATGCCACACTTATGTATCACACAGATGGTACCGGTAATATCAGGATGCGTGAAGGAGTTGTGGTCTCTGAAGAGGATGAGTGTTTTAATCACCTGTTAAATAGAATACCTATTTAAGCTGTGAAGAAATGTAAATACTTGGAGCAGTCAGACACCTCACCAAGGTAATAAATGCCAAAGGATTACATGATAACCCTAATATTCCATGGCCTTCAGAGGGGCAGCAAAGAATACTAAATAAAAGACTTCACCACACCCAACTTGCATTTTGCATTTAAATAGCTTTATTTCAGGTAGACAAGTCTATTACAGACTTACCAGAATGTGATAGGAAACAGCCCGGCGCTAGGAGGGGGCTGTGAGGCTGTTATAATATCGAGCCTTTTGCCATTTTGTGTGACGTTTTAGTTTATATTTTATATTTCAGTCAATCCCTTCTGAAATGGAGTTCGATCCAAACTCCAACCCACCGTGTTATAAGACTGTAGATGAGGTAAGAGCCAGATGTCTGACAACTACACGTGCGTTTCTGTTCTCTTATTTAACCTACATTATTCTTGTGTATATTAAACCAGTGTTCCCCAACTCCAGTCCTCAAGGCCCACCAACAGATCATATTTTCAGGATTTCTTTTGTATTGCACAGATGTTGCAATGATCACCTGGGCAATACTAAGGAAATCCTGAAAACATGACCTGTTGGTGGGCCTTGAGGACTGGAGTTGGGGAACACCGTATTAAACCACTAAGGGTGACCCATTAATGGGATCCTTTCAGGTCCCTCAATGCTCTTAAACTGACGCCATTATGATTTCGACCTGTATTCCAGTTGTCCCTGTAAAGCTGTATTTTTCAAAGGAAAGAAATTGACTAGCTTGACGTCCTACAAGGAGAAATACAGTGGGGAAAATTCACTGCCGATTTTTGCAAATTTTCCTACCTACAAAGAATGGAGCGATCTGTAATTTTTATCCCATGTACACTTCAACTCTGAGAGACAGACTATAAAAATAAAAAGCAGAAAATCACATTGCATGATTTTTACATAAACCTTTGTTTGCAATTACAGAGGTCAGATGTTTCCTGTAGTTCTTGACCTGGTTTGCACACACTGCAGCAGGGATTTTGGCTCACTCATACAGATCTTCTCCAGATCTTTCAGGTTTCGGGGCTGTCACTGGGCAACATTGAGTTTCAGCTCTTCCAAAGATTTTCTATTGGGTTCAGGTCTGGAGACTGGTTAGGCCACTCCAGGACCTGGAAATGCTTCTTACGGAGCCACGCCTTAGTTGTCCTGGCTGTGTGTTTCTGGTCATTGTCATGCTGGAAGACCCTGGCACCACCCATCTTCAATGCTCTTACTGAGGAAAGGAGGTTGTTGGCCAAAATCTTGCAATACATGACCCCATCCATCCTTCAGTCTTCCTGTCCCCTTTGCAGAAAAGCACCCCCAAAGTATGAGGTTTCCCCCACCATGCTTCACAGTTGAGATGGTGTTTTTGGTGTTATACTACTTCTTTGTCGAAACACGGTGAGTGAAGTTGACATCAAAAGTTCTATTTTGGTCTCATCTGACCACATGACCTTTTTCCATGCCTCCTCTGGATCATCCAGATGGTCATTGGCGAACTTCAAACAGACCTGGACATGTGCTGGTGTGAGCAGGGGAACCTTGTGTGTCCTGCAAGGTTTTAATCCATAGTTTGTTACGAACGGTAACGTTTGGGTCTGTTGTCCCAGCTCTCTTCAGGTCATTGACCAGGTCCTTCCATGTAGTTCTGGGCTGATTCCTGACCTTTCTCCAAATCATTGTTGCCCCACGAGGCGAGATCTTGCATGGATCCCCAGACCGAGGAAGATTGACAGTCATCTTGTGTTTCTTCAATTTTCTAATAATTGTGCCAAAAGTTGTTGAATGCCTATTGTCCTATAGCCCATCTCAGCGTTGTGCAGGTCTACAATTTTGTCCCTGGTGTCTTTTAGACAGCTCTTTGGTCTTGGCCATGGTGGAGAGGTTGGAGTGTGATTGAGTGTGTGGACAGGTGTCTTTTATACAGGTAAAAAGTTCAAACAGGAGCAATTAACAGGTCTGTAAGAGCCAGAATTGCTGGTTGGTAAGTGATAAAATACTTAATTTCATGCAATTTAATTATGTAAAAATCATACAATGGGATTTTTCTGGCTTTTATTTTTAGATTCTGTCTCTCACAGGTGAAGTGGTGTACCTACAATAAAAGTTAAAGACCTCTCCAGTCTTGCTTGGAAAACTTGCAAATCGGCAGTGTATCAAATACTTATTTTCCCCACTATGAGCTCTTCAATCTGTGTGGTGCACTGATACCTGGTCTGGTTCCCAGACGTATGAATGGGCAAATAGAAAGCAGGTGATGCAGCCAAACAAGTCCAGGTTCATCCAGCAGTTGTAGAAAACACTAAACACATTGAATAATGGGCCTTTTTAAAAGTTTTTAGGGGACCTGACTGGTTCCCTATAACATGCGTCATTATATACTTTTAGGATGCTCAGATAATTGCCTGTTCTTTAAATCCAGGTTTAGTGGGGTTTTTTAATATATTTTAGATATAAAAATTACCAAATTTTTTTGAGTATTTTCTAAAAGTTCCAATTTTTATACTGGCCAATAGGTCTATTCCAGAATTGTACTTAATGTTTAACAAAGTCTTCAGTAATTATTATCATCAGAGGCAGGATTACAATTACAGGTGACATCTCTATATACAGCTGATAACACAGGATCCACCAGTGACAATATGCTATGTCACAGCTCCCCCAATTTCCCTTCAGTGATCTTTGCACACGCTCATTAGATGCTTCAATGCAGAAGCTAGGATCAAATACAAATTGTGGGTAATGTACACGTGGATTTCCAGAACTAACAGGAAAGTCTAGAATGAAATCTGCAACATTTTGTTTTTTTTTAATTCTACAGATCGTGAAATAAAAACCATTAAACATTAAAAAAAAATACATATATTATATAATTCTGCTGTACATAGTAGGTAAAATATGTTCTTATATATAAGTAGGTTTTATGGTGCAAACAAAAACACATATTATACACATCCAAGTTGGTAGGAAATCAAAACACAGAGAACCTTATACTGACTAGTGATGAGTGATCATGCTGGGATAAGGCATTATCAGAGCACGCTCTTGTGTGAACAGTGACTTTGAGTTGCTCGAAAAATATGTCCCCGCACCTGCATGTCTCGCTGATGTTCAACAGCCGCAACACATGCAGGGATTGCCTAACAAATAGGCCATAATCCCTGTATGTGGTGCAGCTGTAGAACAGCCACGGGGACTCAAATCATATTTTTCAAGCACGTCGAAGTCGCTCGGTCAGCACTCGAGCATGCTCAGATAACACCTTATACCAGCACGTTCACTCATCACTAATTCTGATCAAATCCAGGCAAGCCAGTTATGTGAGTACAGCCCTGACCTGGCTGCCTCCAGAGTTTATAGAGGTGGGATTGTTTTTTTTTTGTTTGTTTTTTTCTTTCTATGGGAGTAATAATTTGTAGTTATTAAATAAGGCAGTACTAATTCTTTTGACTGATTTTTATGTGCTTTTATTAGGATGTAGTCATTCAGCAGGATGACGAAATTCGACTTAAAATTGTTGGAACCAGAGTGGATAAGAACGACATAGTAAGTGATTTTTAGATTTTATCCAGACGAAAGCTAATATGGGAGTGGAAAATAAGAATGGAGAAATGAAACGTACTCCTTCTGGAGCAGAACTGGGTTGCTCTCCATTTAGCTACTAAAGCAGAAGTCCCCAGGACAAGCTGCATTACTATATACAGGTCCTTCTCAAAAAATTAGCATATAGTGCTAAATTCATTATTTTTCCATAATGTAATGATTACAATTAAACTTTCATATATTTTAGATTCATTACACACCAACTGAAATTTGTCAGGTCTTTTATTGTTTTAATACTGATGATTTTGGCATACAACTCCTGATAACCCAAAAAACCTGTCTCAAAAAATTAGCATATCAAGAAAAGGTTCTCTAAACGACCTATTACCCTAATCTTCTGAATCAACTAATTAACTCTAAACACATGCAAAAGATTCCTGAGGCTTTTAAAAACTCCCTGCCTGGTTCATTACTCAAAACCCCCATCATGGGTAAGACTAGCGACCTTACTGATGTCAAGAAGGCCATCATTGACACCCTCAAGCAAGAGGGTAAGACTCAGAAAGAAATTTCTCAACAAATAGGCTGTTCCCAGAGTGCTGTATCAAGGCACCTCAATGGGAAGTCTGTTGGAAGGAAACAATGTGGCAGAAAACGCTGTACAACGAGAAGAGGTGACCGGACCCTGAGGAAGATTGTGGAGAAGGACCGATTCCAGACCTTGGGGGACCTGAGGAAGCAGTGGACTGAGTCTGGTGTAGAAACATCCAGAGCCACCGTGCACAGGCGTGTGCAGGAAATGGGCTACAGGTGCCGCATTCCCCAGGTAAAGCCAATTTTGAACCATAAACAGCGGCAGAAGCGCCTGACCTGGGCTACAGAGAAGCAGCACAGGACTGTTGCTAAGTGGTCCCAAGTACTTTTTTCTGATGAAAGCAAATTTTGCATGTCATTCGGAAATCAAGGTGCCAGAGTCTGGAGGAAGACTGGGGAGAAGGAAATGCCAAAATGCCTGAAGTCCAGTGTCAAGTACCCACAGTCAGTGATGGTGTGGGGTGCCATGTCAGCTGCTGGTGTTGGTCCACTGTGTTTCATTAAGGGCAGGGTCAATGCAGCTAGCTATCAGGAGATTTTGGAGCACTTCATGCTTCCATCGGCTGAAATGCTTTATGGAGATGAAGATTTCATTTTTCAGCACGACCTGGCACCTGCTCACAGTGCCAAAATCACTGGTAAATGGTTTACTGACCATGGTATTACTGTGCTCAATTGGCCTGCCAACTCTCCTGACCTGAACCCCATAGAGAATCTGTGGGATATTGTGAAGAGAAAGTTGAGAGACGCAAGACCCAACACTCTGGATGAGCTTAAGGCCGCTATCGAAGCATCCTGGGCCTCCATAACACCTCAGCAGTGTCACAGGCTGATTGCCTCCATGCCACGCCGCATTGAAGCAGTCATTTCTGCAAAAGGATTCCCGACCAAGTATTGAGTGCATAACTGAACATTATTATTTGATGTTTTTTTTGTTTGTTTTTAAAAAACACTTTTATTTTATTGGACGGTTGAAATATGTTAATTTTTTGAGACAGGTTTTTTTGGGTTATCAGGAGTTGTATGCCAAAATCATCAGTATTAAAACAATAAAAGACCTGACAAATTTCAGTTGGTGTGTAATGATTCTAAAATATATGAAAGTTTAATTGTAATCATTACATTATGGAAAATAATGAAATTTTGCACTATATGCTAATTTTTTGAGAAGGACCTGTACATGGTCGTACATATCACATAGCGAGTTCACTCTCTTCTTTCTTCACAGTTTGCGATCGGCTCTCTGATGGATGATTATTTGGGTAAGTGTTGCGTCACTAACGAGATTTCAACTTACTACCGAAATAATAAGATTTGGTTCCGGTATTAAATTTCTCGTTTATTTAGAATATACATTTTTAAACTCCTAATGATGTACGATGAGATTCGGTTTCCGTTCTCACCTTCTACTTTGAGAGTGAGGATGCCTGTGGCCTTAGTGGTGGCCTCTGTGGTCTGTCTCCCACTGTTGTTGCATCATTTCCAATCCATTTACTATGTGTCTTTGATCTTCTTTCCTCTCTTGTCTCCTCCAGGTCTGGTCAGCTGATGCATCCGCCATCTTTCGCCTGCACCAAGTCATTTTACGTTCTGTATATTATTTTCGTGTATTTCAGCTGCTGTGATAATTCAGCCGGAATTGATGCTTTATCTGTTTTAGGTATTGGAACAATGTCTTAAAATAATCTTATTTTTATTAAAGAAATTAGATAAAAGATCTTATTTTCTAATGTGTTGATTCTAGAAGGCCAAGAAAAAATAAGAATAACTCACTATAAGGTGTTCATATTCTGCAGATAATGTTCATGTGGATGCACTTCATACCTTCAATGCAATGTGGTGTTTTTATTTTTTGTAGGTTTTTCGGAAATAAAATACAATAATTACCAGAAAGCACCGAGTGCTTGAAATAACATATAGCAAGTAAATCAGACACTTGGAAATCCAACAGGAGACAGAATGGAGAGAAGGAGTGGGGTAGAGGGGTGGGTGAGTGTGCCGGATTACCCCCAACCTAACCCATATATCTTGACGGTTTCCAGAAAGTTGGAGGGTCAGCTGCAGGAATCAGTGATCCAGTATTGTTTTTTGTATTCTGCTGAGACCTGATATATCGTAATTAGCTAATAATGCCAAGTGTGGAGAATAACTTCATGATAATTAATTTGGGCAGTGAGATCTTCTCTATGTTGCAAATGATCCAGTATCTGAAGTCACTGTAATGTTTAATGGACTAATCATTAAACAAAACCACTTTTTTTTTTTTTTTGTGAATGCAAAAATCTATAACAAGAAAAAACATGTTTGTTTTTTTTCTTTTACATCCAAAATATGTGGTGGTCATTTTAATCATTTAGATATTTCAGGGTTTGTGCACACAATCGTTTTCAGGTGGGTTTAGAGTGATTCTGCTCCAAAATGACAGGAAAAAAAATACTAACAAAGTGTCCAAAAGATTAAATGTATGCATTGCTATGTAAAAACCACTTGCTGTTCAGGCATTTTAGTGTCTTTTGAAGAAGCACTCCTCCTCCCATCAAAGTTTTTATCCTGTTACTATATTGCACTGTGTACTTACAATTGCTCATTTTGCCTTTCTACCCAGATAATTCTTCTTTTTTTCTCTGCTCTATCTAGAAACACAAAGTCCCTGCATTTATCATTCCCCTCTTGAACTCCTGACCCAGCTGCTCCCACCTCTTGCTACCAGTGTCTTTGCAGTGACTCATGAGTAGAGTTTTGCCATATTGGTACCCTATTTGTGCCAAATTTACTTTTGACGATCGTTTCCGAACATATTCGCTCATTTCTACTCCCATTGACTCCAAAGGCATTAGGCGAATATTGCAAATATAATATTTGCCGGCGATTGTAATCCGAGCCGAATATTGAAAAATTCACTCAACTTTGTTCATGACTCGTACAGGGAAAATTGACTTTCTGTTTCTACATGGAGCTTACAATGATTCAGCTAGACGGTTTTTAATCACTTGATGTCATAATTCTTCTCTTTTCTATTAGATCTATCTAGTAGAAAGGGAAAATGAGCAATTGTAAGTACACAGTGCTTTTTAATATGATGACTGCAATATATTAGGGAGATAAAAACTGTGATGGGAGGAGGAGGAGTGATTCTTTAAAAGAAGTGACCCAACCATTCTAAATATACTTTACAATACAAAACAATGGGAAGGCTCCAAAGAAGCTCAAGTGCGGTATCTTCATTGTTGAATGAAGTTAAAAGAGGAAAAACATGCAGAAAACGCCAGTACAAAATACACTAAAAAAAACTGCTGCTGGTCAAAAAAGTGCTCAGGAAACCACCAAAAAACACTAAAAAAAAAAAAAAAAAATGTACAAAGTTACACTGACGCCATCCGTCCGTTGTCCCCGATTTTCACGGTCCCATAGATGTGATTTTCATCCGTGGCGCTGATAAAAAAAAAAAAAAAAAAACGGACACAGCAAAAAAAACACCGATATGTGAACAGGCTAATACACTACAATGGGTGCGTGTTCTACTCAAGAAACCCACAGACAGAACATATATGTGAAAACCGTACGTCTGAACAAGGTCTAAATTGTATTTTTTGGTTGCAGAAATGAACTTAAAAATAAAAGACAACAAAACACTGCTAGGGTGAGTTTCCACGGTCAGGAAACGCTGCGTGTTTGGCGCTGTGCGCTGGCGCAGCGCCAAACACGCAGCGTCCAGATGTTACAGCATAGTGGAGGGGATTTCAAGAAATCCCGTCTCCACTATGCGTAACAATACGCAGGTGGCAAACCTGCGTAAACGGACATGCGGCGCGTCTTTTTAGACCGCAGCATGTCCTCGCGTATTGCGGCGACGGTGCGTCGCCGCAACATAATTAACACAGGGCTATGTAGCCCTGCGCTCTTTCCGGAGGTGTTCCGGAGGTGTCCTGAACACCTCCGGAAAGATCGCGCGTCAGAAAGGGGGCGGGGCTTAGACGGAGCGGAATTTCCGCTCCGTCAAAAGCGCTATGGTTCCGGACCGTGGAACCATAGCCCTAGGATTTTGAGTTCCCATTGAAATGAATGAGTAAAATCCGCACTAAAAAGGTTTTGCTTCTGTAAGGCAGGGGAAGAGATTTCATTGCCATGTTCAACCGCGCAAGGGCCCAACAAGTAAGAGGGCCCATTTCCACCTCTAAAACGTGGAATTGTGTATTATAATGAGCTATTGGGCCGCAAAGGGTCCTTATAGATCTGCCACAGGGGCCCTTTTTTGTCCGTGTCCGCCAGTGCTGTAAGGGCAAAGGTTCACACAAGTTAATAAAAAAATCGTTCAGTTTCATCCTGCAATTGTTATTTTCACTTGTCACAATGTTGCTGAAGGCACTGGTCTGGGGCATATACATAGCTGGAGACATTGGTCTGGAGCATATACATCTCTGGAGACACTGGTCTGGGGCATGTATATCTCTGGAGACATTGGGCTGGGGCAGATACATCTCTGGAGACAGTGGGTTGGGGCAGATACATCTCTGGAGACAGTGGGTTGGGGCAGATACATCTCTGGAGACAGTGGGTTGGGCAGATACATCTCTGGAGACAGTGGGTTGGGGCAGATACATCTCTGGAGACACTGGGCTTTTGCATATTCATCACAGGAGACAAAATTGCAATATACCTAATATTCGGAAGTTATACTGTGGCTCTGTGCGGCATCTGTTATATACATCACTGGAGACACTGAGCTGGAGCATATACATCACTGTAGCACTGAACTGGGGCATATACATCTCTGGAGACACTGAGCTGTGTCATATACATCTCGAGACACTGAGCTGTGGCATATACATCGCTGGAGACACTGGGCTGGAGCATATAAATCACTGGAGACACAGCTGGAGCATATACATCTCTGGAGACACTGGACTGGGGCATATACATCGCTGGAGACACTGGACTGGGGCATATACATCACTGGAGACACTTAGCTGGGGCATATACACTGCTGGAAACACTGGGCTGGAGCATATATGCTGCTGGAGACACTGGGCTGGAGCATATACATCACTGGAGACACTGAGCTGGAGCATATACATCTCTGGAGACACGGCTGGGGCAGATACATTACTGGAAACACTGGCCTGGGGCAGATACATCGCTGGAGACACTGGGCTGGAGCAGATACATTGCTGGAGATAGTGGGTTGGGGCAGATACATTGCTGGAGATAGTGGGTTGGGGCAGATACATCGCTGGAGACACTGGGATGGAGCATATACATCTGTGGAGACACTGGGCTGAGGAAGATACATTGCTGGAGACACTGGGCTGGAGCAGATACATAGCTGGAGACAGTGGACTGGAGCAGATACATTGCTGGAGACACTGGGCTGGAGCAGATACATTACTAGAGACAGTGGGCTGGAGCATATACATCTGTGGAGACACTGGGCTGAGGAAGATACATTGCTGGAGACAGTGGGCTGGAGCAGATACATTGCTGGAGATAGTGGGTTGGGGCAGATACATCGCTGGAGACACTGGGATGGAGCATATACATCTGTGGAGACACTGGGCTGAGGAAGATACATTGCTGGAGACACTGGGCTGGAGCAGATACATAGCTGGAGACAGTGGGCTGGAGCAGATACATTGCTGGAGATAGTGGGTTGGGGCAGATACATCGCTGGAGACACTGGGATGGAGCATATGCATCTGTGGAGACACTGGGCTGAGGAAGATACATTGCTGGAGACACTGGGCTGGAGCAGATACATAGCTGGAGACAGTGGGCTGGAGCAGATACATTGCTGGAGACACTGGGCTGGAGCAGATACATTGCTGGAGACAGTGGGCTGGAGCATATACATCTGTGGAGACACTGGGCTGAGGAAGATACATTGCTGGAGACACTGGGCTGGAGCAGATACATAGCTGGAGACACTGGGCTGGAGCATATACATCACTGGAGACACTGAGCTGGAGCATATACATCTCTGGAGACATGGCTGGGGCAGATACATTACTGGAAACACTGGCCTGGGGCAGATACATCGCTGGAGACACTGGGCTGGAGCAGATACATTGCTGGAGATAGTGGGTTGGGGCAGATACATCGCTGGAGACACTGGGATGGAGCATATACATCTGTGGAGACACTGGGCTGAGGAAGATACATTGCTGGAGACACTGGGCTGGAGCAGATACATAGCTGGAGACAGTGGGCTGGAGCAGATACATTGCTGGAGACACTGGGCTGGAGCAGATACATTGCTGGAGACAGTGGGCTGGAGCATATACATCTGTGGAGACACTGGGCTGAGGAAGATACATTGCTGGAGACACTGGGCTGGAGCAGATACATAGCTGGAGACAGTGGGCTGGAGCAGATACATTGCTGGAGACACTGGGCTGGAGCAGATACATTGCTGGAGACAGTGGGCTGGAGCATATACATCTGTGGAGACACTGGGCTGAGGAAGATACATTGCTGGAGACAGTGGGCTGGAGCATATACATCTGTGGAGACACTGGGCTGAGGAAGATACATTGCTGGAGACACTGGGCTGGAGCAGATACATCGCTGGAGACACTGGGCTTTTGCATATTCATCACAGGGGACCCCCGGTAGGCCCCTGTACAGTTCTGGGCCCCCAACCCCACTCTATGGGCAGTACTTGGCATAATTCACTTGATTCACTCTGTACAGAAAAAAGCAGCATCTCATCATTCAGTAACCAAACTACCCAGTTTATTATTATACAGAGATATAGGTACATTTGTGAACGAGGGTTGTGTAATATTTGTATGCAGGTGAAAAGTGGGCCCCCCAAAGTCAATATTACTGGTGGGCCCTTGGCATCCCCGTCCGACACTAAATGTATCTGTAATATTTGGAAGTTATACTGTGGCTCTGTACTGCATCTGTTTTTTTTCTCGCACCCATAGACTAGGGAAGTCTCATTCGATTTATGGAGGAAACTGGTGCACACTGCCATTTTTTTCTCAATGAGTGAAATCGTTCATCTGCTCTGCGCTATTGAATAACATCGGTCTGATATACAGTATTAACCATCAGCACTCGGACTGACAATACAGTTTTGTGAACGAACCCTAACAAACTGATGTTCTTCAGAAATAAAAAAATGCAATGTGTGTGCTATTAAAGGGCTTGAGTGGGGGAAAACAAGTTATCATGTATCTATAGGATAGGTAGTAACTTAGTGATTGATGGGGGTCCGATCTCTGGGATCAGAACCGGGAGTTTTTCTCCCTAGGACGCAGGGCTCAGTGCACAGAGGATGAATGCAGCACACACAGAGGATGAATGCAGCACACACAGAGGATGAATGCAGCACACACAAAGGATGAATGCAGCGTACACAGAGGATGAATGCAGCGTACACAGGATGAATGCAGCACACACAGAGGATGAATGCAGCACACACAGAGGATGAATGCAGCACACAGAGGATGAATGCAGCACACAGAGGATGAATGCAGCGTACACAAAGGATGAATGCAGCGTACACAGAGGATGAATGCAGCGTACACAGAGGATGAATGCAGCGTACACAGAGGATGAATGCAGCACACAGAGGATGAATGCAGCGTACACAGAGGATGAATGCAGCGTACACAAAGGATGAATGCAGCGTACACAGAGGATGAATGCAGCGTACACAGAGGATGAATGCAGCATACACAGAGGATGAATGCAGCACACAGAGGATGAATGCATCACACACAGAGGATGAATACAGCGCACACAGAGGATGAATGCAGCGCACACAGAGAATGAATGCATCACACAGAGGATGAATGCAGCGCACACTAAGGATGAATGCAGCGCACACAGAGGATGAATGCAGCATACACAGAGGATGAATGCAGCACACAGGATGAATGCAGCACACACAGAGGATGAATGCAGCGTACACAGAGGATGAATGCAGCGCACACAGAGAATGAATGCATCACACAGAGGATGAATGCAGCGCACACTAAGGATGAATGCAGCGCACACAGAGGATGAATGCAGCATACACAGAGGATGAATGCAGCACACAGGATGAATGCAGCACACACAGAGGATGAATGCAGCGTACACAGAGGATGAATGCAGCACACAGGATGAATGCAGCGTACACAGAGGATGAATGCAGCGTACACAGAGGATGAATGCAGCGTACACAGGATGAATGCAGCACACAGGATGAATGCAGCGTACACAGAGGATGAATGCAGCGTACACAGAGGATGAATGCAGCGTACACAGAGGATGAATGCAGCACACAGAGGATGAATGCATCACACACAGAGGATGAATACAGCGCACACAGAGGATGAATGCAGCGCACACAGAGAATGAATGCATCACACACAGAGGATGAATGCAGCGCACACTAAGGATGAATGCAGCGCACACAGAGGATGAATGCATCACACACAGAGGATGAATGCAGCGCACACTAAGGATGAATGCAGCGCACACAGAGGATGAATGCATCACACACAGAGGATGAATGCAGCGCACACTAAGGATGAATGCAGCGCACACAGAGGATGAATGCATCACACACAGAGGATGAATGCAGCGCACACTAAGGATGAATGCAGCGCACACAGAGGATGAATGCATCACACACAGAGGATGAATGCATCACACAGAGGATGAATGCAGCGCACACTAAGGATGAATGCATCACGCACAGAGGATGAATGCATCACACACAGAGGATGAATGCATCACACAGAGGATGAATGCAGCGCACACTAAGGATGAATGCATCACACACAGAGGATGAATGCATCACACAGAGGATGAATGCAGCGCACACAGAGGATGAATGCATCACACACAGAGGATGAATGCAGCGCACACAGAGGATGAATACAGCACACACAGAGGATGAATGCAGCGCACACAGAGGATGAATGCAGCGCACACAGAGGATGAATACAGCGCACACAGAGGATAAATGCAGCGCACACAGAGGATGAATGCAGCGCACACAGAGGATGAATGCAGCGCACACAGAGGATGAATGCATCACACACAGAGGATGAATGCAGCGCACACAGAGGATGAATACAGCACACACAGAGGATGAATGCAGCGCACACAGAGGATGAATGCAGCGCACAGAGGATGAATGCAGTGCACACAGAGGATGAATACAGCACACACAGAGAATGAATGCAGTGCACACAGAGGATGAATGCAGCGCACACAGAGGATGAATGCAGTGCACACAGAGGATGAATACAGTGCCGGTCATGCATCATTATAATGGGGATAAAATTGCCCATTTACGCTAATCTGTGCAGACCCTAGTAATCAGACCCCTACTATAAATTATGGGGAGATAACTGCTTTTCACCGTTTTGCTGGTACTCTGAAATGCAGCTGATTTTACATGCACATAATCTGCACCCAAAGCGCAATGTGTGAACCA
This sequence comes from Oophaga sylvatica, assembly GCA_033576555.1. NCBI lineage: Eukaryota > Metazoa > Chordata > Amphibia > Anura > Dendrobatidae > Oophaga > Oophaga sylvatica. Next base: position 70,561,296 of record JARQOD010000010.1, read on the forward strand.
GCATTAGGAATCAGGCAGGGACAGGACCGGACTGGCGCTTTCTCTCATCTCTGGTCCTCTGTATAATGTGCATTCTGTGTAGGGTCACTGTGGTCGTTGGGGATGAAGATTACGACATGCCGTCAGGCAGGACGCAGCGGGGACGGCGGGTCCAGCGCTGGATCTGCGGCGCATCCCGCACACAGGTGACGGAAATTAAATTTCCCGCCTTCACTCCAGCCAATCAGCTACCTGTTTGTCTCTAACCACGCCTCTCCCCCTGTTCTCTGATTGGAGGATCGTTTGGATTAAATATCCGAGGGCAGCCGGACCGGTCAGAACTCAGAACGTGACCGATCATCTAGACGCGTGCGAGATGGACCTGAAGGAGGAGGCCAAGGTGAGGAGCCGCAGGGAGAGCGGTCATCTCCCAGAGCAGTGATATGCCAGGAAGAACTGTCATGGGGGCGCTGCTGGAGATGCGGGTTGTGCATAAACAATGGCGTTTCCTTGCACATGTTTCTAGCTGGCACTGTAGAATGTAACACAGCAGATCTCTGCCCTGTGGTGTCTGTGGGCACTTCTGGCCCTCTGTGATTATGTATCCACGTGCAGAGAGGAGGAGTCCAGGCGTGGGTGATATGATGAGTGCCTGCTTACTATACTGGAACATGTAATTTAGGGATGTAAACAGCACACAGTGAATGGGATCAAGCAGGCACAGGTCAGGTTATGTCCAAAACTGTGCTCAGATTCACACATTCAGATGCACGAGGTAGAGAACAATAATATCTTAAGGTGCAAACAGGGATCCAAATAAAGTGGACAATGCTGGGATTTCTCTGGTGTCTCCTAATGAGGTTTACAATTTATTACACATGTGTTGTTAATCTCATTAGGAGAGAACAGACAAATCCCAGCATTGTCCACTTTATTTGTATCTCTCTATGCACTTTAATTGTTTGCACCTTAACACATTATTGTTCTCTACCTCATGCATTTGACTTATCTAGTGCATAATTCTGGATACAACCTGACCATCTGTCCAGCGCTTGCTTGATCCCATTTCCTGTAAAGTCTGTTTACCTCTCCAATAACAGTTTTTTTTTTTTAATTTTAACTGTTCCAATAAACATTTACTCATTATATAATCTGTTTGGACTCCTGCTTTTCTACATAGTGTTTTTTTTTTTTTTTGCCTTGTGGTCCTGTGTTTATGTATTGTACATACCTGATATAAGGGGCTTGTGGCTGGTAATGGATCTGCTTGATTCTCTAAGGCCTCTTTCACACTTCAGTCGTGCGACATCAGTCAAAATCTGCCAAAGTGTGAAAAAAGCGGATCTGCCTTTTTTTTTTTTTTTTTTTTTTTTTTTTTTTTTGGCGGATCTGCTTTTTCCCATTGACTTGCATTAGTGGTGGATTTTGATGGATCTGCCAAAAATTTGCCGTCTGCTGTTTTTGAAAAAACGTCCAATGCAATGCATTTTGTGTGCATCTAAATGGTGGATCCATCAAAAAACTGATCTAATGGACAACCATCCGCCAGCGGATTTGTTGCTCCCATAGAAATGTCTCTCTCTCTCTCTGTGGATCCGTTTGCACCTGTTTTTCATGGATCCCTGGTTATTACCTATAGTGTGAAAATTCCTAAAGATGAGTAAAGGTACTGCCACACTACACAATCCCGCTAGCGATCTCGTTAGCGTCGCATACTAATGAGATCGCTAGCGGGATTGTTTGTATATCGCTGAGTGCGGCTTAACTTAGCGATATCGTTAAGGACGCTATCGCGGTTAGCGATCTCCTTAACGACTTTAGCGGTACAAAAGTACCGCTAAATCGCTAAGAAAAGGTGCCACACTAGCGATATATACTTACCCAGCGGGAGCGCCGACGAGAAAATAGGGTCCGGACGATTCCAGCGACGAGCGAGATCACAGCAGGAAGCTCGTCGCTGGCAGCTGCCGCACACTACAACATCGCTAACGGGATCGCTAAATAGTGACGTTTTTTAGCGATCCTGTTAGCGATGTTTAGTGTGGCATACCCTTAACCCTTTACATTTCTCTCCCCACCACCACTTTGTGGTGACTGTCAATTCTCAAGTGGTCTCTGCTAAGGGTGGGGGCTGCAAGCTAATTGGGATGTTTGTTTTATTCCTTACCCCTTTAAACTTTTCATTGCACAAACACTTGCATGTGCCAACTGGATCCAGCACAGGCCACTCTGGGTTTCAATGAGTAGGGAGGGGATGTTACCACTTGCATGACTGCTGCAGCCAATCACTGACTGTAATGATCCTGGTGAAGGTGAGGTCTCCTTCTTCCTCTGGCATCATGTGCTGGACTCGGAGGATTGCCAATAGCTAAGTATTAGACCTCATTCGGATGTCTAGTTTTCACAGAACACACCATTATAACTGTTGTTTTTTGTATTGTTTTTTTTTTTATATACCTTAAAAATGGATGACCCCTTTAAAAACAGTGAAACTCAAAACTGAGTGAGCTGAAACAATTTCTAAGTATTCCTCCAATTCGTCAGTGAAGGAACATTCAAGACTTGACTATGTTCTTCTAACATCTTGATCAATTTGTATAAGGCCACTACCACGTCACAGCAAGCCCTGGCACTGCCTTGATATTGCTGGTACTATACAGGTGCCCAATAGCCTCCATGCTGCTTGCACCCTGTTCTCATGATGCAGTTATATATCCTACGTGTCTCACTTGGCCAATCTTGATCCCCCTCGTCTGTGCCGCCCTGCATCCTTGACCCACACTGCAGTAATCCTGTTGGATGAGACACTGACAAGATGCTGGTTGAGTGGAAGAGAACATGCAGGAGCTGCACAAATGCCAAGGAATGGGGCTACAGTATTGTTGACCTGCAGCTTGGTGAGGCTCTGCTACAGATGCCTTCTATAGGACATTGTCTGCTGTCTGTTCATTCTCTTAATGACCAGTTACAATCTGTCCATTAAATGCAGGAAACAAGATAAGTTGGACCTGTCAATTTCTGCTTGTATTATGTAGTCCAGATGTGTCAATGTAGGAAATGCTTGTTTGTCTTGATGCATACTCCTGTATTTGACGCTTGTATTTTTTTTTTCTCCTTATTTGACAGATGTTCCTTGAGTTCTCAGACAGGCTGGATATCTTCTCCTCCATGAGCCCACCTCCATTTCCTTCCTCCTGCGCTGCACCCAAAGGCATGGGACTCTCCTCCTTGCGCTACAAGACTGAGCTTTGCAATCGTTACGCCGAGAATGGTTTTTGTGCTTACAAGAATCGCTGCCAATTTGCCCATGGCCTGAGCGATCTCCGACCGCCGTTCCAGCACCCAAAATATAAGACTGAGCTCTGTCGCTCTTTCCACATCCTTGGGACCTGCAGCTATGGCCTACGTTGCCTGTTCGTTCACAGCCATAGCGAGAGGAGGGAAGTGCCGGATACGATCCGTCTCAGGCAGCGTCGCCCCACGCCATTCTATAGTAAGAAGCAGTGCCGCCTCTGGCGCTCGCCTGCCGGCTGCCCTTATGGAGCAAATTGCCTTTTCCAGCACCCGAATTCTGTTCGTGACGTATGCCGTCACTTTGCAGCCCTCGGGGTCTGTCCCTACGGTGTCCACTGCCTGTTTAAGCACACCCCACCTCCAGACCGCTGGGGAGCGGGAAGTAATGCTGGAAGTGGGTCCCTTTCACCGTCAGAATCGGATGCCGATACCGGGAACGACGTCTTCAGCGAGTCGGCGAACAATGCCTTTAACTTTTCCAACTTGCTCTTACCACTTGCACTGAAGCTCCAGATCCTGGGGGAAGAGAACCTTGCGGTAAATGGTCCGAGCCTCTCCGAGGAGGAGAACTTGCAGGAATGCCATGTTTTTCGCTAGTTGAGACTAATGTTTCATGGTCCTTGCACTTATCTTAAATTCTTCACATTGTACCCAAGATGGATTAGCTTTTATCCATACCCCCTCCCCCTCAACATATGGCACTCATGTACATAAATGTTTAAGTTATTTCCTTTTAACCCTAAATGTAGATGTAAATTTTAATATTCCTAATGGACCCTATTTGGGTGACTTACGATTTTATATGACAAGATGTGTTTATATCACTAATTAAAACTTGGCTTTATTTCTTTTAATATCTTGTGTAAGGGTTTTCTTCCTTGGTGTCAGTTTACCTGGTTCAACCAACACAAAGCCGCTAAACGGCAAAATTCCACCAGTCGGTTGTTTGCCTATTTACACACATGGTAACGTGCCCTGAACGATCTGTAATAAATCGCTGCGTAGGTGCCCTGTTCACACTTGACAATGCACCATGCAGAAGTATTTTTCACCTGAAAAATATTTTGCTGGCTTACATTAAAAGAAAAAAAAAAATGGAGTTATGAGGTTTCTAAAGAGCAGTGGATCATGAGGAGCTGCATTTACAATAGAAGTTTATTAAAAAGTAACAATCTCTTAGGCTATGTGCACACGTTGCGTTTTTTTCGCGGCGGAAAACCGGCAAAACCGCTTACACAATACAACTCATTAAGGCCTATGAGATTCCGCAATGCTGTGCACATGCTGCAGGTTTTTCCGGCGGCGGAATCGCATCGCGGGAGAATCCGCAGCATGCTCATTCTCTTTTGCGGAACCGCGGCAATTCCGTCGCCATAGGAATGCATTGAACCAATTACTTTCCGCATGTGGCTGTGCCCACCAATGCGGAAAGTAAGCGGTTCATGTGCGGATGGTACCCAGGGTCTGGAGGACAGGAGGCTCTCCTCCAAGCCGTGGGTACCATATCCATGTAAAAACAATAATTAAAATAAAAAATATGATATTCTCACCTTCCGGCGGCCCCCGCAGCTTTCCCGCCTCTCAGCGACGCTCCCGCCAATCGCGTTCCCAGTAGTGCTTTGCGAGATCACCCAGATGACGTAGTGGTCTCGCGTGATTCTACGTCATCGGGGTGATTGTCGCAAAGGACTCCTGGGAACGGAACTTGCCGGGAGCGTCGCTGAAGGCGGGAAAGCTGCAGGGGCCGCCGGAAGGTGAGAATATCGTTTATTTTTTTTATTTTTACATTAGATCTTTTTACTATTGATGCGACATAGGCGGCATTAATAGTAAAAAGTTGGTCACACGAGTCAAACACTTGTTTGACTCGTGTGACCAACCTGTCAGATCGCTTGTTAAACGCTAGCATTCTGCAAGCTAATTCCGCTTGCAAAACGCTAGTGTTTAGCGGAATACGCATACCTATAATATGCGGATTTCCCGCAGCAGGGAAGTGCGGAATTGCTGCGGAAATTTCCATGGCAATTCCGCAACGTGTGCACATAGCCTTAGGGTCTGTGCACATGTTGCGGATCTGCAGCAGATTCTGCTGTGTTGTACAGTACCATTCTAATCTATGCAAAACGAAACGCTGTGCACATGCTGCAGATTTGAATCCGCAGCATGTCAATTCTTTGTGCGGAATCTGCAGTGGTTTTACACCTGCTCCAATATAGAAATCCACAGGTCATTTTACCTGCGGATTTAGCAAAATCTGCAACTTGTGCACTGACCCTTAATCTTCTCCGCAGGTCACTTTCCGTACGGATCTTCTGCAGCAGGTGGATGAGATTTGCTTGAACATCTCATGTGACTGCTATAAAATATATATATTTTTGTTTCCATTGTGGGAATTTTTACAATATAAGGGAGGAGATTAAAATATTTTTCTATGTATATTTAAGGAACATTATTAAAATGTGTCATCTTGCCAGGATAAGGGTGAAAAGAAATTCTGGGAAAATAAGTTTGAAGTATAGGATAATGAAAAAAGGAAGGACTAAGGAAGAGACTAGGAAAAGAAAATGTGATCTATGGGGAAAGGGGTTAATAGCTGAGAATATTCAATCATCAAAAATAAAATGTATGGATGAAGTAAAACCTGAAATAAGAATTTTGATTATACTGGTTAACAATCAATGTTTAACACTAAAGGGGCCTTTACACATAGCAATATCGCTAAAGCATCACTGATTTGGTGACACAGCAGCGATATCGCTATGTGTGATACTTGCCTCCGACCGGCTCCCCCGCTGTCTGTCGCTGATCGCGCAGCTCCATTTCTCGTCGGGCACTTCCTGCTGGCGCCGACGCGTGGAAGCAGGGGGGAGGACATCAGGATCACCACGTCTGAAAGGTAAGTAACGACCTCTGCTAAGTTGCTGTGAGATCTGCCTGTGTGGCAGCTCACTAGCGACCATTTAGCGATGCACCAGCGATCCTGACCGGGTCGTATCGTGGTTGGGATCGCTGCTGCATCGCTAAATGTAAAAGGCCCTTACGAATAGAATGCATTCCATAAATACAACTGGCCTCATATTTTGGGATGGAATTATGTTTGAGGGCTAAAGAAAGTTTGATTCAATGTATAATATCTTCTGTGTTTCTTCATGTCAAATTTTCTTCTGACATAAAACTGGTTATGTATCAATCAGGGCCGGCTCCAGTTTTTATGGGCCCCGGGCGAAAGAGCCTCAGTAGGCCCCTTTAACACAGACCACGATTCATGATGCACAGATACGGCAGAGAAATATGGTACAGTACAATGCCAAATACTTCACTTCTTACATTACATGATGATATCTATTGTAAATTGTACAATAGCTCAAAAACCGCCAAATCCTCACAGTGCACAGTACAGACTGGACAGTACAGTCCTCCATACAATATTATGGGCACCACAGTCTCCCCCCTCATCACCCATATAATACCCCATGCAGGATGTCACCCCCCCATATAATGCTCCATACAGAATACTGGACCCAAAATAATGCTCCATACAGGATACTGGTCCCCATATAATGCTCCATACAAAATATGGAGCTCTCCTCTGCGCTGTACTGCGTTCTGCACTGTTACGGCTCAGGAAAGGGCGCTGTGGAAAGACTCCCCATTATCATCATGATTGTCTCCCCATCATCATCATTGCCTCCTTATCATCATGGCCTCCCCATTATCATCAATGCCTGCCCATCATCATCATCTCCTGCCCCATCATCATCAATGCCTGCCCATCATCATCATCTCTCCCCATCATCATCTCCCCATCATCATCAATGCCTGCCCATACATCATCTCCCTCCTCATCATCAATGCCTGCCCATCATCATCTCTCCCCATCATCAATGCCTCCCCATTATCACATCCTGCCCATCTATCTCTCCACATCATCAATGCCTCCCCATTTATCATCAATGCCTGCCCATTCATCATCTTCTCCCCATCATCAATGCCTCCCATTATCATCAATGCCTGCCCATTATCATCAATGCCCCCATATCATCATGCCTGCCCATTATCATCATCTTCTCCCCATCATCATCATATGCCTCCCCATTATCAGCAATGCCTGCCCTTTTCAATCCCACACACACAGACAGCACACAAGCACTCTCTCACATACATACACACACAAAGCACCGCACTACAGAGACACACACGTCTTACCTGTCCGGCGTCCCCGCGCTCTGTGCCACAGCCGGCCGCTGAATGATGACGTCATTCAGCGGCGCTGCTGTGAGAGGAAGCGCCGGCGCCCCCTGGAGCCCGGAGCTGCGGCAGCGGAGGCACGGGAGAGGTAAGTATTGTGCCAGCTGCTGCCGGGGCCCTGAGCAAGGGGGGGGGGGGCAGTGGCGGCGCTGACACCGCTCTCCTCCGCTAACGGGCGCCGGGGTGCCAGACTGCGAGTGGGCCCCCCCCCTGCTCAGGGCCCCGCACTTGCCCGGGTGCTGACGCCGGCCCTGGTATCAATAATGGAGTCTCATTAGTGTAGTACACTGACACAGTAGTAGGTGCTCTCTGCTGCCTCCTATTGTCCAGACAATTACACAATTGGCAGACGATCAATGGAGAAGGCAGCAGCCTGTTCACACCACTAGGCCAGCTATCGGGGAGTCTAGCGCTGAGCGTACAGCATATACACCTCCGGCTTCCAACACGTGGAATATGTACACACCCTGGTACAGTCAGAGCCGACTCTCAGATAACCCCGGACTATTCGCCACTAGTCTGATTCTGTCAATTAGACACTGGTAAAACGGCAGCTAATGGCTTCAGGGCAAAGATTACAGGACAGAACTATTACCGTAAATTGTATATTTAGGCCAAAGGGAGATTGTTTATGAAACACATACAAAAGATTTTACAAAGGGGACAAAACAATACAGCATAAACAGTTACATAAAATAAAGGATTAACAGACTTGCTACACTGATCGCAGAGATGATTCAGTTTAGCTCCTATCTTGTCATGACAAATGGTACATGAAAGAAAAAGGGGAACCTCACAGATTTTTTTTTTTTTAATATTTTCTATGACAATGTATATATATTTTCCAAAATTTCCTTGACTCTGACATCACAGCAGTGGTCACAACTGTGCATGTGCATAAAGTGCAGCACAGAATTCATCTCCACTGAAAGCTGAGATCCTTATGTCAGGGACAGAACAGACATTTATAGGACATTTCAGAACTTTCTCAAATTCTTCTGAAAACATTTACATCACCAAGAGGTGAAATTTAAGATTTGCAAGGTTGGCACCAGATGGGGCTCAGAAGGATCTGATAAATCAGATTGTCTGAAGCCAGGTGAGGCAAACTATATAAGAGTTAGGGGGTTAGCTATTGCCAACAATGCTACCTTACCTTGGAGGGGCAGAATGCTAGTCCATAGAACCATCCCTAGATCATGTGAGTAGGCCCCAAGCTGTGCTACCTTACCTTCCAGGTCAGAAAGAACCTACACGAGTCACCTCCGCTCCAACAAAGAAAGCTAATAGATGTCCCACCTGCAATGTTACATTTCTGGGTAACTACAACCAAAAGCACTGTGAGGATTATATTGCTAAAATCATTGGCAGACACAGTCAGAAAAGGGCCCCTGTGCAAGAACAATACATGGGCCCTTTGCAGCCAAAGATCTTCTAAAAAATGCAAAATTGCACCTGCTTTGGAGGTATAAATGGGTCCCCTCACACCTTGGGCCCCTGTGTGGCTGCACGGTTTGCACCAATGATATGTCCGCCCCTGTCTAAAATACTTAAGGACAAACAATCCACATTCATAACCGACATGACAGCAATAATAAGTGAAGGAGTATAGTACACTGTTTCTGCCCTGATGTGGCCTCACTTTCCCCAGCCTAAAGACCCAGGTGGGACATGGAATATTCAACACCATTGTTACCTGAGGGAGTTAATACTTATTTTCCTCAGAGAATACAGATGCCCTCAGGCCGTTAGGGGGTACCATGAAAATCGAGGACCCCTCTGAGCTGTTGACAATTCAGGACGAAATGCTTGGCGGCCAAAGAGTCCACAGAAATAATTCTATGCTAAATAAACATATCAATGCCATGATCCTGGAAGAATGGGCAGATGTGGAGAAAAAGCTGGTTATCCCAAGGGATTTGAAATCTCACCTTTCCGTTTACCCGTAAGAAATCAAAGTATGGGAAGAGATCCCAAAGATTGACATACCGGTAGCCAGAGTTGCTAAGAAAACCTTTATTCCTTTCAAAAACTCCTAGTCCTGAGGATCCAATGGATATGAGATCAGAAGACCTCCTTCAAAATTCTGGGAATCCTCCTCAGCCATCATTAAGACAAATATAGCTGCCACTTTGGTGGCCGGGTCAATGAGTCTCTGGGTAGAGGAGTTGGAAAATCACATAAAGAACAAGACCTCTAGAGAAGACATTTTGAGATCACTGTCTATCCAATGCTCCATGGTTGAAAATGTGGACAGGAGATGCTTACTCAAAAAATAAACTATGCTCCATTCCCTTTTCAGGCCTGCAGGTGTTTGGGCCAGAGCTGGTTTCAGATACTAAAAAAGAGGTTCCTGAAGAAAGACGGAAGAACATGCCTTCCTGTCGGAAAATTCGCTCTCAACCCAGGCAAGACTACAGAGGCAAAGGGAAATCAGGGAGGTGAAGCTACCCCAAGGTGGTAGAGGAAGAGGCTCCTTTCACAACCTGGGGTCTGGCATCGGGAGACAATGACGCCAGAGGCGTCGGGGAAAGGCTTCAATACTCCCTATAGGGTTGGCAAAGAATACCCTGGAATCAATGGATATTGCAGAGAGTGCCCAGAATTTACTCATATGCCTCCCAAAACAGACTTGAATAATGACCCTGATATTATTGGGACTGTGGCACGTAAACCACCACTTTTAAGTCTATGAGGTTTTTTTTTTTACATCTTTTAGGAGTCTTTGATTGAGCCCCGGAGACTGGGCAAATGTTAGGCAGAATCTTTTGGGAGGCAGAACCGCTCCTTTAGCTGTCTGTTCCATTTGCACAGAAGCAGGAGAAATTGATTCACAATCAGTGTTGCTTCATAACTAGATTTAACAGAAGAGTGATTGAGGTACATTGTGTTGTGTTCCCTTTATTTTGTTGAGCAGTGTAAATATATATATCTAATTAAATGGCTAATAGTCAGCTTGTTAGGTGAAACAAACACTTGTTCATTTTGACCAACTGATGAACGTATAACTTTTAAAACACTGGTTGGATTTTTTCTGCCGATGATGAAACCAGTGCAAAATATATAGTCTGTGATGTGTTTAGGGCCAATAACGAAAAAATCTTCATCAGCGCGTTTTTATCTAAGGTGTTCGCGCATTAAAGGGGTTTTTCCACTTTTAGAGAAGTGGTCCCCAATCAATCTGAGTAATCTAAAATAAGAACATGAGATAGTACTAATCCTCTCCGGGTCCCGCTGTCTGCTGCTGCTCGTCTCTGCACTGACTGTAGCACATCACCGCTGCAGGCAATCAACTCTGCGCCGTCTACATAAGACCGGCGAGTTCAGTGATTGTCTGCAGCAGTGACGTACGCTGTCAACATGATGTCATGGTTCCAGTCAATATGCAGCGGCAGGGCGCTGGATCCAGTGCAATCTGCCTTTGTTGCTTTAGATTACTAGAAGCAGTTGTCCAAAAAAAAAGTGGGAAACCCCTTTAAGTCTATGGGTGCAAAAAAAAACCTCAGGGAGTGTTTCAGTCCTGCAGGGTACATATGTTCATAAGAGGCCCCTTTAAGGAGCAGTCAGCCATGTTGGTAGTCACTGGGAGCCTCACAAAAAGATCATCACGTGACCAAACTTCAGACGCCGGGTTCTGCTCATGTGATTGACGTCCAGGTCCACCAATGAGCGCAGTCTCCGCCCACCAGGCTGTGCACAGAGGATGCGGCGGGGAATGCGGCCTCTGTAGTGCGCACCCGGCGGCGCCGGCTCCGGTGAGTTTGTGGGTCGTTTATACCGGCCGCTGAGGTGCGTGGCCGCCGGTCTTATTGCACGACAGGGGACGAGAAGCCGCAGCACTCCCGAGCGACACGGAGCGGTGCAGCGCGCTGCGCACCCAGTGAGTGGTGCATGCTGGGAGTGAGGAAGCTGGTGACGTCATAAAGAGGCAAACTGGAAATAACCCACTAGCTGGTCCCCACTGTGGGGTGTGAGCCTCAGGTTCCCACAGATCTGCACGTCACACAGCCCATGACTATCAAACCTTGGAGTAAACGCTAGCTCACATTTACTATCAGTATTACCCCAGAAATCTGCGCTTTTCTGCAGCAAATACACCGGTCATGTGCACCTTGGTGTCCAGGGAAGGGTTAATCTAAGATGGCACCAGGTTTACTGCACAGATTAGTAAGAGATGTTTGTAGGGTTTGTCCACTTTTGGGGTTAATGTTTATATTTTTATTAAAATGCAAATAATTGGGGCTAAAATTATTTTTTTGTAAATAGGTTGCATTAAAAATTGTGTTCTTTTTTTGTTTTTTTTGAAGGCCCCCCCTTTCTTCCCCCTGATACATTCGCCCTGTCATTGATCAGTTGAGAGGCACCCAAAAAACACAAAACATCTAAAAGACTGTCTGAATGAGCTCTCTGACAGATCCTCAGTGAGCTCATTCTGCAGCCAGCAATATACATAGTACAACAGGGGCTATAGAAGACAAACGGTGCAACATTTTTAATTAAGCCCAATTGCAAAAATTATTTTTATCCCCCAACACATGCATTTAATTAAAAAAAAATGTTTTCATGAGCAGTTATGCTGCATTTTAAGCACAGGCTTCTCTTATTGTCATGCTTTTTTGGGTTTTTATTTGTATTCAATGCTGCTTTTTTGTGCAGAAACTGTGATTCTGCCCTTAAAGGAAACCTGTCAGCAGGATTGTGCACAGTGACCTACAGACAGTGTCAGGTTGGCGCCGTTATACTGATTAGGCCGGTGTCACACTTGCGTGTCTGATGCGAGAAACTCGCACGAGTCTCTCTCCTCAACACCCGGCACTCGGACCGTAGTATGCGGCTGCATAGAAATACATGCTCTATTCTGCAAAAAAAAACATGCAAAGCAGAAAATACTGAGAACAAAAAAAACAAGGTGTGTGCATGAGATTTCTGATATTTCATAGACTTTACTGGTACTGTGAAACAAAGCTGAAAATTTGCATTAAAAAAAGCCTTGTGCGAACTTAGCCTTAGGCTACTTTCACACTTGCGTTTTTTTGCGCAGCGCATCTTGCGCTATCGGACGCATGCGCAATGTTCCCCTATCTTTAACATGGCGGGCGCAGGGTCTAGCGCTTGCACGCGTTCATGTGCGTTTGTCGTGCGCTGCGCATTTTCCCTGTGTGCGCCCATACGCGCCAGACGCTACATGTTGCATTTTTTTTTCTGCCCAACCGCTTTAAAAAAACGCGTGCGCACGTGTGCGCATGCTATGCGCAAAAAATAACATTGCAGTCTATGGGGGCGCTGGTGTGCGCATGGCTTTGCGCTCGTCAGCGCTTTTGCACGCACGCGATTTTTCTGTAAATAATGGAGCCAGAGATGATGGAGGCAGAGATGATGGAGGCAGAGATGATGGAGCCAGAGATGATGGAGCCAGAGATGATGGAGCCAGAGATGATGGAGCCAGAGATGATGGAGCCAGAGATGATGGAGGCAGAGATGATGGAGACAGATGATGGGGCAGAGATGATGGAGGCAGAGATGAAGGAGACAGATGATGGAGCAGAGATGATGGAGCCAGAGATGGAGACAGATGATGGAGACAGAGAGATGGAGACAGAGATGATGGAGGCAGAGATGATGGAGACAGAGATGATGGAGCAGAGATGATGGAGGACAGATGATGGAGCCAGAGATGATGGAGCCAGAGATGGAGCAGAGTGATGGAGGCAGAGATGATGGAGCAGAGATGATGGAGCAGAGATGGAGACAGAGATGATGGAGGCAGAGATGATGGAGACAGATGATGGAGCAGAGATGATGGAGACAGAGATGATGGAGCCAGAGATGAACAGCTGATGAGGCAGAGATGATGGAGCCAGAGATGGAGACAGAGTGATGGAGGAGAGATGATGGAGCAGAGATATGGAGACAGAGGTGATGGAGGCAGAGATGATGGAGAGGCAGAGATGATGGAGGCAGAGATGATGGAGGCAGAGATGATGGAGACAGAGATGATGGAGACAGAGATGATGGAGGCAGAGATGATGGAGACAGATGATGGAGCCAGAGATGATGGAGACAGATGATGGAGCCAGAGATGGAGACAGCTGATGGAGGCAGAGATGATAATGTGACAAATAGAAAACGCATGCGCCAAAAAAACGCAAACGCATGCAAAAACGCATGAAATCGCAGACAAACGCTGCGTTTTTTTATCGAAATGCGCATGCTGATGCGACTAAATATTGCAGCGTTTACAAGCGTTTTTTTAATGCGCTTCATGTGCGCTCGAAACGCAGCGCAAAAAAACGCAAGTGTGAAAGTAGCCTTAAACACCAATTTCACGCACTTGAAAAAGAAAAAAAGACTGTGGAAAATAAAGTGCAATGTTTACGATATGTGAATCTATGAAAATGCAAAATGATGTGCGCCACCTTAATACATGTCACGCATCTTCAAGTCTATGCTGTTTGTCAGCCAGAAAACTCGTCCGTTTTCATCCGTATTGTCATCCGCGTGTCCGTACTTTACACCATACCTGTATTTATACATCATCATTTTAAAATTTACATGATCAAATCCAGTTTTCTGGTCTAATAACAGAATTGGGTCCATAAAAAAAGAAATCAGTTGCTCTATAGGATCCAATTTTATTTTGCACCTCCATAGACTTGCATTGGATGAGTCTCACCAGATATACAGAATAGAATAGAGCAGGCAGTGACTTTTTTTATTTTTATTAATTCATTTTTTGTTTTTAATTTTTATTTTTTTAATTTTATTTTTGTCATCATTGGTCATTGTGTTGTCCAGTCTCTTTACTTCAGGTGTCTACAGTCATGGCCAAAAGTTTTGAGAATGACACAAATATTATATTTTCACATGATCTGCTGCCCTCTGGTTTTTATGTGTGTTTGACAGATGTTTTTATCACAGACAGAAATATAATAATTGCAAACACATGAGTAACAAAAGCTTATATTGACAGTTAGAATGAGTTAATGCAGCAAGTCAATATTTGCAGTGTTGACCCTTCTTCTTCAGGACCTCTGCAATTCTCCCTGGCATGCTCTCAATCAACTTCTGGACCAAATCCTGACTGATAGCAGTCCATTCTTGCACAATCAATGCTTTCATTTTGTCAGAATTTTTAGTTTTTTGTTTGTCCACCCGTCTCTTGATGATTGACCACAAGTTCTCAATGGGATTAAGATCTGGGGAGTATCCAGCCATGGACCCAAAATCTCTATTTTTGTTCCCTGAGCCATTTAGTTACCACCTTTGCTTTATGGCAAGGTGCTCCATCATGCTGGAAAAGGCATTGTTGATCGCCAAACTGCTCTTGGAGGGTTGGGAGAAGTTGCTCTTGGAGGACATTCTGGTACCATTCTTTATTCATGGCTGTGTTTTTAGGCAGACTGTGAGAGAGCCGATTCCCTTGGCTGAGAAGCAACCCCACACATGAATGGTTTCAGGATGCTTAACAGTTGGCATGAGACAAGACTGGTGGTAGCGCTCACCTTGTCTTCTCCGAATGAGGCGTTTTCCTGATGTCCCAAACAATCGAAAAGGGGATTCATCAGAGAAAATAACTTTACCCCAGTCCTCAGCAGTCTACTGCCTGTACCTTTTGCAGAATATCAGTCTGTCCATGATGTTTTTTCTGGAGAGAAGTGGCTACTTTGCTTCCCTCCTTGAGACCAGGCCTTGCTCCAAGAGTCTCCGCCTCACAGTGCGTGCAGATGCACTCACACCTGCCTGCTGCCATTCCTGAGCAAGCTCTGCACTGCTGGTAGCCCGATCCCGCAGCTGAAACACTTTTAAGAGACGGTCCTGGTGCTTGCTGGTCTTTCTTGGGCGCCCTGATGCCTTTTTGGCAACAATGGAACCTCTCTCCTTGAAGTTCTTGATGATGCGATAGATTGTTGACTGAGGTGCAATCTTTCTAGCTGCGATACTCTTCCCTGTTAGGCCATTTTTGTGCATTGCAATGATGACTGCACGTGTTTCTTTAGAGATAACCATGGTTAACAGAAGAGAAACAATGATGCCAAGCACCAGCCTCCTTTTAAAGTGTCCAGTGGTGTCATTCTTACTTAATCATGACAGATTGATCTCCAGCCATGTCCTCATCAACACCCACACCTGTGTTAATGGAGCAATCACTGAAAAGAGGTTAGCTGGTCCTTTTAAGGCAAGGCTGCAATGATGTTGAAATGTGTTTTGGAGGATAAAGTTCATTTTCTAGCCAAATATTGACTTTGCAAGTAATTGCTGTTAAGCTGATCACTCTTTATAACATTCTGGAGTATATGCAAATTGCCATTAGAAAAAGTGAAGCAGTAGACTTTGTAAAAATTAATATTTGTGTCATTCTGGAAGCAAACAGCTGAATAGAATCCCCACCTCTGCTATCTGTGTTGAATGCTGCACTATATATTAATGGTATGAACTGCATTCAGTGGAAGCAAACAGCTGAATAGAATCCCCACCTCTGCTATGTGTTGAATGCTGCACTATATATTAATGGTGTGCACTCCATACCTCTACTTGCTGCCAAGCACTGCTTTACCATCTTGCAACATAGTTTAATGTGCCTGTTAATAAGGCTTTGGAATAATTCATTTTTGCACTGTGTTTAAAATACTTACTGCTTTATATCCCGGTGACTGGGGCCTCTCTAGATGCTATCAGGTGGAAGGTGCTAAAGCATATAGATGTTGCCAGGTAGCCTTTGATGATCTAACCACCCCCTGGTGTGCTGGCCCCAGCTGGCAAATTATCCCAAAACAGCCCCCACAATCCCACTTTCCTGACCCTGTAGTGTGGACTATATATTTAGGAGTAGTCTAAGGGGCGCACGCAGTAAAGGTACTGCCACACTAAACAATCCCGCTAGCGATCACGATAACGACGCATACTAATGCGATCGCTAGCGGGATTGTTTCTATATCGCTAAGTGCGGCCACATTTAGCGATATAGTTAACGACGCTATCGCCGTTAGCGATCTTCTTAACGACTTTAGCGGTACAAAAGTACCGCTAAATCGCTAAGAAAAGGTGCCACACTAGCGATATATACTTACCCAGCGGGAGCGCTGACGAGAAAATAGGGTCCGGAACGATTCCAGCGACGAGCGAGATCACAGCAGGAAGCTCGTCGCTGGCAGCTGCCGCACTGAACAACATCACTAACGGGATCGCTAAATAGTGACGTTTTTTTAGCGATCCCGTTAGCGATATTGTTCAGTGTGGCATACCCTTAAGGGGGGCGCACGCATCACAGAAAGCAAAGCATCACGAAAGACAAGCATCGAGTAAAAGGCAGTTATCCATGGCATCACGAAAGACAAGCATCGAGTAAAAGGCAGTTATCCATGGCAGTTAATCAGGGCAGGAATCAGGTAACCCACACTTTGCTTTCTTTTAAATTATGTTCTCTATCTCTATCCTCCTGTGTTCCCTTGCCATCCACATTCACTGCCCCATCCCCCCTCCATCACGACTCATATACATCAGCCCCTCCATACTTCCCTCTCCCATGTACAGTTCCCATGCACTCCTCACCTTCCTAAGAAAACTCAGCCCATCTTGCCCAAACATATCTCAGAAAAAACCTATTTATAAATCCAACAACTACCTGCTCTTTATCTTCCTACTCCTACTGATTTCAGGGGACATCTCCCCCAACCCTGGTCCATCCCCCAACCTCAATCCCTACCCTACCTCATTTCGAAACCATAATAATCTTGTTAATATTACTTGCACTCCCTCATCTCCTTCTTTCAACTGTGCCCTCTGGAATCCAAGGTCTGCATGCAATAAACTATCTTTCCTGCACAACTACTTTCTGAACAACTCTCTTCATCTGTTGGCCCTCACTGAAACCTGGATTCAGGATTCTGACACGGTCTCCCCTGCTGCCATTTCCTATGGTGGCTTACAGTTCTCCCATTCCCCGAGACCCACAAACAGACATGGTGGTGGAGTTGGCATACTCCTGTCCCCACAATGCACTTTCCAGGTCATCCCCCCAATTCCATCACTCTCATTCCCTTCTTTTGAGGTCCACACCATCAGGCTCTTCCATCCCCTCTCCCTCAGAGTAGCGGTCATATATCGGCCCCCAGGCTCGCCCACTCAGTTCCTTGACCACTTCTCAGCCTGGCTGCCGCACTTCATGTCCTCAGAACTACCAACCCTTATCCTTGGAGACTTCAACATCCCCATTAACAGTCCTACTTCCACATCTGCATCTCAGCTTCTATCACTAACCACTTCTCTAGGCCTCTCACAGCTTTCAACCTCTGAGACACACAAGGATGGCAACACCCTTGACCTGGTCTTTGTCCGCCTCTGTTCAATTTCCCACCTAAATAACTCACCGCTTCCACTCTCTGACCACAACATTCTCTCCTTCACGCTCACAAATCCTCCACCACCCCAGCGAACTCCTACCTACCACACATTCAGAAATCTGCAAGCCATTAACCCTCAGACACTTTCAGACTCCCTACACTCTTCGCTGTCCCCAATCTCCTCTTTTTCTTGTCCTAATCTGGCTGTTCAGCACTACAATGACACTCTTAGAAGCACCCTTGACCAAGTAGCACCGCTCACCCTCAGAACTTCCAAACACACAGTAAAACAGCCCTGGCTCACATCGCAAACTCAACTTCTTCAGCGATGCTCTAGGAGTGCTGAACGCCTATGGAGAAAAACCCGCACACCAGAAGACTTCATCCACTTTAAATTCATGTTAAGAACTTATAATGCTGCCCTTCACCTCGCCAAACAGACCTACTTCACCACACTGATCTCCTCACTAGCCAACAACCCAAGAAACTTTTTGACACTTTTCACTCCCTCCTCAGGCCTAAAGCACAAGCCCCTATCACAGACATTTGTGCTGACGACCTAGCCTGCCACTTTATAGAAAAAATAGATACTATCCGTCAGGAAATCTGCTCTCAACCACCAAGTGCTGTGACTCCCATCCCACCCTGCATTTCCCCTGGCTCAATTTCCACATTTGATCCCATCACAGAAGAAGAAGTCTCCAGACTCCTCTCTTCCTGTCGTCCGACTACATGCACTACCGACCCCATCCCCTCACATCTCCTCCAGTCTCTTTCTCCTGTTGTCACAACTCACCTAACTACAATCTTCAATCTCTCACTCTCCTCTGGCATTTTCCCATCCTCCTTCAAACACTCCATCATTACTCCACTACTAAAGAAACCCGCTCTTGACCCTTCCTGCACAAACAACTACAGACCGGTCTCCAATCTCCCCTTCATCTCTAAACTTTTGGAGCGCCTAGTCTACTCCCGCCTCACCCGTTACCTCTCCACTTACTCCCTCCTAGACCCTTCACAGTCCGGCTTCCGACCCCTACATTCGACTGAAACTGCACTCATCAAAGTGACCAATGACCTTCTGACAGCAAAACGTAACGGCGACCACTCTCTGCTCATTCTACTCGACCTTTCTGCAGCTTTCGACACGGTTGACCACCGTCTCCTACTGTCCAGGCTCCAGTCTCTAGGTATTAAGGACACTGTTCTCTCCTGGTTCTCCTCCTATCTTTCTGACCGCTCCTTCAGTGTTTCGTTCTCTGGCTCCACTTCATCTCCTCTCCCTCTCACTGTCGGTGTACCCCAGGGCTCAGTCCTTGGCCCCCTTCTCTTTCTCTACACCGCCCCAATTGGACAGACCATCAGCAGATTTGGCTTTCAGTACCATCTTTATGCTGATGACACACAATTATACACGTCATCCCCCGACCTTACCCCCGCTGTACTACAGAACGCCACCGACTGTCTGTCCGCAGTCTCCAACATCATGTCCGCTCTCTATCTGAAACTCAACCTCTCCAAAACTGAACTTCTTCTGCTCCCGCCGTCTACTAACCTCCCTAAATCTGACATTTCCCTCTCAGTGGGCGGCACCATAATAACACCCCGGCAGCAGGCTCGCTGTCTGGGTGTTATGTTTGACACCAATCTCTCCTTCACCTCCCATATACAATCTCTTGCCCGCTCTTGCCGTCTACACCTAAAGAACATCTCTAGAATCCGCCCTTTTCTCACCATGGAAACAACAAAAACCCTCACTGTAGCATTGATCCACTCCCGCCTGGACTACTGCAACGCTCTATTACTTGGCCTCCCCATTACTCGACTATCCCCTCTCCAGTCCATCCTTAATGCAGCAGCCAGGGTCATCCATCTGGCTAATCGGTACTCAGACGCGTCCGCTCTTCGCCAGTCCTTACACTGGCTGCCCATTCATTATAGGATCCAATTCAAAGTACTGGTTCTCACCCACAAAGCTCTCCACAGTGCAGCACCCCCCTACATCTCCTCCCTCATTTCTATCTATCGGCCTAACCGACTGCTGCGCTCTGCAAACGACTTTCGACTAACCTCTGCACTAATCCGTACCTCCCACTCCCGACTCCAAGACTTCTCCCGCACTGCGCCAATCCTCTGGAATGCTCTACCCCAAGAAATTAGGACTATCCACAATTTGCACATTTGTTCAGAGCGGCCTATCACATTCACTAACCAAAGTCGTTCTATGTTTAAGTGTGTGTGTGTAGCCCATTCACTATCTCCATCCATGCCTCACTCCCTCAAGATGGCTGGACCATCATTGTAAATGCACCATTGTATATACACACCTGTAATTTGTATCTCCCCCACCTCATTGTAGATTGTAAGCTCTCACGAGCAGGGTCGGCTTATTTTGCTTTTGTATTGTTAACGTTGTTACTTATGACTTGTGTTTTGAAACTGTAAAGCGCTGCGGAATATGATGGCGCTATATAAATAAAGATTATTATTATTATTATTCTCAAAACTTTTGGCCATGACTGTACAACCTTTTTTTGGCCCAAGGGCCACATTGTTACACTGAACCAATCCAGGGGCTGCACTAAAAATTAAAAGGGTGATACCTTCTGTGACATTTGTGGCATATCGAAAGTATATACCGTAGAATAAATGTAGAAATTTTACTTGTAGGACTCTTACATCCAAAAATCAGTGCTCTAAGTCAGTGATGCCACAGTGAGTTTTTGGTGTACTTTTTACATTATGTATTTTTGCTGCATCAAAAACGCAGCTTCTAAAGCCGCGTTCACACATTCATTATTTTCCATCAGTATTTGTAAGCCAAGACCAGGAGTGTGTGATAAATAAAGAAGTGGTGACGAGTTTCTATTATACTTTTCCTCTGATTGTTTCACTCGTGGCTTTCCGGAACTAAAATAAAGAATATGGCGTCATCGGTGACTACGTTATTGTACATTTTCAGACCAAAATTTGGTGTCGAGATGTCTCACACCGAGGATCGACGCTATGTGGAGCTGTGTCAGGATTCAGTCCGTCTGAGTGCAGAAAGTGTGGGGTTAGAGATCACTGATGAGGTCGCCGCTCTGCTGGCTGAGGACGTGTGTTACAGGCTCAGAGAAATCACACAGGTACTTATCATGTCTGCTTTATTCCTCCAAAATCGTTTTCGTATTCCCGAGGATATATCTTCTTCCCAGGAATGCTTGTTCTAGTAAATACTGATATTTCCTATGAAATAACAATAGAACAATAATGGAGCACTTTAGATTGTGCTGCCCTGCTGTTAGTGACTGCAGAATCCGAGGAGTTTATAATTAAGATGGGGCTTCCTATGTTACCCCATGAGCACCACCACGATGCGATTGCTGGTCGCCGATGGATTGGGATGGCTGCTGTGAGCCTAAGGGTGTGTGCACACATTCAGCATTTGCAGCAGAAAATCCTGCTGTGTTGGCAGTAAAAATGCGTAAAATAGGCGCATTTTTGTTGTGTTTTTTGCATGCTTTTTTGTTGCAGATTTTTCCCCGTTCATATAGGGGTGAAATCTGCAGCAAAAACAATGAAAAAATTGACATGTTGCAGATTGAAATCTGCACCAAATAAGCAATGTGTGTGTGAGAGTTCAGGATTCTCATTCACTTTGCTGGCATCAGGAAACCCTTCAGGTTTGTGGCAAAAAAACTGCTACAAAAACGCACTGTGTGCACAGACCCTACCCAGGGTCTCTGTGTCTGCCTTCTGTATATTGCCTATAAGGTCAGAACGACGGATGGCACATGTCCAGGTAATACAGTCATCTGAACGAGCCCTTTTCCTTATACTCTGCCTTCTAATGTATATTTCTGTGTATTTTTTTCTCAGTTCAGCGCACAGTGTCTCAGACACTCTCGGAGGCGAAGACTTACAGTAGAGGACTTCAACCGAGCATTGCGCTGGAACAATGTGGAGGTAGTGTGATAATGCACTATATTGTAATCAAATAGATCATCTTTACAGACTTAAAGGGAACCTGTCACCGCATTTTTTGCATATAAGATGCAGCCACCGTCATTAGGGGCTTATCTACAGAATTCTGTAATGCTGTAGATAAGCCCCCGATGTAACCTAAAAGATAAGAAAAACGAGTTATATTATACTCACCCGGGGGCAGTCCAGTCCGATGGGTGTTGCAGGTCCGGGTCCGTCACCTCCCATCCTCTAGCGATGACGTCCTCCTCCTTGCTTCTGTCGTGTTGAGGGCAGAGTAAAGTACTGCGGTGCGCAGGCGCTGGGAAAGGTCAGAGAGGCCCAGCACCTGCGCACTGCAGTACTTTACTCTGCCCTCAACAGGACAGAGAATTACGCCTGCACAGGAGCCGCGAAGGAAGAGGATGTCATCACATGAAGATGGGAGGCACCGGACCTGCGACACCCATCAGATCGGACCGCCCCCGGGTAAGTATAATTTAACTCGTTTTTCTTCTCTTTCAGGTTACATCGGGGGCTTATCTACATTATTACAGAATGCTGTAGATAAGCCCCTAATGGCGGTGGCCGCAGCTTATATGCAAAAAATGAAGTGACAGATTCCCTTTAAAGGGGTTATTCCAATTTCAGCCACTTATGCTGCGCCCACAGAAGGACGGGTCTACAGAAGCACATTGGGAACCCATGACCATTCTAGGCTGCCACATAGACTCAGTTATTTGGTATTGGATCTGAGAGGCTGAAATTGGAATAATCCTGTAACCCCCTTCTTGACGTGTAAAATACATGCGCACATTATGGGTGTATGGAGCCTTGTGTGCCACAGGCAGGTGTATGGAGCCTTGGGTGCCACATGCAGGTGTATGGAGCCTTGGGAGACACAAGAGGAGGCATCGAGTTTAATCAGCCTTGCTAACCATAGGCAGGTGCATGGAGCCATAGGAGCCACAGATGGGTGTATTGAGCTGTAGAAGCTGAGCCTTTTACATACATACAGGGTGACAGCGTGTTTTACAGCCAGCATCTGCCTCTAACAGCAGCAATTGGAGGTAGCTTTAATCACTGCTGTTAATCATGTAATTGCCGCTATCATTCTCTTGACAGCAGCATTTAACTGGAGTGATCGCATCATGCGACTGTTTTGGCACCTGAATATCCAAGAAAAAATATGGACCGAAAGCAATTGAAAAACTAATATGATTTTTATTGTTACAAATTTTTTAAAACATGAAAACAATTATGTACACAATATGGCAAGGAAAAAAGGCGATACCTAGGAACCACACCAGTAAGAAGTAGCAGACTAAATAGATAAATGCAACAAGTGCATACCACAGAGATATATACCCAAAAATATTGTTATTTGCAAGAGATAAAGTGCATAGTGCAACAAATCAACCATGGGTATATGCACCTGACAGAGTAGTAGGTATAATTATTATAAATCTGTAACTCAGCATATAACCTCAAAATTCAACCTGCGTAATCAAAAAGTATAGCCAATGGACAGATGCTTGCAATTCAAATATATCCCATAATGGACATGAAAATCCTCAGCACGAAAAAATGCAACATGCATATATAAATGAGGGATATATGATTGATAACGCAGTCAATGAAATGCATATATTAATGAGGGATATATGGTTAACAATAAATTGGATAAAAATAGCGAAAGTCATTATTATGGCCATAAACATATAATATATGCAGAATGCAGTTTATCGAATGAAGGGCTGCTCAAAATAAAGTGCACAGTGCAATATGACAGACCCAAACATATAAACAGTTGGAAATGTACACAAAATATACCTGCATATAAGTTTGAATATGCATAGCTACATACATAAATATCCCTCAGATATAAGCATCCACAAGTGTATGCCACATGTAAGTATCAACAATACATATGGGACAGGTATGCACATAATAAAGATACAGTATAAAGTCTGACATCAAAAACAACTTACTAGATAGTGGGCTGGAGGACCCCTACGCGCATTTTGCAAAATGCTTCCTCGGGGCGCCTGACAGGTACAGTTGGATTGTGTGGCAGCCAGGAAAGGCCCTCATTGATGCCATCTGTTGACTTAACAGGCTTGGCTTTATAGGTGATCGTCATTTCTTCTATATACTAAAATACTGAGTTATTGCAGTATTTAGAGCAAGTGATCAAACAATTGCAGGTTCAGGTCCTCTAAAGGGGCTAAAAAATGTAAAAATGAAGGAAAAAATGTTAAAAAGGAAATGTAAAAGTTTAAATCTCTCCCCCTCCTCTTTTTTCCCCCAATTCAAAAATTGTAATAAATGAATAAACATATTTAGTTGTTGACGCGTCCATAACACTCCGATGTAAGCAAACGCTCACATGGTGGAAAAGTAAAGAAGTTATGGCCCTTGTAAGAAGGGGAAGAAAAAAACAAGAGACCAAATAAATAAAAAATTGCTCATTGGGGAAGGGCTTGACTTAGTTTTTGCCATTAGGGGGTTATTTTGTGCTGCCTTTTTCCTTCGTACCGCCATGTATTATTGATGGCTTCATTGTGATATGGGTGATCAGGATGCCGGCTCGGTCACAATCGTGAAAGACAACGCTGGACACATCTGATGATGTAGAGATTACGCAGGATGTCACTTTTTGTGTACCACTTTATGTTCTAGCCGATATATGGTCACGGATCCCCAGACCCAGTTTCGTTCCGCAGTGTTAGAGATGGCGACTGTCATTGCGCTGAAGACCGTGAGATAAATTTGGTGGAACTGGCATTAGCCACGAACATTCCCAAGGGAACTGCGGAGACCGCCGTAAGAGGTAAGACTTCGACTTCTCTTGCTTCAGCATGTTTTTTTTGTTGCTGGATGTTGCTACATTTTCTTTGCTTTTTCCAGTTCATGTATCTTATCTAGACAGTAAAGGAAACCTGGAGCCACAGGGGACTGGTAAGTGTTCACATGTTTCATACTTATCACTTGCCATATACTTTTCTCCTTCGCCTCATTGGGGGACACACAGACCGTGGGTGTTATGCTGCTGCCACTAGGAGGACACTAAGCAATACAAGCACAAAAGATTAACTCCTCCTCCTGCAGTATACACCCTCTGTTGGCTCAATCCTGAACCAGTTCTTGCTTAGTGTCTGTAGGAGGCACTAGGGTCTGCTCTCAGACCCCACTTTTTTTCTGATTTTTTTCTGATTTTTCTAACTTTTATTATTTTTACTCACTTCACGCACGGATGGGCGACGGGACTTGTACGAAAAGTCACGTTCTCCCAAAAACCTGCAACAGGCGGCATCGTGCGAGTGTCGCCTCCACGTACCCCTCCTGCCACGCTACCATGGGGCGACAGATCCTTACAAAGGCCGCTCTCCCCATGAGATATCCCTCGATGAGGATGATGATGATGAGACTTGCGTGGCACGATTGGAAATACCCCCACCACCTCTCCTGAAAGCGGTGGCGGTCTGGAGGCATTTAGATCCCTCTCCACCCCCCTATTGAAAGGGGATGGCGGATTGAGGAAGTACGGCCATAAATTGCCGTAATCCTGAGGAGTCCCTCTTCTTCTTCTTCATCTCCGGGCTTCCTCCACAGTGAGTACAGAGGTCACTGCGATCGCTTCTGCATCGCACCGCGGCCGCACCTGCATCGCGCCGCCGCAGCACCGCTGGCGCTTCCAATCGCGCCGCGGCCACATGAAATATAGCTCCCTGTTTTGCGACCCAGAATAGGCCGCAACAAAAATTTAGTCCCCGGCTTCGGACCGGGATAGGCCTCAAGGACAGTGAGCTGTCGGTTTGGCTCTGCCCACCTCGCAGCCTATTGGTCACTTTCAGATCACATGGGAGGGACATAGGGAGTCACTCTGTTTCCTCCCCCTCTCCTCCCACTGTTTTCGGCGCTTCTCGTCTCATACGAGAAGCGCTACTGTATTCTCGGGCGCCATCTTCTTCTGGGACAGCGCTGCAGACGCCATCCTTCTCCTTCCCTGGTTCACACACAGAACCTGGGTAAGTGCACGCTGCGACTAGGTCTACACAGCGCTTGACCTTTCTCCTGCAGCAGGCTCAGGTGCAGAAATATGTCGCAATCAAAGGGAATTACAAAGGCTGACAAGAACTACTCCGTAGTATATGCCGCCTGCGCTTCATGCAATGTTTCCCTACCGTCAAAGCATGGTTCCCAATTCTGTACATCATGTGCCCAAGAGCCCATGGCTTCCTCTGTTCATGAGCCCCCTACTACCGAGCAGGAGTCCCTACCTATTTCCGATCCCAATGAGCCAGGTCCTTCAGGGTGGCCAGAATTTCTGGCACACTCCATGGACTCTCTGACTAGGGCCTTGGATACCTTCCGTAGATCCACTTCTACCCAGGGCGCCCCCTTTCCAGAGAGGGGCCCGTTAGCCTTCAGAGAGGCCTCATCTGACAGGGGCCGTCTCACGGCGTCCGCAAAGCGGTCGTCCAGAAAACGCCGCCATAATGTATCTCCCAATCCATCTAGCGGTTCAGCATCTGCGAGCTCAGATTCTCGCTCCCCCTCTCCCAGAGTCATTAGTGACCATGATTCGGAATTTGAGTCGGACATCGGTGATGATCCCAACTCGCCAGATTTTCAGGAGTCGTTAGATTCTCTTATTGAGGCAATTAATACAATCCTCAAGTTAAATGAAGAACCTGGGTCTCAGCCCAATCATCCTATCTCCTTCAAAAGAGCTAAACGTGCTCACAAGGTGTTTGGTAACCACCCTGAATTTACTGATATTGTTCAGGGACACAGGGAGCGTCCGGACAGACGTTTTTCAGGACTAAAGTCTCTGAAAGCACGATACCCATTTTCAGCAACTGTGGCGAAAGAGTGGACTGAATCTCCTGTTGTAGATCCTCTAGTATCTCGTCTATCTTCAAAAACCTTACTCTCTGTTTCTGATAGTTCATCCATTAAGAACAATTCAGATAAGCAGATTGACAACCTCGCCAAATCAATTTTTGAGGCGGCCGGAGCATCTCTCTCTCCCTCCTTTGCAGCCACCTGGGTGGCAAGGGCCATGGTGGCTTGGGTTGAGAGTCTAGTCAAAATGACTAGTGATATCCCTCTTTCACCCGAGGCACGTAATCTGGCCTATCAGATTACCCGAGCAGGTGACTACATGGTTCATGCGTCCCTAGATGCAGCTAATTGCGCTGCTCTCACTGCCGCCAATGCTATCGCCATTCGGAGAACCCTCTGGCTCCGAGAGTGGCGTGCAGACGCTGCTTCAAAGAAAACTTTGACTTCATTGCCTTATCATTCAGGACGTCTTTTTGGAGATCGCCTTGATCAGATTATTTCTGACGCTACTGGTGGCAAAAGCAAATTTCTCCCGCAGCGCAGAGTCAATAGGCCCTTTCGGTCTCAATACCAAGGTCGTTTCCGGCCATTTCGTAGCTCCTTTAATTGGTCCCCCTCTTCGACCTCTGCTCGAGCCCCCGATCATCTCGTAGAGATAGGGGTTCGCAACCATCATCCAGATCCTCTCAGCCCTGGAGAAACAGGTCTCAGGCAGGAAATAGGAGCTCCTCTTCTCGCAAGTTGTCATCACAATGACTCCTTGCTGGGGATGGGAGACCTAAACAAGGTAGGTGGCCGCCTACTCTTGTTTCACAAAGTCTGGGGGTCAGTAGTTCAAGATCAGTGGGTTCTCGATCTAGTACACTCAGGTTACAAAATCGAGTTCTTGTCCCTTCCTCCAAGACGTTTCTTTCAGTCTCGCTTCCCCAAGTCCAAGGATCTTACAACTCCTTTTCTTCAGGCTCTGGACATGCTCCGTTCCAGCGGAGTCATCGTCTCAGTTCCTCACAACGAAAGATTCAAAGGGTTTTACTCAAACCTCTTTGTGGTTCCCAAGAAGGACGGCTCCTTGCGTCCCATTCTGGACCTAAAATTGCTGAACAAATTCATCAGAGTCCGTCATTTCAGGATGGAATCCCTCCGTTCTGTTGTCGCATCTCTAGAAAGGAAGGAATACTTGCCGTCTATCGACATCAAGGATGCGTATCTGCACATTCCAATTTTCAGCGGACATCAAAAGTTTCTGCGTTTTGCTGTCGGAGAGGATCATTTTCAGTTTGCCGCTCTGCCCGTCGGTCTCGCAACTGCCCCCAGAGTGTTCACAAAGGTCATGGCGGCCGCCATGTCAATTTTACACTCTCGGGGTGTGGTAGTCCTCCCGTACCTGGACGACCTACTTATAAGAGGTCCGACTTTTCGAGCCTGCGAAGAGAGCGTCGAAATCACTATCGACACCCTCTCCCGCCTTGGTTGGCTTCTCAATTTAGACAAGTCTCTTCCCACTCCCTCCCAGAAAATTTATTTTCTGGGAATGATTTTGGATACCTCCCAAGGATTGGTATCTCTCCCTCCAGAGAAAATTATCTCTCTAAAGCGGGGAGTGCTCCTGCTGTCGCAAAACCGCCCTCATTCTCTGCGGAGCGCCATGCAGGTCCTCGGGAAAATGGTAGCTTCCATCGAAGCAGTACCTTTCGCCCAGTTTCATCTCCGCCCTCTTCAACAGGAGTTGATATCAGTCTGGGACAGGAACCCAGCGTCTCTAGGTCGCCGCTTCCGTCTGTCTCCCACAGTCAGAAGCTCCTTAAGATGGTGGATGAATGCCTCATCACTGAATCACGGAAAATCTTTCCTGCCTGTCCATTGGCTGGTGGTGACCACCGATGCCAGTCTCCTCGGATGGGGAGCTGTGTTTCTTCACCACACGGCTCAGGGCCGCTGGTCTCTACCAGAGTCCCGTCTCCCAATCAACATCCTAGAGATCAGAGCTATCAAGTTAGCTCTCGTGCACTTCCATCATCTCCTGGCCGGTCGTCCCATCAGGATTCAGTCAGACAACGCCACAGCCGTGGCGTACATCAACCGTCAGGGGGGCACTCGGAGCAGAACAGCGATGCTCGAGGTATCGCACATTCTCCGCTGGGCCGAGGAAAACCGCTCTCTCATCTCCGCGGTTCACATTCCAGGTGTGGACAATTGGGAAGCCGACTTCCTAAGTCGCCAGGGCCTAGACTCAGGAGAAATGGTCCCTGCACCCGGATGTGTTCCATCTTATTTGCCAGCGATGGGGCATGCCGGACGTAGACCTCATGGCATCCAGACTGAATGCCAAGGTTCAGACTTTCATAAGTCGCTCTTGCGATCCACTAGCCGTCGGCTCGGATGCGCTAGTCCTCCCTTGGAGTCAATTTCGCCTTCCTTACATCTTTCCTCCTCTTCCGTTAATCCCCAGGGTGATTGGGAAGATCAAGGCAGAAGGCGTTCCTCTCATTCTGGTCGCTCCGGACTGGCCTCGCCGTCCGTGGTATGCGGAACTAGTGCGTCTGCTCGCAGACGTTCCCTGGAGATTGCCAGATTGGCCGGACCTCCTCTCACAGGGTCCGATTTACCATCACAATTCAAAAGCGCTGAATTTGACGGTATGGCCATTGAAGCCTGGATCTTAACTCAGGCTGGGTTTTCTCACAAAGTCATCTCTACAATGATCAATGCCAGGAAGCCGGCTTCCGCCCGCATTTATCATCATGTCTGGAAGACATTCCTTTCTTGGTGTGAGAACAAAGGTCGTTCACCTTTGGTTTTCTCTATCCCTTCCATTCTGGAATTTCTTCAAGCAGGAATGGATTCGGGATTAGCCCTTTCTTCCCTCAAGGGCCAGATTTCTGCCTTGTCCGTCCTTTTCCAACGACGGATCGCATCTAAGTCTCAGGTCAAGACTTTTATTCAGGGAGTGTCTCATCTTGTTCCACCTTACAAGAGGCCTTTGGAGCCTTGGGATCTTAATTTGGTCCTCAGTGCCTTACAGGACTCCCCCTTCGAACCTTTGCCGGAAGTGTCCTTATCGCTTCTTTCCTGGAAGGTGGTCTTCCTAGTGGCGATTACCTCTATCAGACGAATATCGGAATTGGCAGCCTTATCTTGTAAACCTCCTTTCCTCATTTTTCACCAGGACAAGGTAGTCCTTAGGACTTCTCCGTCTTTCACGCCAAAAGTCGTTTCGGCTTTTCATATCAATGAGGAGATAGTTTTGCCTTCATTCTGTCCGACGCCAATTCACCGTACTGAAAAAGCCCTTCACACTTTAGATTTGGTGAGGGCTCTTCGAAGATACATTTCGAGAACGGCACCTTTCCGGAAATCGGATGCTCTGTTTGTGCTTCCGGAAGGACGCAGACAGGGTCTTCCTGCTTCCAAGGCCACGTTAGCGAGATGGATTCGCTCAGCGATCCAAGAGGCGTACCGTGTTAAAGGACAGCCTATCCCGGCTATGGATTAAGGCACACTCCACTCGTTCTGTGGGGGCCTCCTGGGCCATTCGGCACCAGGCTTCGGCACAGCAAGTGTGTAAGGCTGCGACTTGGTCCAGTCTTCATACTTTCGTCAAGCATTACCAAATTCATGCTCAAGTTTCTTCAGATGCGGCTCTCGGCAGACAGATTCTGCAATCAGCCGTTGCGCATCTGTAAGTTGTCTGTTGACTAGTTAAACGTTATATGCATGAGGTTCACGAGGCTTCATCTGTTGATGAGTTCCCACCCAGGGACTGCTTTGGGACGTCCCACGGTCTGTGTGTCCCCCAATGAGGCGAAGGAGAAAAGGAGATTTTTGTGTACTCACCGTAAAATCCTTTTCTCCGAGACGCTCATTGGGGGACACAGCTCCCACCCGGTTTTAACTTGTAGCCTCGTTGTTCATTTGAATTGTTGGCATATTGCACTCTGTTATGAGCTCCTACTGCTTTGGCACCAACTGGTTCAGGATTGAGCCAACAGAGGGTGTATACTGCAGGAGGAGGAGTTAATCTTTTGTGCTAATGTATTGCTTAGTGTCCTCCTAGTGGCAGCAGCATAACACCCACGGTCTGTGTGTCCCCCAATGAGCGTCTCGGAGAAAAGGATTTTACGGTGAGTACACAAAAATCTCCTTTTTCAGATGTTGATTTTTCATATATTCTTCGTCCAGTTCCTGCTGCCGTCTCGATGCTAACAGATGACTTGCTGAAATATTACCAGCGTGTGACAAGGGCAGTCCTGGGAGACGACCTGCACCTTATGAAGGTCTCTTTACTATGTAGCCAACACCACCAACCCAACACATCACTACATTAGAAATTTACATTTTTCTTCTCCTAATTTATCCTAGGTGGCACTGCAAGATTTACAGACAAACTCAAAGATTGGGGCGTTGTTGCCATATTTTGTGTACGTTGTGAGTGGGGTGAGTATATCGATACCAATGTTGTAGCAATGTCATCCGTCTGGTCATACACATTAGATCATTTCCAACTGGTATTAATGGGACCCGATAACCATCTAATGTGAATGAGCGCATAATGGTTGTCGGCCACGTTTTTCTTCTAGCGTTTTGCTCCCACGAATGACGTTTTTTAAAGCCCCACCTGCTTTATTGTTGATTTTCTGTCCATAAAATCCGTTGCGTTTATGTGCACATAACTTTATTGTACATTTTTATTTTTTTTTCAAACAAAACTGAAAAAAAGAAACCTTACACATTTACATGGAGAATTTGGTAGCAGAGGATAGTCATTTCATGTGTTATTTATGTAATTGGTAGTTTATAGATTAAAGGACTTACAAAATGTACAGCAGTTTAAGGGCCTGTGCGCACATTGCAGATTTGCTGTGTACTTGTCGCTTTTTTTTTTCTGCACAGGTTCCTAGTACCAGCAAAGTGAATGAGAATCCTGAAGTCTCATCGCACACGCTGCTTATTTTTCCCTTGCAGCATTTCGATTCATGCAGCGTTTTTGCTTCAGATTTCACCCATGTTACTGCGCAGAAGAAAAATCTGCACCAAAAACCCATGTAAAAAATGCACCAATTTTAAGCAGCATTTTCCCTGCCATGAGATGCTGAAAATATGAAAATATTTAGTGTGCACATACCCTATTACTGTATTTGCCCCATTTAGATGATGACCTAATAAATCTGAACAGTTTATATCAGATTTCCAGAGATGAGAGCTGCATGTATTAAAGGGATTGTTCTAAATACAGTGTTGCCCGGCGGCTCGGATTCTGTGAAAATTACAGACTCCTGCACTAACTTGATTTCGCCGCTCTGTGGTGTACGACGCCACCAGAAGTCATGTCACTATTCACCTGTCCTAGGACCGCTGCGGCCTGTGATTGGCTGTAGTGGCTAGATGACTTGGATAGCATCTGATTGGATGCTAATCAAGTCACCTGACCACTGCAGCCAATCACAGACCTTTTCTTCTCTTTTTTTTATTTCTAGGTGAAGTCAGTGAGCCATGATCTGGAGCAGTTGAGCCGCTTATTACAATTAGTCCGGTCTCTCCTGTCCAATCCTTACTTGTATCTGGGAAGCTATGGATGCAGCCTCATGCAGAGCGTGTTGTACTGCGTCACCGAGCCCCTCGCCGCCTCCATAAACCCCCTGAATGATCACTGGACTTTGCGAGACTATGGAGCAGGATTACTCAGTTGCATATGGTAGGAGGGATTTTTGTATACTAGTGCTGGCTGCTATAGATGAGCGCAAGCTCCCAGTGCACGAAGTGTCTGCTTACTCCAGATACTCGCCATAGGTTTGGATGCCTTCTGTCTCCGGATACTTCCCATGTGTTTCCTTTTGGAATTTGCCGTTTAGGTCTCATTTACACCTCTTCTTTTTGCCAAGGTTTTTCACTGTCAAATTATTTTTTAGGATGCTATTCGCATGTCTTTTTTTTTTTTTTCTTCCTAATCCATGGTCTGCATATACCAAAAAAAAAAAATTGAGACTTGTTTCAGTTTGATCCGATTTGGAGACCAAACTCGCCCATTCGTGCTCATCTGATTATCGCTGACTTGTTCCTTGGCGAATCTTGTGAACTTCTAGCAGTTTTTTCACATAAGAAAAACGGACACGGACCAAAAACAACCTATAAAATTTGGTTCTTTAACCTTTTTTTTTTTTTTTTTTCAAACGACTAAAAGGAACAAGCTAATTTCATGAGAGTCTACGGGTGATGGCTATCACTCTATGCCAGTTTGGTAGCATCCATTAAATCCTTTAGACTTGTACCTCCGGTGCGCACTGCAGGCCCAGTGTGAATAGACCCTTAGCTTGTAGAGCATTCATGGCTACTTTGCTGATTATCTTTTTTTATATTTTTCAGGACACATCGGGATTTGGAAGGGTCACTGTATACACAGGTTTTGCAATCTCTGCAAAAAGTTTTGGGAGACCCTGTCCGCCCTCTGTGCTCCCATTATGGAGCGGTGGTTGGTCTCCATGCCCTAGGCTGGAAGGTAAGTTTTCAGACATGTTTAGCGAACTCTTTCTATTAGCGGGATGGAACCGTATTTTCCAAGAATAACCAAATGAAAGGTACTAAACCCATCAGGACTTCAACTAGTTCATTTTTTTTTATTTTAGGCAGTAGAACAGGTGTTGTACCCTTTACTCCCAACTTACTGGGCTGGATTGCAAACCGTGCTAGATGATCACTCCATGTCCAATGCTCAGGTCAAGGCAGACGGCCATAAGGTCTACGGAGCTATTCTGGTAAGTGGCAAAGTGAACTAAAGGACCCCTTTTTCATGCTATCACCCACCTTACCAGTGACAGAATATGTACTCTGTCACCTCTGGACAGTTATCTCCCCAATGTCTAGTCTAATCATAACCTAAATGTCTTTAGGGGTCTGCAGGGACTATATATTGTTACCCTCTGTTGGCCCAGTTTGTTTCTATACTTGAGAATGAAGTATGAAATCTATGAAACGGATACTATACGATTTCATGAGTGATGGACACCACTGTATAGTATCTGCTTAATGAATGAATACATCGTAAACTTTTCAAAACCTTTTTATGACGTATTAAACAGAAACCTAGAGAGGATATATTGGATTAAACGGATGTTTAATAGTGTTCCTCATCGCCCAACGGATACAATGGAAGCTGGTTAAATATATTGCAGATGATGTATCCGATAACCCCTTATAACCAACAGGTACCGGATTCCTCTATTAGGCATCCATTAATGTCTGTTAAATGTATGGGTCCGGATTTTTTCCAAGCATATGCACAAGACGGAGGCCATTACTGTGATAGAAATATAGCCTTGCAAATATGACCGAGAGCAGCACAGGTCGCATATATTGGCATGAATAATGACTTCTTGCAACCCCCTAGGTGGCTGTGGAACGCCTTTTGAAGATGAAAGCGAGATACTGTGAGAAAGATACCGGTCCCTCACCCCACGACTCGTATTGTACGTTGCCTCCTGCTCCCACTGTGTCTCTGCTCGAGATGTACAATGAACTGTATTGTTTTTTCGGAGACAGTTTAGCCGTTCGCTTTGGCACTGGAGGAACTCCATCACAACCAGGAACCATTTCTAGAAGCCAACAGGAGCCTAAAAAGGAGTGTTCTGTGGATGGGGCGAGGAAAATGCCGCAGCTGACAGCTCATGGAGAGGAAGAAGTGACAAACCCAGGCAGACAGCTTCAACGAGCTCCAACATCATCATCATCACGCCCTCGCGGAGCTTCACGGCAGGGACAGAAGGGGCAAGGAGTGAGAGAAGCGTTTCAGAGGAGTAGACTCGCACCACGAGGATCTCCACGCTTCACCTTCCTTATCGGAGGTAGACAAGCAGGTCGTGGGGGAATGGACGGAGGTTTCAGAGTGTCTTCCAGCTGCACACTGGCCCAACGGCTACTGCTAGTCGCTATGCCCAAAAGTTGCCAATGATTGGAAGAATGACCAAGCCTGGACGCAGGGGCGCGCAAGCAGAACTTTCTCTTTATTTACCGTTGTGATGGTGATTGTACTTGGGGTTGCACCAAGACGGATCTTTGCATTAAACACTGCAGTAAATTACTATCTTGAAGACCAGAGTGCTCCTGAGCTTATTCTTCATGCCTAAGTGATTGGCACTACCAGCTTCCAGTACTGCCCCTGTAATAGATAGTAGTTGGTTGTATATGTGGGGTGCTGGAATGAATACTAAAACATGATCTTAAAGAGGTTGGATAGTTATGGCATACCCATAGGATGCACCATAAATGTCTGACGGATGCAGATCCCGTAATTGTGACCCACATCTATGTTGAAAAGAAGACCCATCATTCTATATACAACTGTATGGTAATTGTGAAAATTGCCAAGCGTGAGTTTCAAGATAGATGGCAGTACAAGCGTTTGGGACCCACATTTATCTGATGTGCCATAGACCCCCGCCGATCTGATATTAATGACTTGTCCAATGGTCTAACATCCAACACCCCCCACTGATCAGCTGTGACAATGTCCAGGGGATCACAGCTCTGTCACACTGTATCGTGGCCGCTACTTCACATCGCCCCTATTACTCGAGTGTGTATCCAGTGCTGATTTACGCTTAAGTACTAGGCTAATGACGTGAACTGACATCATCATCGATCCTGATGATGCTGTGAATCTAAAACTTGCGCCCGGTGATGCCTTTGTCTAAATAAACCCAAATATTTGGCTTGTCAGACATAAATGTTATGACATTTGCACTAGGTTTTGATTATTAAAATGAGCGTTAATGCTGTAATTGTTGTTCCTCATCCTGCACACACATAAAGACGACACTGGGCTTTAACAAGTTTATTTCTACATATATACAGGAGATGCATGAAGGTCATAGTGTACGATATGCTCCCACGGTGAGATCAAACAACTTGGCGTTGGAAACCTGTCCTTGCTTGTCTAACAAGTAGTACAGGGGTCGACCTTTAACCTTCAAGGGTATCATAGCCGGAACCTCGGAGCGGTGAGCCATGCAAGCCACGTGCTTCAAGGGGATGCTGAAGGACGAGCCAAGGCCAAACACTCCCGCCGTGGCAATGGTCACTCTCTGTCCTCCTGCATGTAGAGTCACAGCATTCACAGATCGGCGGGAGAACAGCAGGCCGGCAACTACTACAAGGGAACCTAGTGCGAGAAGTAAACCAAAAGTTACTACTAGAGCCGCCTAACCCACAATGTCACAGCCCAGTAGCGGCATGATACATAGGTTTGTGGGAGAAAGTCCATTTCAAGTTGTATTTCATTCATTCAAACACCGACTCTAAACCCGATTTATGTCACTCTAAAGTCGACAGGCGGGCGTCAATAACGTAGGAAGATCTCGGCAGACTGACATAGGTTTCTGGGAAGATATTCTACATAAGGTCTCAGTCGGAAGTCCGATTTTTGCGTACGAGTGCCATCTGTGATTTTCTCGGATACTCTTTGGGGCTGTTCACGTCTGATTTTTTTTTTTCTCCTCGAATCGAGTGGTCTGCAGATCCGATTGGGAATGTTCAATTTTGATTGGAGGGTGGGCTCAAAATCAGCAATGAATGTCAATGGGTCTTTGGAAAAAAAAAAAAAAATCAAACCGCACTTGGATGACTTAAGAGTACGGTTCTATTTTTCAAGGGCTGTCAGAATGGAGATTTTTTTTTTTTAATTTTTCCAAGTATGAGAAAATCAGCTAACACTCGGACCACACTCTGATCACAAGAATTTGTCTGATTTTCTTGTATTTTCTGAATGAGGCCTAACTTGTATCTAAAGTTTGGTTCGAGTACCAGAACTGGGCCCAAACTTGAGCCCCATTGAAAACAATCTCGACTTGAACTTTGGAATTGGAAAATCTCTCTCTGGCTCCCAAGAAATTCAAACCTGCTTCTTCACTATGAGAAACCACAATTAAAAGGGGTTTGGGGAAACCTCT
This sequence comes from Oophaga sylvatica, assembly GCA_033576555.1. Lineage (NCBI taxonomy): Eukaryota > Metazoa > Chordata > Amphibia > Anura > Dendrobatidae > Oophaga > Oophaga sylvatica. The sequence goes on from JARQOD010000010.1 coordinate 70,597,891, forward strand.
CTACCCCAGCAAGGCTGCAATTTGTTAGTTTTTTTTATTGAAAAGAGAAAAAAAATCCACAAGTTGAGCTTTAGTCATCCTCCCCTGGTCCAGCATTGCTCCTTGTGTCGGTTATGTTGTCATGTTGACAGAGCTGCAGATAATTTCTTCTGAACTCCGCGGCTTTGCCCAAGTTGATGGCAAAAGCTGAGGAGCTGAGTGAGTGGCTGCAGCGCTGTCAACGTGACATCAGCGCTGCTGACAATAACAGACACTGAGGGCAGCAGCGAACCAGGGGAGGGCGAGACACAGAGCAGCAGCGAACCAGGGGAGGGCGAGACACAGAGCAGCAGCGAACCAGGGGAGGGCGAGACACAGAGCAGCAGCGAACCAGGGGAGGGCGAGACACAGAGCAGCAGCGAACCAGGGGAGGGCGAGACACAGAGCAGCAGCGAACCAGGGGAGGGCGAGACACAAGGCAGCAGCGAACCAGGGGAAGGTGAGTAAAGAACACTGTGGATGCTAGGCGGCCCCTTTAGGTCCAGTGCATCACATATGACAGCAGGTCCTCTCCTCCCCAGGCTCTGCCTCTCTCCTCCCAGAGGTCACAGCACCTACCCACAGACAAGCAGCCGACAGTGAATACCGTCCTCCACAAGGGGGAGCCCATGTTCCTTCCTCCTTTCACGTCCTTCTCCCCGGCCTCATTCCCTCTTATGTCCCGCAATGACGTGTAACCGAAATGAGCCAAGTATGCCCAGAAGCCGGCCTGAGCCGCACAGAAGAGGCCGAGCAACGGGAAGAAGCGCGGCCTCGGGTGCCGGAACAGCAGCACATCTCGGGGCACTGGCTCTGCTTGGAAATAACGAGCGAGAAGAACAGCTCGGGATCTGTGCACCAAGAAGGAGCGAGCGTCTCCTAGCAACCGCAGGAGACCCATGCCAATTCCAATATCCCACCCCCCTCCCTGATAAACGCTGACCCCGGAGGCGCGAAGTGATGACGTCTCCACCAGGGCGGGATCACTTGGAGCGCGTGCGCAGAAGCGCAACTGAGGCTGAGTAGAAAGATGGCGTCACCCATGAGTGTTGGCCAGGATTAGGTGCTTGCTCCGAGTTCTCTTCAGTTCTCACTGACTGGGAAGGTGGAATGTGATTATTGGTCACTGGTTCGTGCTAAGTGAATGAGGAGAGGTTACAGGGACATGACTTCCACCACATGAACCCTGAAAGCATAACCATAGCTGTTCCTCCTCCATAATACTGTGTCAGAGAGCCGGGCAAAGCGCTCCAGGCGAGAAGTCACCACATTAATGGTGCTGTAAGCAAAAAGTGACCCTATTTACAGGCAAGAAGTAACATAAATGGTGGCATCTGGAGAAATAGACTCATAGCCCATAGTGGCACAACATACAATATACCTTTAACGCCAAGGCGTCATTCAGACATCAATTTTCGGGTACTAGTTTGCTGTTTTACACAACACTCTCACCTAGCCAAACCAGTTCTCCTGCTCTGCACTGCTGAGGGTCAAACACCCTGAAACACCTTTCCGCAAATGGAGTTTCTGGTTTGAGTTCATCCAGAGAAATGTTTTTTGCGTTCAAGTGCTAGCCGCGTATTTCACAGATAACACTCAACGCCGATGATAGTCTATGGGGCTGTTCACAAATCCATTTACTGAATGTTCTGCGCAAAGTTTTGGTGATATGTCCGATATTGATCTGAGCGTCAGATAAAAATTGGCAATGCAAGTCTGTTGTCACTCCCCATAGATTCAGCACCAACTGCTCCATGGTCTGAGCCAGTGTCTGACTGGGGTGCTAAGGGCCCACCAGTAACATTGACTTTGGGGGGCCCACTTTTCACCTGCATACAAATATTACACTACCCTCATTCACAAATGTACCTATATCTCTATATGATAATAAACAGTTTGGTTACTGAATGATGAGATGCTGCTTTTCTTCTGTACAGAGTGAATCAAGAGAATTATGCCAAGTGCTGCCCATACAGTGTGGTTGGGGGCCTAGATCTGCACAGGGGCCCTCCGGGGGATTCCCCTGTTACCCTATGGGCCAGTCCGAGCCAGCATGAGAAGTAATGATTTCACTTTTTTCATTCATTAAATAAACATTGAATTTCAAGTTTTAGGCACATTTTTGTGCAGTTTATTGAAAACACATTTTTGATAAGCTTTTTTTACAAAAAGAACACCAGAAGTGGTAAAAATGCACACATGCATGAAAATGCCTTCAATATGGTGTGTTTCATATTTATGTATTGACTTCTAACCAAAATGGCTGCATATGAGTTTTTCATAAAGAAATACTTGCCTATATAGACATCCTTAGGCCGGGGTCATACTTGCGAGAGCAATGTGAGAAACTTGTGCAAGTCTCTCGCATCAATACCTGGCACTGCCGTAGGCACTCGGGACCAGAGTGTGCGGCTGCATGTATTTCTAGAAATGCAGCCGCACACTCTGGTCCGAGCGCCGATGGCAGTGCCGAGTATTGATGCGAGTTTCACACAAGTGTGACCCTTCCTTAGGCTACGTGTAGACAAACATGTATTCCCTCATCCAAGATAATGGGGTCGATTATGAAAATCAGACTCTGACCAGAGTTTTAGCATAGTGGGATCAGATTCTTGAGGAGAAGATGGAGAAAAAAATGTATCCATCTTCTCCATTGTGTCAGTCTGTGGAAATCGGACTGCAATCTGATGTCATCCGAGTGCAGTCTGATGTTTTCCATGGAGTCACTGACTTGCATGGCTAAAGTGTGATCTGAATATTGGATAAAATTTGGCCCGCAGTGATTTCTCCTCAGATCGGCTCAGTCCGAGGCCGGAGTCAAACACAACGTGTAAAAAATCGGTCTGATTTTGTAATGCGATAATTGCACAACTGTTTTCCGTATGTAATCCGTTTTAAATGTGATGATGTGATTTCCTCGCATCTAAGGATCCGTGTGACATCCGTATGACTTTTCATTTCTCACTGCTTTTCTGATGAACGAATGCAATGTCTCGTGTTCTGGCGCTCGCAGCTGTCATGGTGGTTGGTGGAGTCTTGCAATGTGCTCTGAGATCCAGAGACTTAGAAATTTGGTTGGGCTAGGCAGTTACTGTTATTAATGTTTTTTTTAATAACGTATACTGTAAATAAAATCTGCTACATGCTAACATACATGTCCCTGGGTAAAAGTCAGATTATTGCAGCCCTGTAAATAATGGCCATGGATAACCCTAGTCTTTACTTCCATATCCTTTATATCCTGCGATAATGTTAGAAAACAAGTTGGTTGTCGTGCTGAATATTGTTCTTTGGGATATAGGCAGACATCTTTGGGCAGCATGGTGGCTCAGTGGTTAGCACTGTATGGTGGCTCAGTAGTTAGCACTGTTGCTTTGCACTGTTGGGATTCTGGGTTCAAATCCCACCAAGGACAACATGTACAAGGAGTTTGTATGTTCTCCCCGTGTTGGCGTGGGTCTCCTCCAGGTTCTCCGGTTCTCCTCCAGATTGTGAGCCCCAATGGGGACAGAGATGATAATGTCTGTAAAGCGCTGCGGAATATGATTATGCTATATGAGCAAATCATAATCAATAGAAATAATCTTTGATTATAGGGGTTGTCAAAGCTGAAAACACTTTCTTTGTAGGCATGGAACAAACTCCCCTTTTATTATCCCCCATAGATGCAGTGCAGGACGCTCTCTCTGTAGGTCTGCACTAGCTCCACAGGCAATGTCTGCGAAAATATCCAATAACGCACTTTTTTAGTCACCTGACCAATCGCCGTGGTCCTGTTGACACCCGGACTGGGCAAACGTTTGCTTTCAGAACTGGCGCTGTCCTCCGGAGCGGATTGCACGGACATGCGCCTCCGCTTGTTATTTTGAAAACATCTATGCCCATAATAGAATGTAAGTCCGCAAGGACAGAACCCTCTCCCCTCTGTACCAGTCTGCCAGTGTTAATGTGTGTACTGTAAATGATATCTATAACTTTGTATGTGACCCTTCTCATGTACAGCACCATAGAATTAATGGCGCTATGTAAATAATAATATAATCTATGCCTAAATCATAATGCATGGCGGAACATGCAAGGGGGTCCACAGGGCGTAAGTGGTGGTATCATCACAATCGGGCCTCATTCTGACATCTGTGTCTCATCTACGAGAGCTTTCCACGGTTGTCACTCATGTCTCTCGTACCTGTGACGGTCTATGGCGCCGTTCACATGTCCCTGATATCCCGCGGACTGAATGACCCTCGCAAAATCGCAGAGGCAGTCCCATGCTGATCCAAGTGTCAGATCAAAACCAGCAATGCAAGTCTATGGGTGCGTGAGAAAACCGCACAGCACTCGGATGACATCAGTGCGGTCACATTGTCACAGACTGTCACTGAGGGAGGAGGTGGCACTTTTTACATTTTTTTTCTCCTCGTATGAGAATAACGGCTGGCGGATGACGCTTGGATCACACGCTGTTCTCGTATGAAACAGGCGAATAAAAAAGTGACTCTGAAATTGTCGCTTATAAAAAAAAAATGAATATGGCGCAAAACTAGGCAAAAAAAAGGCACAGCATAATGATGACTCAGTTCCTATGTGGTTGCCTATTGCTTCAATTTGGAGCAAACCGCATGTGTCTTGCTTCTGTGTGTGAACACTGCCTGTACTGAATCCTGAACCCTCATCAGATCCAGACTGGAGGCGGATTAATGGATGCGCACCACAGAGCAGAAAACCCAGCACCTAATAACATAGATAACGAGTTCAGCAACTGGATTGCAAAAAGGGAAAAATCTGCAACATTTCCGCAATGAATGTGCATGAGGAGAAGCGGCTCTGGCTCTATCACTAGTCAGACAGCGCAGACTACATTTCCCATCAGCCTCCTCGGCGCGACAGGAAGTCGCAAGGCGGAAGTTGACGTTTCCTGACTAGTAAACATGGCGGCGCCTGCACAGAACCACGTGTGGGTCGGTACCGAGACTGGGATTCTGAAGGGTGAGAGTTGAGCCTTGTGCTGTGGCCCCCTTATGTCTGTGTGTGAGGGGCGGCAGTCACCACAGAGGTGGGCCTGGGCTGTGTACGTGTCCTGTGCGATCATACTGTACTATTCACATCTACAGGCGTCAACCTGGTGAAGAAGCAGGCGGCCAACTACACGGAGGTCACCTCCCTGGACCGCAGCCAGGAGATCAGCGTCATGTGCTATGGAGACCCCCAGGAGTGTGAGGTGAGAGGGACTGCATTTTGTGTAGGGGTTCTGGTCTATGAGGGCATGTGCCGGGGCCATATGTGGGGGTTCTGGTCTGTGGGGCGCGCGCTGGTGCCGTCTGGGGGTTCTGGTCTGTGGGGGCGCGCTGGTGCGTCTGGGGGTTCTGGTCTGTGGGGCGCGCCTGGTGCGTCTGGGGTTCTGGTCTGTGGGGGCGCACCCTGGTGCCGTCTGGGGGTTCTGGTCTGTGGGGGCACGCGCCTGGGGTCCCATGTGGTGGGTTCTGGTCTGTGGGTGGGCCGGTGCCGTATGTGGGGGTTTTTTGGTCTGTGGGGGCGCGCGCTGGTGTCGTATTTGGGGGTTTTGACTGTAGGGGCGCGCAGCTGGTGCGTATGTGAGGGTTCTGGTCTGTGGGGCACGCCGGTGCGTCTGGGGGTTCTGGTCTCGTGGGGGCATGCACTGGTACCGAATGTGGGGGCTCGTGCTGATGCCTAATGTAGGTGCCCTGGTCTATAAGGGCACGTGCCGGTGCGATGTGTAAGGGCCCTTATCTGTGGGGGCATGCGCTTGTCTCATATGTGGGGGTTCTGGGCTGTTTCCTGACCATCCTCAGAATCATCCTTGCCTTACGAGGCGAGAACTTGCATGGAGCCCCAGACCGAGGAAGATTGACAGTCATCTTGTGTTTCTTCCATTTTCTAATTATCGCACCAACAGTTGATGCCTTCTCACCAAGCTGCTTGTCTTTTGTCCTGTTGCCCATCCCAGCCTTGTGCAGGTCTACAATTTTCTCCCTGCTGTCCTTAAGACAGCTCTTTGGTCTTGGCCATGGTGGAGAGGTTGGATTGCGATTGAGTGTGTGGACAGGTAACAAGGTTAGAGGTGCAGTTAATACATGTAATGAGTGTTGGTGGGAAAACTTGCAGAATCAGCAGTGTATCAAATGCTTATTTTCCCCATTGTGTATATATAATGACATTTTTACACTTAAGCATCATATTCCTTCTCATGATCAAAATATTTGTATTTGCTCTGCTGATGCCTCTTTTTTTTTTCTCTTCTATGACTCCCTTTTTACATACGATTTTTGCTTTAATAAAGATCTGTACATTTTTGACAAATCTTTGTGTTATATTTGCTGAATGCCCTTTATTCTGTGATAGGGATTGTTCTCAACAGCACGTCTTATTTAGACAGGACGGTGTGCTGCCGGGAACAATGGTTTTTAAACACACTAAATGAGCTCTATACTCATTCAATGGTTGATTGCCCGTCTGTTTATTTGGGAAATGAGTGTTCCTAGCACGTTTGGACTGGGACTTAAAATTAGGCCGGGAATTTCAAAGCGCACAGGCCTATCTTAAGGTACTGCCACACTAAACAATCCCGCTAGCGATCACAATAACGACGCATACTAATGCGATCGCTAGCGGGATTGTTTCTATATCGCTAAATGCTGCCGCATTTAGCGATATAGTTAACGACGCTATCGCCGTTAGCGATCTTCTTAACGACTTTAGCGGTACAAAAGTACCGCTAAATCGCTAAGAAAAGGTGCCACACAGCGATTAGATACTTACCCAGCGGGAGCGCCGACGAGAAAATAGGGTCCGGAACGATTCCAGCGACGAGCGAGATCACAGCAGGAAGCTCGTCGCTGGAAGCTGCCGCACTGAACAACATCGCTAACAGGATCGCTAAATAGTGACGTTTTTTAGCGATCCCGTTAGCGATATTGTTTAGTGTGGCATACCCTTTACACTTTTGTTACTGATCACCAGTTTCTGTAAATATTCTTTGATTAGTGAGAGCAGAAGATCTGACGAATGAACGCAATTTCTTGTTCATTCAACAGATCCCCGTATGTAGAGGCACAGGTGTGTGTGTGTGGGGTGCCATATGTAAGGGCTCTATTCTATGGGGGCGTGCAGTACATTATTGGTAAAGTTAGGTACCAGTTTGTCAGAATGGTATAGTTATGCAGCGGTAGAGTCTGGGGATACATCACTGCCCTACACACTCCTGAACAGTCTATTATAGCAGTGTTACGGTCCTTTTTGGAGCTGTTCTAGCTGCGCTGTTATGATCCAATCTCTCTATATTATAATATATATATATATATATTTATTTTTTTAATATTTATTTATTTTTTTACGTATGAAATATATATTGCAATGACATTTTGTTTCACTTCCATGTCAATTCAGGTGCTGCTGGGCCTCCGAGATGGGACTGTGCGAGTCTTCAACACTGAAAAATCAAAATTTACTGAATTTCATGAGTGCAGAGGCGGCGAGGGAGTATTTCGGGGTCTTGGTGTGCTTGACAAGTGAGTAACTGCTGAACATGGACACATATTAGGTGAGGAAATCGGGTTGTTGTAGTGCAAGAAGATTTACATAATAGGGAATCTAGATTGTGAACGCCAATGAGGACAGTACTGATGTCTGTAAAGCGCTGTGGAATTAATGGCGCTGTTGTGAATGGGTTTGAGATGAGTTCTGAGCAGAGGCTCCCTCTGGTGGTTACAAGCGGTACTAGTGTGGATTGTGAGGACTGGGAATCAGGTGTTACTGATTGGTCTTATATAAGGGAGTCATTTTCCCATCAGGGTTGCCGGTGATCAATTGTTCTGGTCTGAATCCTTCTTTCCAGTTTCCCTTGTAGCCTGCTGTGTCGTGTCTGCATCTCCTGCTATCAGATAAGACAATTTCTTATTTTGTGTTTTTGCTATATTTTTGCATTTTGTCCTGCACTTCTGTGGGGGCCTTCTGGGTCCCCTCCGGGGGCTTTTGCCCTCTCAGTTTAGTCCAGCCACTGTGTTTTGTACTTTTGCTTTTTCCAGTTTTTTTTCAGTGGCTGCTGTTTTGATTTTTTTTACACCAGAGAACTAATTTAGGTGGTAGAGGTCGTGTGATCTCAGGTGATTTTGAAATTAGTAGAGTTGGTGTTTTTTCAGGGTTTTCTGAGATTGCAGTAAGTACCCTTCCTGTCCTTTTCTATTTAGATAGTTTGGGCCCCAGCGTTTGCTCATACTATTTTCTTTCTGTGTCAGTATTTCCTCTTGTCTAACTGCCATTACATGTTTGGGGGCTTTCTATTATCTTTGGGGTTCTGCTCCGTGGCAGATAGCTTTCCTATTTCTATCTTTAGGTGTAGTTAGTTTCTCAGGCTGTGACGAGGCGTCTAGGACCAACGTAGGAACGCTCCACGGCTGCCTCTAGTTGCGGTGGTTAGTCAGGGTACTGCAATCTCATAGATTCCTAACTGCTCTGGTGTATTTCCTTTTTTACCTGCACTCCTCAGCTACCGTAACATAACAGTATCACCGGCCTTAAAAATTGTATGGTACTCACAGAAGGGAAAAAATATTTTGAAGGAAGAAAAGTTGTCAGAGATATTTTTCTGTTTGTTGCATTTTTTTTTTTTTTCCCTCTGTATCTCTGGGTGCTGGGGAGGATCTTTTCTCTCAATGGAGTTTGCACAGTTGTCTGGCCGTGTGGATCAGCTTGCCACTGAGGTTCGGAGTATTGCTATCTATCTTGCTGGGTTGCCTGTTGTGGAACCTAGGATTCCCATGCCAGATTTGTTTTTAGGGGATCGAGCTAAGTTTCAGAATTTCAAAAATAATTGTAAATTGTTTCTTCCCTTAAAATCTAAGTCCTCAGGAAACGCAGCGCAGCAGGTTCAAATTATCATCTCTCTCCTGCGCGGCGATCCTCAGGATTGGGCTTTTTCCCTGACACCTGGGGATCCTGTTTTGAGTGATGTTGATGCGTTTTTTTCAGGCTTTGGGGTTATTGTACGATGAGCCTAATGTCACTGATCAAGCTGAAAAAGCCTTGTTGGCATTAAATCAGGGGCTTGATGACGCTGAGTTATACTGTCAGAGATTCCGTAGGTGGGCAGTCCTGACCAAATGGAATGACGACGCTTTGGCGGCCCTTTTCCGGAAGGGTCTGTCGGATAATGTAAAGGATGTTATGGTGGGATTCCCTGTCCCCTCTGGTCTCAATGATTCTATGTCATTAGCGATTCAAATTGACAGACGTTTGCGTGAGCGGAGAAGTATGCGTGGAGTGGTGTTGCCTTGTGAGCCAGCTGCTGAGCCCATGCAGTGTGATGGAGTGGTGTCTGGGGCCAGCGTCATGAGTTTCGAAAGCGCAATGGGTTATGTTTCTACTGTGGTGATGCCTCTCATGCTATTTCAGTCTGCCCTAAGCGGGGAAGACATTTTGCACGCTCAGTTGTCTTGGGTAGTGTTCAGACTAAGTTTTTATTAACTGTCACTCTGATATGCTCTCTGTCCTCATTTTCTGCTCAGGCTTTCGTTGATTCTGGAGCAGCTATTAACCTGATGGATTATGATTTTGCTAAACGTTGTGGGTTTCCCTTGATACCCCTACAGAAGTCTATTCCTTTACTGGGGATCGATTCTACCCCTTTGGCTGAGAATAAACCCCAGTTTTCTACTCAGGTGATAATGAGGGTTGAACCTGATCACCAGGAGTGCTGCAAATTTTTGGTTCTATATAATCTGCATGACATTATAGTGCTGGGTTTCCCTTGGTTACAGTCTCATAATCCTGTTTTGGATTGGAAATCTGTGTCTGTAACCAGTTGGGGCTGCCAATGTGTTAATACCAACACTCCTGTTTTTTCTGCCTCCCCCCAAGCTCAGGATGTTCCTGACTTTTTGTTTGATTTTTCTGATGTGTTTAGCGAAAGTAAATCTGCATCCTTACCTCCCCATAGGAGCTATGACTGCGCTATTGAATTAGTGCCAGGTAGTAAATTCCCTAAAGGTCGCCTTTTTAACTTGTCTGTACCTGAACATGACGCTATGCGGTCTTATATCAAGGAGTCATTGGAGAAGGGTCATATCAGACCATCCTCTTCACCCTTAGGTGCCGGTTTTTTCTTTGTGGCCAAAAAAGATGGTTCATTAAGGCCGTGTATTGATTATCGTCTCTTGAACAATATTACTGTGAAATATCAATACCCGTTACCCTTGATTTCTGACCTGTTTTCCAGGGTGAAAAACGCTACTTGGTTTACCAAGCTTGACCTCAGGGGGGCGTATAACCTTATTCGCATTAAGCACGGGGATGAATGGAAGACGGCATTTAACACCCCTGAAGGGCATTTTGAGTACCTTGTGATGCCCTTTGGGCTCACTAATGCTCCTTCCGTCTTCCAGTCCTTCATGAATGACATTTTCAGGGATTTTGTGGACAAGTTTCTGATTGTTTATTTGGATGATATCTTGATTTTTTCTAATGACTGGGACTCTCATGTGAAACATGTTCGAACTGTGTTCCAGATTTTGAGAGAGAATGCTCTGTATGTGAAGGGATCAAAGTGTCTTTTTGGCGTACAGAAGATCTCATTTCTGGGATTCATTTTGTCCCCATCTGTTATTGAAATGGACCCGGTCAAGGTTCAGGCCATCTGTGATTGGGTCCAACCTACTTCATTAAAGGCTCTTCAGAGATTTTTGGGTTTTGCCAATTTTTATCGTAAATTTATTGGTAATTTCTCGGTTATTGTTAAACCATTAACTGATTTGACCAGAAAGGGTTCTGATGTGGTGAATTGGCCTCCTGAGGCAGTCTCTGCGTTTCAGGAACTTAAGCAGAGATTCACTTCTGCTCCTGTTCTACGGCAGCCTGATGTTTCTCTGCCATTTCAGGTGGAGGTTGATGCCTCTGAAATTGGGGCAGGTGCCGTTTTGTCCCAAAAAGATCCAGAGACCTCTAAAAGTAACCCTTGTGCCTTTTTCTCTCGAAAATTTTCTCCTACTGAACGTAATTATGACGTGGGTAATCGGGAGTTATTGGCCATGAAGTGGGCTTTTGAAGAGTGGAGACATTGGCTGGAGGGAGCCAAACATCAGGTGGTGGTCCTTACGGACCATAAGAATCTGGTCTATCTGGAATCTGCCAAGCGACTCAATCCTAGACAGGCCAGGTGGGCCTTGTTTTTCACACGTTTTAATTTTGTGGTTTCCTTTCTTCCTGGCACTAAGAATGTTAATGCCCTCTCGAGGAGTTTCCTTGCGGACTCTCCTGAGCTATCTGATCCCTCTGTTATTTTGAAGGAGGGTGTAGTTCTTTCCGCCATCTCGCCCAATTTGAGACTTGCTCTGGAGGGGTATCAGGAGGATAGGTCCGAGCGCTGCCCTGTTGGAAAATTGTTTGTCCCGGACCAATGGAAAAAGAGTGTGATGTCTGAGATTCATTGTTCCGCATTGGCTGGGCATCCCGGAATTTTTGGTACCAGAGACTTGGTTAGTCGGTCCTTTTGGTGGTCTACCTTGTCTCGCGATGTCAGGGAATTTGTGCAGTCCTGCGGGACTTGCTCTCGCTCCAAGCCTTGCTCTCGCTCTAGTGGTTTGTTGATGCCATTGCCTGTGCCCAAGAGACCATGGACCCATATCTCTATGGATTTCATTTCCGATCTTCCTGTTTCTCAGAGAATGACCACCATCTGGGTAATTTGTGATAGGTTTTCCAAAATGATACATCTTGTGCCATTACCTAAGTTGCCTTCCTCCTCTGAATTGGTGCCGTTGTTCCTTCAGCACGTGGTTCGTTTACACGGCATTCCTGAGAACATTGTGTCTGACAGAGGAGTCCAGTTTGTTTCCAGATTTTGGAGGACTTTTTGTTCTAAACTGGGTGTTCAATTGTCTTTCTCCTCGGCATTTCATCCTCAGACCAATGGTCAAACTGAGAGAACAAACCAGACATTGGAGACTTATCTAAGATGCTTTGTGTCTGCTGATCAGGATGACTGGGTCTCTTTTTTGCCTTTGGCTGAGTTTGCTCTTAATAATAGGGCTAGCTCTGCCACTTTGATGTCTCCGTTTTTCTGTAATTCTGGGTTTCACCCTCGATTTTCTTCAGGACAGACGGAGGCTTCTGTCTGTCCAGGTGTTGACTCTGTTGTTGAGCGTATGCAGCAGATTTGTGACCAGGTAGTGGAGAGGTTGTCCCTCTCTCAGGAGAGGGCCCAGCGGTTTGCTAACCGGCATAGGACTGATGGTCCTCGGTTTAAAGTGGGGGACTTAGTCTGGTTGTCCTCAAAGAATATTCCTATGAGAGTAGCATCTCCTAAATTTAAGCCTAGGTTCATTGGACCTTATAAGATCATGGAGATTATTAATCCTGTTTCTTTTCGTTTGCTTCTTCCAGGGACATTTAAGATCCATAACGTGTTCCACAAGTCCTTGTTGAAGAGGTTTGTTGAGCCAGTGGTTCCTGCTGCTGTGCCTCCTGACCCTGTTTTGGTTGAGGGCAATCTGGAGTATGTGGTTGAGAAAATATTGGATTCTCGTTTTTCTAGACGAAGACTCCAGTATTTGGTTAAATGGAGAGGTTATGGTCAGGAAGACAATTCTTGGGTGTTTGCTTCGGACATCCATGCTAGGAGACTTATCCGTGCGTATCATAGAACTCATCCTGACCGACCTGGTTGCTCAAATGAGGGTTCGGTGACCCCTCCTCAAGTGGGGGGTACTGTTGTGAATGGGTTTGAGATGAGTTCTGAGCAGAGGCTCCCTCTGGTGGTTACAAGCGGTACTAGTGTGGATTGTGAGGACTGGGAATCAGGTGTTACTGATTGGTCTTATGTAAGAGTCATTTTCCCATCAGGGTTGCCGGTGATCAATTGTTCTGGTCTGAATCCTTCTTTCCAGTTTCCCTTGTAGCCTGCTGTGTCGTGTCTGCATCTCCTGCTATCAGAGAAGACAATTTCTTATTTTGTGTTTTTGCTATATTTTTGCATTTTGTCCTGCACTTCTGTGGGGGCCTTCTGGGTCCCCTCCGGGGGCTTTTGCCCTCTCAGTTTAGTCCAGCCACTGTGTTTTGTACTTTTGCTTTTTCCAGTTTTTTTTCAGTGGCTGCTGTTTTGATTTTTTTACACCAGAGAACTAATTTAGGTGGTAGAGGTCGTGTGATCTCAGGTGATTTTGAAATTAGTAGAGTTGGTGTTTTTTCAGGGTTTTCTGAGATTGCAGTAAGTACCCTTCCTATCCTTTTCTATTTAGATAGTTTGGGCCCCAGCGTTTGCTCATACTATTTTCTTTCTGTGTCAGTATTTCCTCTTGTCTAACTGCCATTACATGTTTGGGGGCTTTCTATTATCTTTGGGGTTCTGCTCCGGGGCAGATAGCTTTCCTATTTCTATCTTTAGGTGTAGTTAGTTTCTCAGGCTGTGACGAGGCGTCTAGGACCAACGTAGGAACGCTCCACGGCTGCCTCTAGTTGCGGTGGTTAGTCAGGGTACTGCAATCCCATAGATTCCAACTGCTCTGGTGTATTGCCTTTTTTACCTGCACTCCTCAGCTACCGTAACATAACATGGCGCCATATAAGTGAGTAAAATAAATAGTGCAGTGGAAATGTGTTTATCATTCTGCCGCCCTGCTCCTCATCAATCAATATTAGACCAGTGGGGGTCCGACACCCAACACATCCACAGATTAGTTGTTGTCACCCATGCCAGTGATATTATGTAAACAGTAAAAAAAAAAGCAGTATATGATTTCTGAAATCCCATTCACTTTGCTGGTACTGAGAAATACTGTGTTTTTATTTTGTTTTTTCACGTTAATAAAGCAAAACGTCATGTGAACAAGTCCTGAATTTGCAAATAGCCTAATGTGACTCCAAGGCAAAAGCTCTGGAGATGCTTATTAGAGAGTAATGGAAATCTTCTGGTGCATTGCTCTAAATAAAAACTTATTATAGCAGTTAACTACCTATTGTAAGTTATAAGAAAGGCCTTCCCATTAAAGCCATGGCTTGGCACTCTGGATTCTTTGCATTGCTGATCATTAGGAATCTTTTCTTTTTCAGTGCTCTTGTAACCTGTGTGGAGTCCGGACTGCTAAAGGTGTGGAAAGAAGGATCAAATGAAAATGTGAGTTGAGACTGAATAAAGTATTTGATTTTCCATGTGCTTTTCCTTGCATAATATGGTTTGTCATTATTGCATTCTTGCATATTTTGGTACAGTGTAACGGTGTTACTTGCAAATAACTTCCCTATCAGAAAGAAAATGTTACATTGAAGTTAGTCCTGCTTTGCTCATCAACTGATACCGATCAGTCGTGCAGGCGACCCAGCAGACATTAGTAAATGGGTGATCATGTCGCTGGCCCAACTTGCTTTTCTATGCAGAAGTGAGCAGAGGCAGAATACCCCTTTAGGGATAGGGCCCCTAGTCTAGGAAGACTGCCATAATTAGTTGTCTTGCAGGTGATTGACTGTATTAACCCCTTAACCCCCAAGGGTGGTTTGCACTTTAATGACCGGGCCAATCTTTACAATTCTGACCACTGTCCTTTTATGAGGTTATAACTCTGGGACGCTTCAACAGATCTTGGCGATTCTGAGATTGTTTTCTCGTGACATATTATACTTCATATTAATGGTAAAATTTATTCGATATAACCTGCGTTTATGGAAAAAAAAAAAAAAAAAAGGCGAAAATTTTGAAATTTTCAAACTTTGAATTTTTATGCCCTTAAAATAGAGAAATATGTCACACAATATAGTTACTAAATAACATTTCCAACATGTCTACTTTACATCAGCACAATTTTGGAAACAATTTATTTTTTTTTGTTATGAAGTTATAAGGGTTAAAAGTTGACTAGCGATTTCTCATTTTTACAACACCATTTTTTTTTTAGGGACCACATCACATTTGAAGTCACTTTGAGGGGTCTATATGATAAAAAATAACCAAAAGTGACACCATTCTAAAAACTGCACCCCTCAAGGTGCTCAAAACCACATTCAAGAAGTTTGTTAACCCTTCAGGTGCTTCACAGGAATTTTTGAAATGTTTAAAATAATTAACTTTTAACTTTTTTTTCACAAAATATTTACTTCAGATCCAATTTTTTTTATTTTACCAAGGGTAACAGGAGAAATTGGACCACAAAAGTTGTTGTGCAATTTGTCCTGGGTACGCGGATACCCTATATGTGGGGGTAAACCACTATTTGGGTGCATGGCAGAGCTCGGAAGGGAAGGAGCGCCGTTTGACTTTTTCAACGCAGAATTGGCTGGACGCCATGTCGCGTTTGGAGAGCTCCTGATCTGCCTAAATAGTGGAAACCCCCCACAAATGACACCATTTTGGAAACTAAACCCCTCAAGGAACTTATCTAGATGTGTGCTGAGCACTTTGAACCCCCAAAGGCTTCACAGAAGTTTATAACGTAGAGCTATAAAATTCAAAAATCAGATTTTTTTTTTTCACAAAAATCATTTTTTCACCCCTAATTTTTATTTTCCCAAGGGCAACAAGACCACAAAAGTTATTGTACAATTTGTCCTGAGTATTCTGATACCCCATATGTGGGGGGAACCACTGTTTCGGCGCATGGCAGAGCTCGGAAGGGAAGGAGCGCCGTTTGACTTTTTCAATGCAGAGTTGGCTGGAATTGAGATCAGATGCCATGTCATGTTTGGAGAGCCCCTGATGTGCCTAAACAGTGGAAACCCCCCAATTCTAACTCTGACCCTAACCCCAACACACCCCTAACCCTAATCCCAGCCCTAGCCATAACCCTAACCACAAACCTAACCCTAACACACCCCTAACCCTAATGAGAAAATGGAAATAAATGCATTTTATTAATTTTATTATTTTTCCCTTACTAAGGGGGTGATAAAGGGGGTTTGATTTACTATTTATAGCGGGTTTTTATGATTGGCAGCTGTCACACTAAAAGACGCTTTTTATTGCAAAAAATAGTTTTTGCATCACCACATTTTGAGAGCTATAATTTTTGCATATTTTGGCCCACAGTCATGTGAGGTCTTATTTTTTGCGGTACGAGGTGACGTTTTTATTGGTACCATTTTTGAGCACGTGACATTTTTTTTATCGCTTTTTATTACGATTTTTGGGAGGTTAGAATGAACAAAAACAAGCAATTCATGAATTTCTTTTTGGGGGGGCGTTTGTACCGTTCCGCGTGTGGTAAAATTGATAAAGCAGTTTTATTCTTCGGGTCAGTACGATTACGGTGATACCTCATTTATATAATTTTTTTATGTTTTGGCTCTTTTATACAATAAAATTTTATATAGAAAATAATTATTTTTGCATCGCTTTATTCTGCGAGCTATAACTTTTTTATTTTTTCGCTGATGAATCTGTATGGAGGCTCGTTTTTTGCGGGACAAGATGACGTTTTCAGCAGTACCATGTTTATTTATATCGGTCTTTTTGATCGCGTGTTATTCCACTTTTTGTTCGGCGGTATGATGATAAAGCAGTTTTTTTGCTTAGTTTTTTTTTTTTTTTAAGGGGTTCACTAAAGGGGTTAACTAGTGGGACAGTTTTATAGGGCCGGTCGTTACGGACGCGGTGATACTAAATGTGTACTTTTATTTTTTATTTTTTTTTAATTTACATAATGTGTTTATTGAGGAAATATTTTTTAAAATTTATTTAGGGATTTTTTTAATAAATATTTTTACACATGTTTGTTTTTTTTACATTTTTGCATTGTCCCAGGGTGGGACATCACTATATAGTGTCAGATCACTGATCTGACATTTTGCAGAGCACTGTGTCAGATCAGCGATCTGACAGGCAGTGCAGGAGGCTTGCTGTCGCCTTCTCTCAGCAGGCACTGACAAGCTGCCTCCCTGCAGGACCTGGAAGGATCCCTCGGCCATCTTGGATCCGGGGGCCTCCAGGGAGGAGGCCCTCGGAACAACGCGATCACATTGCGTTGCTCTGAGGATCTCAGGGAAGCACGCAGGGAGCCCCCTCCCTGCGCGATGCTTCCCTATGCCACTGGAACGCTGTGATCATGTTTGATCGCAGTGTTCCGGGGGTTAAAGTGCCGGGAGCAGTCCCTAACCGCTCCTTGCACTTAGTGCCGGGTGTCGGCTGTGAGAATCGACTGACACTCGGCCGCAATCGGCCACGCTCCCTCCCGAGAGCGCGGCCGATCGCATATGGCGTACTATCCCGTCCAGGGTCAATAAGGCCCAGGGCACATGGACGGGATAATACGTCTAAGGTCAGAGAGGGGTTAACGTACCAAACAAATATCCAAAAGCAGATATTGCCCTGTTGCAGACTCACATGGAAAAATCTATGTAATTTATTTGTGCACTTAAATATGTTCTCCAGCTGGAAGTGCAAGTCGGTGCCGCGGTAGAGAAAATGCGGCTATGCGATACTCAGCGTCACAAAGTAGGAACTGGAGGCAAAGAGAATGACCTAAAAATCTGGGATCTGCAGAGACCAGAAGAGCCGATCTTCAGAGCCAAAAATGTAAGTTGTAAGGGACATTTTGGCATGTTTGTAAAGTTTTACAAGTATGAAGGTATTAAAGGGCTATTCCATTCAAAAGTAACAATACCTCTATAGCCAAGAGTCCGAGATGTAAAGTAATGGAAATTGGCAATGGCTGATGCTGCTTTGCTACGACGTGATGGAAGCAGGCTTGTCCTTGCAGCCACTTACTTGGACGGGTATTCAATCTTCTTGCTCCCATCCAAATGCCACAGATAACTAATGCCGCGGGTCCTGCTAATCGATTCGCACCAAGTCTTTCTGGTGCAAATTATAGTAGACTTGCCAGGAGGCATTTGGCCATGTTCCTCCCTACTAAGCCTTACCTATAAATATTTTTTTTTTTCTTGTGAAAAGGCGAAGTTGTGCACAAAAAAAAAGTTCAAACATTTGTAGGTTTTTTATTTTTGTTTTCCCCACCAGAAAATTGTCGTACATGCATGTTTCCCCGCAAAGCACACTGCTCAAAAAAATAAAGGGAACACTCAAATAACACATCCTAGAGATCCGAATGAATGAAATATTCTCATTGAATACTTTGTTCTGTACAAAGTTGAATGTGCTGTCAACAAAATCACACAAAAATCATCAATGGAAATCAAATTTATTAACCAATGGAGGCCTGGATTTGGAGTCACACACAAAATTAAAATGGAATGTAATGTCCTTAAAACAAGTCAAAATGATGCTCAGTAGTGTGTGTGGCCTCCACGTGCCTGTATGACCTCCCTGGGCATGCTCCTGATGAGGCAGCGGATGGTCTCCTGAGGTATTTCCTCCCAGACCTGGACTAAAGCATCCGCCAACTGCTGGACAGTCTGTGGTGCAATGTGACGTTGGTAGATGGAGCGAGACATGATGTCCCAGATGTGCTCAATCGGATTCAGGTCTGGGGAACGGGCGGGCCAGTCCATAGCTTCAATGCCTTCATCTTGCAGGAACTGCTGACACTCCAGCCACATGAGGTCTGGAATTGTCCTCCATTAGGAGGAAGTCAGGGCCAACCGCACCAGCATATGGTCTCACGAGGGGTCTGAGGATCTCATCTCGGTACCTAATGGCAGTCAGGAACCTCTGGCGAGCACATGGAGGGCTGTGCTCGCATTGATGTGCCGTCCTGGATGAGCTGCACTACCTGAGCCACTTGTGTGGGTTGTAGAGTCCGTCTCATGCGACCACGAGTGTGAAAGCACAATCAACATTCAAAAGTGACCAAAACATCAGCCAGAAAGCATTGGTACTGAGATGTGGTCTGTGGTCCCCACCTGCAGAACCACTCCTTTATTGAGTGTCTTGATAATTGCCAATAATTTCCATCTGTTGTCTATTCCATTTGCACAGCAGCATGTGAAATTGTCAATCAGTGTTGCTTCCTAAGTGGACAGTTTGATTTCACAGAAGTTTGATTTACTTGGAGTTATATTCTGTTGTTTAGGTGTTCCCTTTATTTTTTTGAGCAGTGTATATTACGTAGTGCTAGAATCTACCTCCCCTCCCCCCTTTTAGCATTCTAGAAGCTTGATTCCGGATAAATAAATGATCGAGACGGAATTCTCCCAACAAATTGATCTATACCTGGGCTTCACAAAATGTAATGGTGTACAATATACCTCTGCTGCGGTCACTAAGATTAGCACGGAGTTACTGCACCGTTCTGCACTCGACATATACAGGCTTTATAATTTGTCATGTTTTTTTACTTGCATATATTAAACTCCACATTGCATCATGCTCATCTTCCTCCAGGTCAGGAATGACTGGTTAGATCTCCGGGTGCCTGTTTGGATTCGTGACCTGGATTTTATTCCAGAGTCAGATAAAATAGTGACGTGCACGAGTCATCATCAGGTGAGTGTGAAGTTTTTGCTGTCACTATTGTTATGGATGGTACAAAATTATATGAAACTTGCTTTTTAGCATTAATTTAAAATCTAATTGCTCATTTTGAAGCGTGGAGTCATAACTGACTGAATTCACTCTTGGCAGGTAAGAATATATGATCCCAGCTCCACACAGAGACGGCCGGTTCTGGAGGTTCTTTTTGGAGAAGATCCTTTGACTGCTTTGAGCATCACTCCAGACGGCAGGTAATCTTGTGGCCAGACAATGTGTGCACATTTAGCTGCTTGATGGTTTAAAGGCTAAACAGCGGCGGTGCAGTAACATAACCTGTTTCTGTCCACCGTTGTGTGACATTTGCATTTGGAGTGGATGTTTCTACAGGTGGGATACCCAGCAAATTCTGGTTTACATTTTCAGGTTGAAAAATACACTGGCAATTACAGTACCAGCATGGTGGCTGAGATTTTATTAAATCACATCCACACAGGAA
This sequence comes from Oophaga sylvatica, assembly GCA_033576555.1. Lineage (NCBI taxonomy): Eukaryota > Metazoa > Chordata > Amphibia > Anura > Dendrobatidae > Oophaga > Oophaga sylvatica. Next base: position 70,617,771 of record JARQOD010000010.1, read on the forward strand.
AAACTGCATCTTAAACTAAGCAGATCTGCTATCAGTGTTTTATTTTTTTATTTTTTATACTCCAGATTTCACGATTTCCAATGCTTTCCTTTTAATTCTCCCAGTGCTACATTGAAATGACTGGTCTGTTCAGAATTGCTGTAAAATTGCTTCGTTACCACCGTGCAATAAGTTTTTGAAATATTAATCTTGTTCTGATAATTATGATAAAACTGTAAAATGTATTTCACTGTGACTTGTATTGTGATCTAAAGTTACTGCGTAGCTCTAATGGAAGGAAAAAAAACTCACGTGTAATTTTTAGGGTAAGGCCTGGTTCAGATGACCATGTTTCAGTCTGTAAACGGACCACAATGCACAGATTGACCACAGATATCCCTACCCAAACTCGCAGCCTCATGTATTCCTATTCGGCTGTAAGTAAATCGTGAGACCCATGGTCATTTGTGCGTTGCAGTGCATATATGGACCGTGAAAAATGGCCGTCTAAACTCGGGCTAGATTCAAATATCTGTATTTCAAAGCCCACAATACCCAGAACAAGCGCTGGACTCCAGGCCTGAGTGAATGGCTTCATTGGCATGTATGAAGCCGTGTGTTGGGGTCAGTAGACCTGCAGTTGGGCCGGGAATCAGTTTGGATTCAGTGCAATGCTGTATTCATGGTCTTGTAAAATAACACTGCAGTAGAGTAAAAACCTCTTTATTAAGCACAGTAAAATAACCGTATTCCCATCCATTTCCTTTCATGTACAGGTCTGTAGTGGTTGGAAACTCTCATGGTCAAATGGGTGTGATTGATCTGAGGAAAGGTAAGATGTACTTTAGTCATAGTAACGTATTGAATCTTCTGTTTTGTAATATATTCTAATTTATTATATTTTAATTTTTCATATTTTCAGGTCGTCTGCTGTGTGCACTGAAAGGAAATGCGGGCTCTGTGCGATCCATCCAGTGTCACAAATCTATGCCTGTGGTGGCTTCCTGCGGCTTGGACAGATTCATGAGACTCCATAGCTTAAATGACAAGAAGCTTTTGCATAAGGTTTGTGATTCAGTATTATTTCTGCTAAATGTGTCGCAGCTGCATATTCTGCATTGTTGTACACAGTTTCAGTAGCCATAAGTCCCTTTGCCCAATAGGACTCAGGATAATTATCCTTACTTAAAAAAAAAAATATATACTGTATATATCAGGGGCTTATCTACAGCATTCTGTAATGCTGTAGATAAGCCCCCGATGTTACCTGAAAGAGAAGAAAAAACAAGTTATATTATACTCACACAGGGGCGGTACGGCATCCGATTCGGTCCGTAGGGAGTCACGGCCCGGTCTGGCGCCTCCCATCTTCTAGCGAAGACGTCCTCTTCTTTGCTTCCAGACGTGGCTCCGGCGCACTGCTCTGTCCTGTTTGAGGGCAGAGTAAAGTACTGCAGTGCGCAGGCGCCAGACCTCGCTGACCTTTCCCTGCGCACTGCAGTACTCTGCTCTGCCCTCAACAGGGAAGAGCAGTACGCCGGAGCCGCGTCTGGAAGCAAAGGACGTCTTCGCTAGAAGATGGGAGGCACCGGACCGCTACTCCCTCCGGACCGCCCATGGGTGAGTATAATCTAACTTGTTTTTCTTCTCTTTCAGGTGACATCGGGGCTTATCTACAGCATTACAGAATGCTGTAGATAAGCCCCTAATGGCAGTGGCCACAGCTTATAGTTGAAAAATGGGGTGACAGATTCCCTTTAAGCACCTCTAATCTATAACTAGCCTAAAAAAATCATTTTTTTTTTAAATATTATTGCAGTAGTTTTGTCTCTTCTTAGAAATAACCAGTTGCTACTAATGAAATCTGCCCCAATGTTGGAACACTTCACCGTCCATGATCCAAAGTATTTCACGTGGATTCCTACTGAACACCTGAACATATGCTGTGCAGTGCAAAGCTGCAAATATCTTCTAATAAAATGGACACTGTCGCCCTTTCTAACACCGCCTGGATGTTCGCTCTGTAGTTTACTTTGCAGCCTTGCATTACTTAGTCATCTGTTTGCCTTCTTCAGGTATATCTAAAGTCACGGCTGAACTGCCTATTGCTAACATCACGAGACAAGTGGGAGGTAAGCTTTTCAGTTTGCACAATTTGAGTGAAAGACACCATGATCAATAGAGATTGGGCTCCGTTCACACTTGCTTCCGGGCATTTCATTTTTAAGAAAAGAGTAACCAAATTAATGCCCGAAACGGATCTATTATATAAAGGACGCAGAGGGACTGCATTAGTTATGTGGTCTGCCTGGGGTTCAGTTATGCGTCTGGTTTTTAGAATGGAACAAAGTACATTGTGCAGAAATCTTCTTTCTCTGTTCCTAAAACAGGACACTTAGCAGAATCCATACAGACCCATAATAATCATGAATGGGATCACTCAGCTTCCAGTTACATCAGTAATTCAACAGATCCATTTTTGTCCTTTCCAAAAAAAGAAAAAAAACAGACATGGGTGCATTCCATAATGATAGTAGAGATGTTACTTATTGGCAGATAAGCAAATCTAGGCTCTTGTATTTACAGCTAACACACGTGTTAGATATATATCCTGGTAACATTAATTTCACTTATGAATTTTCAGGATGAAGAACTGATCCCAGCCGAAGCAGAAGATGTAAAAGACGAAGAGGAGGATGAGGTCTGGAACAACATGGACACGGTCATGGACAAAACCAGTTCCAAAAAAAGAAAAGAAGCACAGGAGCCACATGTGGCTGAATCAACAGAAAATGCCAAAAAGAGAAAAAGAAGAAAGCCGTTTAATTTTTATTTCAGACTCTGTTATTTTATACTTCGCCGATGAGCGGTGCCCAATGCAACGGCATTTTTCACCTTGTTCTAGACACAATATCTCCGATTTTATATTTAAAGAGTTATTTCCAAAATAGTTATCCCGTATCTATAACATAAGGCATAACTTACTGATTGCTGGGGGTCCCACCGCTCGGACCTCCAGAGATTTTGAATGCACAACCCTCCATTTATTGTGTAGGAGACTGCTGGAGAAAGCAGAGTACAGCAGTTGGCTTTTTCTGGCAGTCACATAGGCAGTTGATGGAGTGAAGGTAGTGCGTGAGCAGGATTGTTGGGGACTGTCAGTAATTAGTAAGTTATACCCTATACTATAAATATGAGATAATGTAATAATTTGGGAATAACCCTTTTAAAAGCATTTCCATTACAGCAGAAGCACAAGATCTGCAAGACTGGGATAACAACCTAGCCCATATTGTTGTCATATGGTCCGCTACTTGGACATTGTACATAAATTCATAATAACCAGTTATCGGCTTGTGTAACTCTGGAGCAAAAAAAAAACGGAAAATCAGAGTGTCAAAAAGGGATTGATCTGAACTATAAATGACTGTGGCAGACTGATACCGGGTGTTACTGCAGGTTACACCTCTGCTTTCCATAAGGTGATTATAGCATTTATCCCATGTCAGCATGTGATCTCGGCCCTAGTCTACTATTGTTTGAACAGATCGTGAATCGTCACGTGCCAGAGTCCTGGACATGCACTAAACCTCTGCTGATCGCACACAAGCCAAGGGTGGCGCTCTTTGCCATCTGACAGATGTTTAAATCTCTGGGCAAAGCTTGGAAAGACGTCATTTAGGGTGGTTACTTTACAAACAGAAATGGATTAAGCAGTGTCGTAAAATATTAAAATGTCATCGTTGTGCTAAATGAAGTGTAAAAGCGTCCTGCAAGTGCCATAGTATTTATACAAAGTAGGTGCCCCATAATACAAAATAATGGCTTTAAACAAACAAAGCTTACCGTATTTTTTTGGACTATAAGACGCACCGGGACCATAAGGCACACCTAGGTTTTAGAGGAGGAAATTGGGAAAAAAAATTGAAGCAAAAAATGTGGTCAAGTCTGTACTTAATATCTGCTATCCTGGTATATATGGGGCCCTCATCCCTATCTTGGTATGCATGGCCACATCCCTATCTTGGTATGCAGGGCCCCCTTCCTGTCCTGGTATGCAGGGCCTTCATCCTTATGATTGGCCTCTACCCCCATCCTGGTATGCATGGCCCCATCAGAAAACATAAAAAATAAATAAATTACCTTCCTAACGCTCCCTCGCAGCATCTTGTTCCAATACCAGCAGCTGGCAGGGACGTCATGCGCTGTTCACAAGCAGAGCACAGCTGCTGGAGAACTCGCTGCTCTGCACGCCGGGACTGTGTGCGCAGTGAGTATTCATTCCTCTTCAGTAGCGCGCAATGTCAGTCGGAGCCTTCCTGCAGCGGCTGGCGGGTATGCCGCTACTTAAGAGAAATTACTATTCACCTCAAGCAGCGGCATGTGTGACCGCTGGCAGCAGCAGGAGGGCTCCGGCTGACACTGTGCACTACCGAAGAGCAATGAATACTCACTGCTCTCTGCGCACACAGTCCCAGCGTGGAAAACTGTGAGTATTCTGGCAGCTTCCCTTTGGCTTGCAAGCAGTGCATGATGTCTCTGCCATGCTCTGCTTACAAGCATAAAGCAGCTGCTGCCATCCGAACAAGATGCTGCAAGGGAGCGCTGGAAAGGTAAGTGAAATGGCTTTGTGTGTTTTTTTTTTTTTTTTTCCTAATGTTTTCTGATGGGGCCATGCATAAGGATGGGGCATGCATACCAGGACTGGGGTTGGGGGCCAATCATACAAAGGCTCTATTAAAGAGAAATAAATATTCATTGCTCTCCATGCCCATGGGCGTGGAATATAGTGAATATTCATCTCTCTTTAGCAGCGGGCACAGGACTTAGCAGTGGGCTACTGCCTCATGACCCACTGCTCCCCCGATGCCCCTCCCCACCACTTCCAGAGCCGGTATATTCAGACTATAAGATGCACCCCCATTTTCCTCCACATTTTTGGAGGAAAAAAAGCGCTTCTTATAGTTCTAAACAATACGTTAATTTATCAAAATATAAAATTAAACTGGAAGTTATAGGGGTATTTCCATCACCATGATAATATCTCAATATATAGTAGGTGTAATAATAGTTTATACTTGTACATCCAATTAGAATGTAATGTGGTTCTGATTTGCGATGTGTTTCCTCATGTGCAGGGCATTGCAGGATCTTAGGTGTCCATTGTTTATGCCCACTAGCATCTGTCACTATATGAGTGATCTTGTCCATGGATTGGGATATATGGGACAGTTTAGAACTTAATATTGTGACTAATGTTTACAAACCTATAACCCCTTTTCCTTTTCTGTCTTACACCCAGCCCTGGTCCTTTGTCTCATCCTGCATTATCTCAGATTATTTTGTTACCTCTCAGTGGTATCCCTTGATTACAGACTGATGTGTGTGAACAGGTGGCAGAGAATTAAATACTTGCTGAATCAGCGCCTCTTCCTAATCTGCTGATGGACACATCACTGCCCTAAGCACTGTTGTGTATGTATTTATAGGGCTGGAGCGGTCTGTCTGCTATTCTTCCGTCACCGCAGGCCTCGTGTGGAGGCTTATAAACTTATGAATAATTGAAGATGTGTGATGGAAAGAAGCGATTATCAGCTTTCATGTCATGTACAGTTTATTTGTACAGGACGTATTTATATAGAAACCGTAAATGGCTCTTTGGAATATTATAAATTCTTTGTATCTATTATAGAAAATGGATTATTCTGATCAGAGTATGGTCCAAGTGTCATCTGTTTTTTCTTATATGGGGAGAAATAAAAAATAAAGTTTTTCCATTATGACAGTCTGTGAAAATCAGACTGCATTCAGATGCCATCTGAGTGCAGTACAATTTTTTTCTTTTTCATGGACTCGCTGACTTGCATTGCTGATTTTGAGCCGATCCTTGGGTCAAAACCGGACATGTCTTTGATTTTCTGCGGTTCAGACGGTCCCCAAAAAGTCTTGGACATGTGAATGGCACCAAAGATTATCACAGGAACGACTGATTGCACTCGTATGTGAAAATCGGACGTGACAGTGAGCCCAAAGTGAAAGTTTGGTCAGTGTGTCAGTTTTAACTAGTTTTTCTCTTTTGAAAAAAAAAAAAAAAAAAGGTTTTCATGCTTAAAGAGTTAGTAAAAACATTTTACAGCCACATGTATGGCATCTGAATACGGTCTAGATTTTTTTTCACGACCCCATGGCCTTCGGACCTATGTCATAGAAATACATGCAGCCGCACGCTCCAGTCCGAGTCCCGGTGGCAGCGCCGGGTGTTGTTGCGAGAGACTCATGTGAGTTTCTCGCAATTCTGACCCCGGCCTTAGACCATACCTCCTTTCCACGCTAACTCTTGACAGGCGAGTCCAGTATTTGTACCTTTAAATGTGGCACAAGTCAGTAATAAGCTTACGAATTAAATAGAGTCCATACCATATAATCGACCCCCAAACTGCCCTTAACACAATATAATGGGCCCCACACAAATCTTCACACTAACTGCATACAGTATAATCACCCCCACATTGCCCTCTATAAAGTATAAAGGCTTCCACATAGCCTTCCATATACCGTAATATAATATGCTTCACATAGCCCTCCATATAGTATACTGGACCCCACATTGCCTTCTGTACAGTATAATGTGCCCCATAGTCCTCCATACAGTATACTGCACTCCCCATAGTCCTCCAAACAATATTCTGGCCATCACAATGTTCTCATGGATTTAAAAAATATATATATACCTCTACTCCTGGTTCCCTTGTTGCTACAGTCTCGGCAGCGAGCATTGTGAAGCACCGCACATCTCAAGCAGGTACAATGTAGTGACATCTTCACGCCAGCTACGCTGAAACTTCAGGCGCTAAGGAAGAATGATGGGGAGGGAGCGTCATTGCTTCCAACTGTATTGGCATTGAGGAGGCCGGCAGGTCTCGCGGCCACTACGGGGCACCCCTTACTTGGCTCATAGTGGTTGCATCACCGGCGGTACGCCACTGCTACTGAGGCTTATTTTGTTTTCTTATTGAGAACATACAGTAAGAGTTCTCAAGCCGATTCATCAGGTGGCCTCCAGTGAACAGATGTACCTTGTGAAGACATCCTTTGTGCAATCACTGGCCCTCAAAGTGTTTGCCACCATCAGGTGTGTTTTGCACAGGTAATGTTGGTACACCGCTCCATACCGTACTGAGCCCTATTCCACAACTGCTCTAAATCGGAATATGGCAAGAACCACTCAACGAAGTAAAGAGAAACCATCGTCCATCATTACTTTAAGATATGAAGGTCTGTCAATCCGGAAAATTGCTACGAATTTGACGTTATCCTCAAATGCAGTCATAAAACCATGAGTCTCTATGGTGAAACTAGTTTTCATGAGGACCACCACAGGAAAGAAAGGCTAAGAATTAGCACTGCAGCGGAGGATAAGTTCATCAGAGTTTCCAGCAAAACAACAAACAGTACCTCAGATAACTATGGTTGAGTGTGCTGTATTGTAGAAAAAAGACATAGACCGTACATCCAAAAATCGTATGTTGATCTAATGCTGCTAAGCAAAATTTACAAACCTGAACATGAGGTTCTTAGTTTAAAGGAGTTGTCAGGTCCAAATTGACAAGTCTGCAGTCACTCTGTGTGACTGCAGACTTATGAATCCTTCCAGCGAGCGCACTGTGCAAATTTGCCAGTTTCTAACCCGGGTATGAGTTATACATACTCCGGGCATGGCCTCACTCCATACAACTGTATTGAGCCGAGGAATTGCCTTGACTAGAGAGGTTGCTGTCGCCTCGCTCTATACAACTGTATGGAGAGCTAAGCCACGTATGTATTATTCACACATGCCCTCTGATCCTGGGTCAGAAACCGATGAATTCCTGCAGAACAGCGAGTGCGCTGGGGGGATTCTTAAGTCTGTGTCACACAGAGTGACTGCAAACTTTTCGATTTGGACCGGACAACCCGTTTAACATACTGATCAGACTATATGAAACCCACTGCCATGTCACCTTAAGGGCTCTAATAAGATAGGACCCACTGAGAGGTCCGCCGTGACAGTGGGCTTCATACAAACTAATCATGTCAAACTTAGAACCTCATCTTCAGTGTTGTAAATTAGATCAACATACGCGTTTCGGATGTGTTGTCCATGTCTTTTATGATCGAACACCTGAAAAGAAGCCACCATTACAAACAAGAGACGACTTGTTTGGTCCAAGCAATGCAAGGACTAGTCATTAGATAAGTGTACATCTGTACTGTAGTCTGATAAATAAAAATTTCAGTTGTTTTGCACCAATCATTCACAATTTGGGATCACCCGACAGGAACCCTCACTAACAAGTCCTAAAACGTAACTTTTTGTCACGCAGCTGTAATGCAGGCTGGTGTGTGCTCCACCTGTAGGTTACAGAGGGGAGAAGGGATTACACACTACCAGAGTAGGCCTGCACTGCAGCAGCCAAAACCACCACCAGGTGGCAGCAAAAACGTCCAAGACTGAGTCAGGAATAATCAGTCATCTGAAGTATCACAGGTCTCAGCAAGCCCTCTACAGAGCAGAAACACAGGCGCCACCAAGTGGCGGGAGCGTGGTCAGGCAAGCCAAGTCAAAACCGTACGAAGGCAGCAGGACAAAAGGAATAAGCAATATACGTGGTCAGGAGAAAGCCAGGAGGTCAGCAACGGTCAGAAGCAGATAAGACAAAGAAAGCAGAAGTGAGTCCGAATACAGGCCGAGTCAAAAACCAGAGAATCAAACAGGGAAATGCAGGGAACAGGGCAGACAGAGGGGAACAACAGACACGGGACAAGTCAGGGATAACAGCAGGACAAATCAAGGGTTACCAGTCAGGTTCACAAGCCGAAGGTAGCAGTATAGCTCACACTGCTAGCAGGATGTGTGAGAGCTAAATAGCCAACCTGAACCCAGAATGAGGCAGAGCAAAGTTAACCCTTGACATGATCCGCCCGGACCAAGGGCAGACAGGACTAAACCCTGGAACAGATCATGACACTTTTATTATTAATTAAAATTGTGATAGATAACCCTCCCAAACCTTTACATGATCTCCACAATTTGCACATTGATATTGTTTCATACCAACCACCATATTTTTGTGAAACGCAGAAAAGATGAGCCAATGTCTTCCACGTGTGTGGAGGCCACTGTGAAGCATGGATGGCAGGTGTGAGGGTGTTTGCTGGTGACACTTTTGGTGATTTATTCCAAATTCACTTGCCCAGCATGGCGATCACAGCATTCAAAGATACAAGATCCTATCATGGCTTCCACAATCACGCGATCTTAACTCATTTGTGATGGTTAGGAGTGAGTTGGACCGCAGAGGCAAAGCAGCCAACAAGTGATCAGCACCTCTCCGAAATCCTACAAGATTGTTGAAAGCCATCACAGGTGATGCGAGAATGCCGAGGAATCTAAGGCTTAACACATACTAGTTTCATGATGTTCATTCATGATATTGAGCCAGAAAAAAACACTGCATGAACAGATGTGTCCAAACTTTTACCCACTGCTGAATAGCCATAACATAAAACTGACCCGGCACCCCCAATAAATGTGACTTTTTCCAAAGTAGTTGGCATGGGGAGCATTATGAAAAGTCTGAACCTCGCCTGTCTTGGGATGGACCAACGCCGATGGTGCTGTGTCAACCCGTGACAGAAAATAGGGAAGGGGGGGTTCACTTTCCACATAGCTCCCTATGCCACTCTGGCGGCTATATTGGAGAAAAATAAAATGGCGGCGGATTGATGAATGATGGAGGCAGCAGCATAAGATCACATTTATTATCAGGTGCGGAGTCAGTTCAGAACCACCTGCGTCATATAATATAGGTATCCTTCAAGTCATTAAAACAGCTCTGACTCATTGAAGGAATGCACTCCACGAGACCAATGGTGGTGACAAACCACCATCAGACGCTTCACGTCCTGAACGGTGAGAGGTCAGGCCGTCATAGTTTGGATTTTTTTCCAGCACATCCCGCAGTTGCTAGAATTGAGATCTGGGAACCTGGTGGCCATGTCATCGCCTTGTGCTCTGTTCTGTTCTTTCAACCGTTGGTGAACAATGTTTTGAGATGTGGCAAGGGGCATTATCCTACTGAAAAGTTATTGCAATCATAGAATACCATTATCAGGAAGGACTGTAATTTGCCTACAAGAATGTTTAGCTAGGTAGTGTGTGTGTCAAAGTAACAACATGAATGCCAGGAGTCGAGGTTTCCAAGCAGAATATTGCCTTCTTCATATGATACTGCTTTCTGGCGCCATCTCTTTTCTAGGTATACAATCCATACGTAACATGGTCCAGTTCTGAGGTTCATGTAGGCAGTTTTGGTAATGGCCAGGGTCAGCATGGTGACTTTGACCATTCTGTGACTACATATCCCCACTACGAACCAAAATCTAATTACATAAATACAAAATCAGCATTGATACGATCATTACTCTCTCTTGACAAGCAATGAAGGCCGTCATTCCGTCCTATCTTCAGCGATGAGGCAGCTTTCGTCTTGGACACAATGATAGCTGGACATCATCATAATGATACGTCACACCATTCCTACTCCTGGGATTACGGTGTTGGGTGGCATAATGTACGGTGGCCGGTCCCCTCTGGTCTTCATTCCAGGTGCACCGGCAGCTCGGCGTTACATTGATTTGGTGGTGGAATGACAGGGCCGGTCTTGCACTGCACAGCTTTGTGCCCTCGGGTGTGGTTTTAGCTATAGCAGTCTCTGGAGGGGACACCTGTGAGCCCGCCCCTGAGGAGCACTCATTACTGCATATATGTACTTCTTAGCATTAATTACATAGAAACTGGGAGGTAAAAATCACAGTTATTCTCCAGTATAGCAGTCACCACAGTTCTGCAGTTGTCAGTACGATTCCAGTGAAGGCGTCATCAGGAGCGGACCTGCTGTTTAAATCAAATTTTTCTGGCAATATTTTTTTCACATAATTTGTATTAAAATATAATAAATGGAAATCCTGCAACTTTCGCCCTGGCCATAGGAGCTTTTTAAGTCTTTAGCTGCCTGTGGTTTCAAGAAATAACACGTGTATTAGGAACAATGAACGGATTTATTAATTTTTTTATTTTTACAGTTTAACGTTCTTTTTTTTGTCTTTTATTAGGGAACTTGAACATATGATTGCTGTTATAATACACACGGTTCTTCTGTGCGTTCAGAACGGGTAGAAATACAGGTCTGTTATTACTCGGTGATTACACAGGAGCTGCCAGCAGAGGATCTTGATGATTTGCCCAGGTGCATTCAGCGGCAGATCGTTCCTCAGACGACCATTAACAACCTCACTGATAGCAGCCGGGGCCAGAAGTGCCGAGATTTCTGCACGGGGCTCATATCCCAGACTGAAGAAATCCACATGGTATGAAATTTCTTTTCCATGTTTACATCATTTTCATATTAATAATGTCTAGTTCCTAGGATTTCCGTCTTCCACCTTCTTGGTGTTGTAATTTCAATGTTGAAAGGAGGCGCTGGACCCGGACCTGCGATGCCCATCTGACCCGGACCACCCCGGGTGAGTATAATCTAACTTGTTTTTCTTATCTTTCAGGTGACATCGGGGTTTATCTACAGCATTACAGAATCCTGTAGATAAGCCCCTAATGGCGGTGGCTGCAAAATATAAATGTGGTCAATTGGAGGAGCGCTAAGGCTATAGAGCCCACTGCAATGGATTAGTGGTAAAACCTTTTATTAGACCACTACACGCTTCGGCAGAATACCGCTACCTTCCTCAGGATTGTTTACCACTAATCCATTGCAGTGTGCTCTATAGCAATAGCGCTCCTCCAATTGACCACATTTATATTTTTTTCCTAAAATTACTGCTTCTGAACATCTATCAAGTCAGCAGTCTTCCCCATGATTGTGGAGCCTACTGAAACAGACTAAGGGACCTTTTTAAACGCTTAGGAAGCCTTTGCAGTTTTTTTTTTTGATAATTATTCTGAGATAATGATTTTTGGGTTTTCAATGGCTGTAAGCCATAATCATCCACATTAACAGAAATAAACACTTTATTATTATTATTATACATTTTTATAGCACCATTTATTCCATGGCGCTTTACATGTGAAAAGGGGCAAATATAGACAAGTACAATAAACGTGAGCAATACAAATGCCTTACAAGTACAGAAGGAGAGAGGACCCTGCCCGCAAGGGCTCACAGTCTACAGGGATGGGTGAGGATACACTAGGAGAGGGTAGAGCTGGTTGTGCGGTGGTTCAGTAGACTGATGATCACTGCAGGTTGTAGGCTTGTCGGAAGAGATGGGTCTTCAGGTTCTTTTTGAAGGTTTCCATGGTAGGCGAGAGTCTGATGTGTTGGGGTAGAGTTCCAGAATATAAGGGAGGCACGGGAGAAGCTTTGTATGAGTTGTGGGAAGAAGAGATAAGAGGGGAGTGGAGGAGGAGATCTTGAGAGGATCGAAGGTTGCGTGTGGGTAAGTATCGGGAGACCATGTCACAGATGTATGGAGGAGACAGGTTGTGGATGGCTTTGTATGTCATAGTTAGGGTTTTGAACTGGAGCCTCTGGACCATAGGAAGCCAATGAAGGGCTTGGCAGAGAGGAGAACCTGGGGAATAACGGGGAGACAGGTGGATTAATCGGGCAGCAGAGTGCAGGATGGATTGGAGTGGTGCCAGAGTGCTATAGGGGAGGCCAGAGAGTAGGAGGTTGCAGTAGTCGAGGCGGGAGATGATGAGGGCATGCACTAGTGTTTTTGTAGTTTCGTGGTCAAGGAATGCACGGATCCGGGAAATATTTTTGAGTTTCAGACGGCAGGAGGAGGCAAGGGTTTGGACATGTGGCTTGAAAGAGAGGGCAGAGTCGAGGATCAACCCGAGGCACCGAGCATGCGGGACTGGGGAAGTGAGCAGCCATTGACATTGAGGGGTAGGTCTGGTGGGAGAGTAGAGTGAGATGGGGGAAAGATGATGAATTCTGTTTTGTCCATGTTCAGTTTTAGAAAGCGAGCAGAGAAGAAAGCGGAAATAGCGGACAGACATTGTGGGATTTTGGTCAGTAAGGTGAGGTCAGGTCCAGATAGGTAGATCTACGTGTCTTCGGCGTAGAGATGATACTGCAAACCATGGGATTCTATGAGCTGTCCCAGGCCGAGGGTGTAGATGGAAAAGAGTAGGGGTCCTAGAACTGAGCCTTGAGGAACACCGACAGACGGGGTGGGGTGAGGAGGTGGTGTGGGAGAGGGAGACACTGAATGTTCGGTTTGTTAGATATGATGAGATCCAGGATAGGGCCAAGCCTGTGATGCCAAGAGATGAGAGAATCTGTAGCAGGAGGGAATGGTCCACAGTGTCGAAGGCAGAAGACAGGTCCAGGAGAAGGAGGACAGAGTAGTGTCGCTTGCTCTTTGCGGTTAGCAGGTCGTTGGTGACTTAAGTTAGGGCAGTTTCAGTTGAGTGATGCAGTCGGAAGCCAGATTGTAACCGGTCAAAGAGGGAGCAGGAGGAGAGGTGGGAGGACAGTTCAAGATGGACATGCTGTTCCAGTAGTTTTGAGGCATAAGGGAGAAGAGATATCGGGCGATAGACACAGAGGATGGGTCAAGGGAGGTCTTTTTGAGAATGGGTGTGATCGAGGCATGATTGAAGGATGAGGGGAAGAGACCATTTGTAAGTGAGAGGTTGAAGAGGTGTGTTAGAGTAGGGGTGAAGACGGTGGCGAGGCTAGGAATGAGGTGGGAAGGGAGCGGGTCAAGCATGCAAGTGGTGAGGTGTAATCTTGATAGGAGGGTGGAGAGCTGATCTTCTGTCATGGTGGAGAAGTTGGTTTTGGAGGAACAGGGCTGAACAGCTAAGAGCGGCAATGGGGTCTGTGAGCCAAAGCTTTCTCTGATCGAAACACTTGAAATAGATCACTCTGTTTGTAATGACTCTATATGAGTTTCACATTTTATATTGTATTGTTGATGATATTCTAATTTAGTGAGAAGCACTTGTAGTAGTATAATGCATCCCATAGTCATTTATAGCAGTATAATGCACCCCTATATTAGTATGCTGCACTCCCATAGTAGTATAGTGCACCCCCATAGTGCAGCTTTAGAAAAAAAAAAAGTTTCTCCATACCTGGCCGAGGTCCAGTGTTGTTCTCTGTTCAATTCATCTGCGTACGGCAGTGACGTCATACGCCGGTGCCGTGCGCACTGATGTCATCTGCCGGCCTGTGATTGGCTGGAGGCTGTGAGTGCAGGAGGATAGATTTTAACTGAACATGCATCTGAATACACACATTCAGTTACTGAACTAGCAGAATCCTGTCTCTGGGGCCCGATGAGCAGAAGAAAGGGGGCCCAGCAACCGAGATACAGTGTGCCATGTCTCCCGGGCCACAGAACATGTGGAAAGCATGGCGTCCTGCCACATCACTCAATACTTCCACACATGAGAAACCACTATGTGATGTTGCACCATGCAAGTGTACGATAGCTTCGCTCCCAGCATGGACAGACCGGCAGGGAAGTCTGCAAATCAGAAGAGGACGATTGCATCCACAGCTGATATTTCTAACACATGGAGTGAATTTTTAGCCTAAGGGGTGGAGGTTTGTTTTTTTTATTTTTTTTTATTTTGCCTTATATACAAGTCACTAGACAGGAAACAATGTTTCCCAACATTTTTTCCTGTAAAATCCATTTTACTTCAGTTTTCAATGTTTTATTGTCGCTCCATTAACGTGGATTAATACTCTGACAACATTGTTCCCAGCAGTGACCTGGGAGTCGGATGTGTACAGGCGTCTGCACCATGCTGTTCTCATTCCATTGGAGAACTTTTTCCATTTCAGCAATTTTAATGCCCACCAGACCTGCTTGGAAGGACCCCCAGAAAAATGCCTGGGTTTCCTATTGACTTCAATTATACTCGTTACTCGAGACGCACACTCGAGCATTATGGAAAGCTCGTTACCAGTAAGAGCAGCCGAGCATTTTAGTGCTCTCTCTCATCGCTAATTATATGATAAAATGAATAGTGTTGCTGAAAACGACTACACGAGGCATCGGCATACTGAGATTTGTTGGAACTGTAAGTCGCATTCTTTGTGAAGTGAAAAAACAGCGTAAAAAACAAACCGAATACTCATCGTGGGAACTTAAAGTGAAGCTTTTCTGCAATGATTAAGGATGATTTGGCCGTTGTGGTAAATGGACTCACTCGGCTGCACGTAGAGGTGGACACAGGAACGCTGTTTCCTAAATCTTCCACTATTTTATTAAAGGTTTATTGTGTGCTGGAGCATCTTCCTAGGTTCATATCACTGAAGCCAACAACCACAGTGATACATATCTCCCCTCCAGTACTTTACCAGTGACTTTGTCAGATCATATTAAACACGTTCTTATTTGCTTCCATATCTTCAGGGAGTTAAGACTGCATGAACACGTCACCAGCCAATATCTTTATATGTGCAGATATTGAGTGCCGCTGAGTGCAGTGGGCAAAACTTAGATTACTGAGATGACTTAATACTCCTGCTAAAAATGATCTGTATTTAGTGGACACTTAAATCCATAGACAGTGGGAATGAACCTGATTGTCTGCAGTAGTGCCCTCTTGAGAGCTGATGCAGCACAGAAAAAGTCATGGACATGGGAGTGCGAGGTCCTGATCATGCTAGTGTTAGCTCATTGGAGTGTAGATATGGTAGTAGAGTGACAAATGGGAGGAGTTGTAGGACAGTGCAGCACTGTGGAGAGCTTTGTGGGAAAGTGCAATGACTGGCACTGAGTGGAGGCATCAGTGTAACTGCTGGACAGAAATATGAGCCTGACTGCTGCATTCAGGATAATGACAAATGCATTTAGTGACAAGAAGAGAAATTAGTGACTTAAAATTAGTTGTGAGTTCGAGATGAAAAGGAATCAGAGCAACAGTAACGGCTTTTAGTTATTTTTTTTTATTACTAATAGGATAGAAGGGTCTGCTGGACTTCAGGCGCTAGATGTAGAGGTTTCCAGTCTTTTATTTGGTGCTGGGGCAACAGTAACAACATGCAAATGCTTGAGCAGCCCTGGATAATCCACGCCAGCAGGATGATAACATTCGGCGGGGGAGGGAACCTGTGAGAAGAGAAGTAAATATAATGTAAGTGACATGATACTAATATGCGGTCTCTGTAGCCAGACATCAGGGATCATTGTCAGCCATCATACATGTGACAATCAAATCACTGACAGATGTCATCTTCACATGAATTATTTTCACTGACTGACATCGCAAACATGGAGCTGATTCTCACACTTACCTTGGCTCTTTTCCCCCTTTTCTTCATTTTCTAATTTTTCTTGCTCTATACTCAAAGGAATTAAAGGTTTTCTTTCCTCATGAGCTTCATTGCCTGATCAGAAAGTAAAAAAAAAACCTCTTAGTAACAGAATACTCTTTTAGGATCGGCTGCATAAAAAAAAAATTCTGGTGTCAAGGTTTTTCTTATGGATTTAGGGTTTTAGCTTGGCCAAAAGGCTCCATCCCATTAATCCCAACTTCCTGTTTATTCAGATACCTGAATGATTAACCCGAAGGCCCTGACAAAATGAAGGGTGGGGCAGCACTTCTGCTAGGAAAACGCTGAAGGTCGGGCACGGATCTCTGGCGCCCCCTCTCTTTTATCCCCTCTCCCTCTTTATTTACTAATGCATACACCAATCAGAGACCGTTCACAGGGAAGGAAACCTATCCTTCCCCTATGGTCCCCTGACTGGCCAGGTTTGCTAGCCAACTACCTGCAAAGCACTGGTGGCAAAAACAGAGAGAAAGATATTTTCCCACCATTTAACCCCTTCAGGAGGGGGAAATATAACAAAAAAAGGGTAATGCCATGTGTTTCTTTCGAGAAGGTCCGGGGATCACCATTACTTTTGCTGAATTGGTTCTAGTTTTTGAGATAATTGTCAAGAGTGTGTCTCGTCCTCCTGGGAGATCTGGGGTTAGAAGATCACTACTTATTGTGAATTTCAGATCTTCCATTTGTTTGTGTCCCATATTAAATTAATTTCATTTCCTTTGGTGCTGAAGAGGTTAACAACCATTTCTAGCTGGTATAGACTCAGGCCTCTCTACCTTCAAGAGTACCCCGGGACAGGAATAGCTGAGGTCCCAGTTCCAGAGACAATAGTTTAATCTTAAAAATAATGACTTCCCTCTTGTGTGTAATAACAAAGGCAATAGCTTTTGGTCTTTTGTTCAGTCTTTTTACTCTTTAGCAGCGTCTTAGGTAATGAAATATCCTATGTAATTATTTTGTATTTCAATTTGTACGCTTACAATGCTATAAAAGTGACTTTTTGAGGCCAGAATTTTATTTAATTAATTAACTATTAAATATTTCAAAAACTAGAGCCAATCTAGCAAAACTAAAGCAATATTTTTAATCAGCATCATAAACTTAATATAAAACTTTTGGCACCAAAATCACTGTTTACCAGTGCAAGGTAAGTAAAGGGACACCTTATTACATGATACTATTGTGCGTGAATGGCAGAGGGATGTTATCATACAGAAGTCAGCCATCATTGTCAGCCATCATACATGCGGCCATCCCATCATTGACAGAAAACAACTGCTCCAGATGAATGATCTGGTAATCTGGAAAAACTGTACAAAATTAGCAAAATGTATGGGCCTATGGGCAACATAATTGGTATCCATGAAACATGGACAGCATAGGAGACCAATTACAGAAAAAAACGTGGAAATATTTGAGACTTGAAGTCAACATTCTCATTTGTTGTGCTGTAGACATATACATACCTGGCAATGGGGACCAGGATGGCAAGCTGGTAATAGTATCATCTCTAATAGGTGCAGGAAAAGATTCTTTCTGCCTGTTTGGAAGAAGAGAAAACGTGTAAATCACAAGTAAACGCTGTTTAAAAGGGGTTGCCCCAGTATTTTAACACCAACTATAAAGCCTATTGGGACATATGAGATTATATTGGGAAAGGTTTCCTGCTTAAATCTACCTTTTATAGAGCAGAGCGAAAAAACAACTACAAAGAATGGCTGGCATGTATTACTACATCTCCTACAGTGTGGGCAGCACTAAAAGTGCATGACTGGCTGCAGCTATAGGATGTTACCATCAGCAGTTTCTGAAGTCTAATGACTGCTAATCATGGGGCGATGGATGCTGTAATCGATATTATGTTATTTATGTCCTATATTTGGGGCTGTGAACATATATCAGCCTGGAGCTGCAAATATAGACCCTATAATCTACTTACGTTTCTAAGATGTTTGTGCCGGATGTTTGGGTAAACTCTGGAGGTGACTTGGGATCCTCATTATTCATCTTCCTGGTAGCAGTGGTATAGAGCTAAATGCGGACAAGAAGAAGATATGAAATACTTTTTTTTTTACTTTTAGATGTATTTTTTTTACATTTTTTGTTGTTCTCATACTTACTTTAGAAAGCCATTCAGAAGAAGATGTAAAATTTTGGTAGTCAGAGCTCTCATTGTCCTCCTCATTCTCTGAGACCAGATGTTTCTTCACTTTAGACTGTTCTACAAGACATAGATAATGAAGTATTATTAGAGGTTGTCAATATAACACAGTCACCATTTATCCGTAATATTAATGGGAACCGATTGTCTCAAACTATGGTAGAAGAGACTAACAGCTGCTTAGTCTAGATGACGTCTCCTTCCTTCTACTTACTGATATGGAATCTTGTGTCCACGTTTGACGCAAGCTGAGGAACATACTCCGGCTTCTGACTTAGAAGGTTGTCAAAGTCTAAGTCAGTCAGGAATGGATGACCCTTGATCTCAAAAGTTCCTCCTGGAAAATACAAAATAAAAGTGTTGCAAATATTGTCAAAGACTGTTCCATATCTGAACTGTTTAGCTAAATCTGAACTAATGACATTTCTGAGCAAACATGAAGGAAATTTACTGAAAGTCATATTATGAAGAATTAGAAATGGATGAGCTGATAGAGAAGTGCTGATTCTCATGGACATGAGTGATATGTACTATGTGTAATGAGCAAGTTGTTACCTGTCCCAAGTCTTTGTTCAGGATTTTTTATCAGCAGTTCAGTGATGAGGCGCCGAGCATCAAGGGGAGGAATGGGAATAAGATCCCAACGTAGGTGTCCTGTTATATAGAAAATTACAGAAAATAAAACATCTTTATTACACTGTAAGATAAAGCAAAATAAATAAGTAAACCAGTGTAACCAATCAAAGCAATGATTGGATTATTCCACTTACCAGAGATAATATTTTCAACAGTCTGATGTGGGTATTTCCCTTGAAATGGTAAAAATCCCCTAAGAAATTGATGTAGCATGATCCCCATTGACCACCAGTCAACAGGTCTTCCATAGCCTCTTTTCAGGAGGACCTCTGGGGCTATATAATCTGGGGTGCCACAGACCTGGAAACCATTAGAAGAAGAAGAGATTGATGATACCATTATTATGACAAGTTCTCACCATAAAAACACAATAACAGAAGATAAAATATCAGCGGAAAAGATCTCTAGAAATGAAGAATTCAGAGAAGAAACAACAGTGCGATGAGATTAGTAAAGAACAAGCTGCGTTTCTGTAAGTGATGCTGACCTCACGGTCCCGGAACTCTCTGCTGATGTCCTTTGCTGATTGCTGGTAGATGTTGTCTTTTGGTGTCATGACACCAACTTTTGAAAGCCCCAAATCGGTAACTTTAATGTGTCCAGCAGATGTTATCAGGAGGCTGTGAAAGAAAAGATGGTTTTAAATTTGCAGACTATATGATAATAAATGATAACTTCCTTTATCATACTGCAGGGGGCACTTACTTCTGTGGCTTCAAGTCTCTGTGTACCACCCCATAGCTGTGCAGGTATTCTACAGCAAGAACCGCTTCTGCAAAGTACAAGCGGGCCAAGGGGACAGGTAAACGACCCTTGGTTTTTAATAGGGTCCGACAGTCTCCACCTGGTGAAAAAAAGAAATATGACCGGTGAGGGGTTTATAAAGCAGATCACCATGATGTATAATGAGAAGTGAGCAGAGATATTTGGCGGGAAAGACTATATACAGATATAATGAATAGTGCACATAATATTAGACTAAAGTAGTGGTGAAATGTGGTCCATGTGACTAATAACAAAGTGATATCACATCTTGTCTACAGCTGACTTTCCTATCTATCTATCTATTGAAGCCCCTTAGTGTTTTCACCAGAATTATACTTTTTATGGCCATTTCAAAGTATGATGCCCTCAAAAGTGCCGCCACCCAAACACACTGAGTACGGTTTCACCCAATGAATCCTGCTCCCTACAGTATCACCCCACATTACGGTGTCAGCATGATGCCCCCACTCAGTATGATGGCGCCCACCCTCCATATACTCAGTATAATGTCCCAAACAGACTCTCGCACAATATAATGGCCTCCACATGTCTTCACTTAGTATAAAGGCCCCCACAGCACCTCACACATAATTTGGACCCTAACACAGAATGAGGACCCCCACAGCACACCACTCAGTATGAAGACCCCACTCTGTACAAGGGGATTCACAGTCGACAAGTCAATATGGGGGTATTAGCAGGCTCGCATTGCCTCGCACACAGTACTATGTCCCCCACAGCCACCCAATCAGTATTATGGCCCCTACAAATGCTGACATTAGAAAAGCACTATTCACCTCGCCCTATTGCCACGGCATGCTGCTCTGGTCAGTACAGTGTGAGTACTGAGACTCCACACTGCAGGCGTGATGCTGTGACTATTTTGCCCCTGCAGTGTACGGAGTCTCAGACCACAGTCTCACAACCGCAGGCTGAATGGTGGATCGGGGAGCTTCCGGCTTCCTGATGCGCCATTTTGATCAGCTGTATTCAATTCTAAGGATGCGGCTATGCTGAAATTGTGATGATAGGAGGAGTGATGTGGCCCAATGCCAAGTGATGCTTGGCCCCCTAGAACTCATGGGCCCCATAGTACCCTGCTCACAGATCAATTAATTTCTGGGCAGGTAGGTAATGTATAACCTATAGTAAATGCTCTGTGGTGATGTAACCAACCACCTGGACTAATCCTAATTATATGATAAGATGTAAGCAGACATAGACTGACTATAATATAATGCACATGTCCTACCTTCCACATACTCCATGACCATACAGAGGTGAGATTTAGATGGAAAGGAGCAGAGCATGGAGACCACAAAGGGACAATCAGAGAATGTTAAGATGTCCCTTTCCAGGAAAGCCAATTTAATTTTTCGAGTATTCAAGTTCTGCTTCGCCATTTTCTTCATTGCAAAGCTCTGATTTAAGTCTTTATGGCGCACTACATGTACGGACCTGGAGAAAAGGACAATCATGGTAAATAATCAATCCTTATTAACATTCCATCTATAGAAGTCATTATATGATCTTCTGTACTAATTTCTTGAAGTCCGACCGTCACTGAAGATACATTTCTAGAAACTAATAATATAGCACTGCATAGATCAACTATGGAGATCTGCACAATGCCATGGCTGCCGGAGCCCTCACACAAGTCATATTGGAGAGGAGAGAATCTTCTTGGGCAGATTCGCTATAATTGACCAGAAGATCCGATTCTGTCCAAGTAAAATTTAGTCCAAATTGAAATTCCTCCAATTGCTGTAAAAGTTTATTCTGCTCCTCTCAGACTCTAAGGCCGGGGTCACACTCGCGAGTGCAATGCGAGAAACTCGCCTCAATACCGAGCACTGCCGCCTGCACTCGGGAGTGGAGCGTGCGGCCGCATGTATTTCTATGTAGCTGAACGCTCCGGTCCGAGTGCCGCGGCAGTGCCGGGTATTGAGGCGAGAGACTCGAGCGAGTTTCTCACATTGCACTCGCAAGTGTGACCCCGACCTAAGGCATAATAAATGGAGGGGATGGAAATAGTTAAATAATAGTGGAACACATTCTACCCACCTGTCCGAGGCTCCCATCTGTCCATCCCTGCAGTTGTCCATCCTCCGTGCCAGTCTTTGGTTGCTCTGGCGCCCCCTTCTGGTGCTGAGGCCAGTGATTGGACTCACGTGGTCGTGGTGGAGGGTGTGGGTGCAGAGGTCATTGACGTCAATATCGTGTCAATCCTCAAGTGACCATGTGTAGCCAATCACTCTTATCAGCTCCATAATGGAACCCCAAAAACCAAAAGTCCTCTGAGGAGGAAGCTCTGTGGAGGGGCAACATAAGAACAGATGGGGCCTCGGACAAGTGAGTGTAATATAATATATTAACCCCTTTCCTTAAGGGTTTGTGCCCATATTAAGTATTTGCAGCAGAAATGTTTACCCCATATCTGCATTTCTAAGCAGGAAGAACAATGCGTCAAATAGGCGCACGCATTTTTGTCGCGTTTTTGATACACTTTTTACCTGCGTTTTTGTTGCAGATTTTTCCCCACTCATTATTATGTGTGAAATCTGCAGAAAAAATGCTGAAAGAATTGACATGCTGCAGATTTAAATGGAAAGATAAGCATCGTGTGCATGAGACTTCAGGGAACTCATTCACTTTTCTGGCATCATGAAATCCCTCAGGTTTTATAACAAATCTGAGCAGAAAAAAAAACACAAAAAAAAGGCGACAAGTCTGCAGTGTGTGCACAGGTCCTTACAGTGTAACCTGTTATAGGTCAGTATGCTCCACTGTGTATAAATGAGCTGAATAGTGAAAAATTAGATGTGAACAGTGGTGTGGACTCAGATCATTTCCCTATGATAACGCTGAATGGCAGAGCACAGAGGCAGAAGTGTTGTCATAGGGACGCTGAGCAATGTGGATGATACCCTACAGAAATCTCACCCAAAAGATCCAGCGCCGATCAGTTTGGATGTTTCGAAGTCTCCTATATGCGGCTTTCTCTCTGGGATCAATGATTCGATCGCTCCCTATAAAAAAATAAGAAATGATATTCAGATAAAAAAGCTGCAAGAAAAATCTTCTTCCTCCAGTATTATGTCCCAGCTGATTTACAGTGATTGAATGTACAAGCAGAACGCTCCGCAGACACGGATCTCATTTAACCCCTTAAGAAACGGGTATTTCCGGTTTTTGCTCCCCTTCTTCCCAGAGCCATAACTTTGTTATTTTTCGGTCAATATGGCCAAGTGAGGGCTTGTTGTTGTTTTTTTGTGGTACGAGTTTTATGTTTGAATGACACCATTGCTTTTAATATATCCTTTACTGAAAAGCGGGATAAAAATTCTAAGTGTGGTAAAATTGCAAAAAAAAGTGCAATTCCACAATTGATTTTTTTTACCACACTCACTAAATGCTATTAGTATGTGTATTTTTTTTGTTTTATTTTGAATGGGGCAAAAGGAGGGTAATTTAGACCTTTATATTGTTTTATTTTATATATATATTTTCTACTTTTTACTTTTTTCAATAGTCTCCATGGGTGACTGGAAGCTGCGATCATCCGATCACTTGTGTTACACATAGCAGGGGATCAGCCCTGCTATGTGTAGCAAAAATGCTGATCTGCTATGAGCACTGACCACCGGGGGGCGCTCATAGCAGTGTGACAATGACAACCACAGGGGTCTCCTGCCAAGAGCTAAGACGCACTTCCTGCGCAGCCATGTTAAATGCTACTGTCGGAGTTGACAGCGGCATTTGACTTATTAAAAGCTGCAGGTGGATCGCGATTCCACCCGCGGCCGTTAGTGGCATATA
Organism: Oophaga sylvatica; assembly: GCA_033576555.1. Classification (NCBI taxonomy): domain Eukaryota; kingdom Metazoa; phylum Chordata; class Amphibia; order Anura; family Dendrobatidae; genus Oophaga; species Oophaga sylvatica. The sequence goes on from JARQOD010000010.1 coordinate 70,641,492, forward strand.
ACTGGATCAGCTGTCATATGCCGGATAAGATGGGGGAGGTCATGGACATAGCACTTCATAGGTCCCCCTGACGAAGGAATTCTCATTCCGAAACGCGCGTCGGTGGTTGCGCTGTATTCGGTACCGGCGGCCTTTAAAGGTACAGTCCCTTATTTACTAACAGTGCGGTTTTTTATCATTTTGTGTTTCCTGTGTGCTCTACCATACTTGGGTTTTATGCAGTTATGTCTGTATTTCATTTAGTTTGTGCACATTGTCACTTTTTGTTCTTTTTATACTTATATTTACTATTATTTATTAATAGTGCGGCTCTTTATTATTGTGTGATTCCTGTATATTCTACCATATTTGGCCACCATGCAGCTATGTCTGTTTCCATCTAATTTGTGCACATTGTCACTTTTTGCTCTTTTTATAAAAATATATTTTTGCACATAGCACATGCACTTTTTTATATAGCCACCTATTATAGTGACATCACTTTGATGTTTGTGTGTATTTGTTATAATGCCTTATACATCTGTGTAAGGTGTGTTTTGCACTTGTTTTTCTTTTATATATACCAAATCCAGGTTTGGTTTTTACACATACTTTTGTGGGATGATTATTTTATGTTTTTGGGAATCTTTTAGCTGCATATTGATTGGGACTGCTATTTATAATGGATTTATTTGGGAGTTATTAGCTCTCTACCTTTTATGCCTGCCTATCTGGTAACGATATTTTAGAGTTTATTGTATTTACATTAATTATCTGCTATAGGGCCGGTAAATACAGGCACTGTGTTTTGGGTATTTTCACCATTGCCATTGTTTATACTGCTTGCATATTAATAAAAATATTTTGTAAGTATCTGCCTACTCTATCCATTTGTATGGGTACTCTTGGCTTCTATAGGTCGTTTAGGGGATAAGGGGAGCCTCCATACACCGGAATCATTGCACAGTGCTGAATAATATGGTAGATCACTTATGAAAACTTAAAGGGAATTCTGTCAGCAGGTTTTTTATATGTAATCTAAGAGCAGCATGATGAAAGGGCTGAAATCCTGATTCCAGCGACGTGTTACTACGCTGTGTGTCGTTTTATTACAATTAGTGTTTAATCAGCAAGAGATTATCACTATAGGTCTAATCTTGTGCCAGGTAGTCCTATTGCTCTGTGTAACCCTGCCCCCACCACAGATCAGCGGATTTCTGCTTATTCACAGTGTACTATACACAGAAAGCTGCCAATCAATGGTGTGGGCGGGCTTATACATGGCTCAGCATTCAGAGCTCTGCTAGATCTGAATCAGAAAAGTGTGATTTTATCACTACTCCACCCAGTAAAAGTAGGTGACATCGCTGGAATCAGGGTCCCTGCCCCTGCATCATGCTGCTCTCAGATGGGTAGCAAAAAACCTGGTGCCAGATTCCGTTTACATAGTATAAGTGCTATTATCTAACACGATAGGATCATCTACATTTAGAATAGCGATGTCCCATGGTTATATGGGGGATAATACTGGACGCGTCATTCACACCCCATGATCTGGTGATACACAGACATCCCCCTCTATGATACTCACAGCCGCAGGTTTTTGGATCTCCGGGATCTCATTGATTCCATTGTCAGGAATCTCCAGCACAGTTGTATCTAAAACAGTGATAAAACGATGAAGAAATAAAATGTATTAGACGATATGAATCCTACATACACAAGACAGCAATATACGGGAGAAATAACGGGACGCCTGTAAATGGGGTTATTACTAATTATATGGGGATTCTAAATATGAGGAGCACATCGCCCTCACTGTACATGTGAGTGATGGGAAGGGAGAGCTCAAGCTGAGCAGCAATATGCAAATTAGCCTGGAAGTGCACTAGGGCGTGTCACTGCACTCAGACGCTTTCTTCCACGCCCCCAGTGCATTTCCATCCAATTTGGTGCATTGCTTCTACGTTAGAGTCTCCTGACTGAGATATTGGATTTCTAAAAACAAAAGGGTTCCTGTCATTAGAGGGTAATGGGCCGTACAGTCAGACCAGCACTTCACATGTGCTGACAGGTTCCCTGGACACCGAGTAGAGTAAATCCACCATTATCCCGTTCTCTATATTATCTGGAGATTTCTTCTAGAAGGTCGGATGATCGGCTCACCTGTGGTCAGATCGCTGGGCAGTTCCCCTGACTCGTATTAGGGTCAGGGGTCATTTCCGGGTGCAGATTTCGCCCATATTCGGTGTCGCCTTCTGCTGTTTCCTAATAGATTTAATATAGATTTAATATGTGGAATATTTCACTAAATCACCAAATCCATAAATCAGGAAGCGCTAAACCTGCATTTACAGATGCAGCAATTGTAACTCTACAGATAATGCGCCATGTTTTCTCATTTTCTCATTTAGGTGGATTAAGATAAATTAAGATGGAAAAATCAAATGTTCAGTGTAAACGTCGACTTCTCTGCACCGTGATCCCAGCGCCGTGTTACCTGCGCTCGGTACATCATGGGCACATCTTGTACTTCATTCATTACAGTATTAGAGGGAATTGCTTTACACTGCAGCTCCTCTCCACAAGTCCAGATTCATATACTGTGTAAGAGACTTGTATACACGACATTTCTGTAATATCGCCTATTATCTCAGCCGCTGATATCTGAGAATATCAGAAAACAAGGACGTGTGATAGAGAAGAAGCTCCTTACCAGGCGTTCCGATGAGCAGGGCGGATGTTCCAGTATAGACAGGATATTTTGGGCGAGTTCCTTAATAGCAGACAAATCGCCATTTTGAAATCTTGTTTCAGCCTATAAAAAAGAAAAGAAATAAAATGAAAATCCTGAGGTGAGAAAGGTCACAACGAAGGCGGCCATTTTATGTGACATTTGCTCCTCTGTCTGCAGATACAATGACGCCACATATGGGGATTAGTGGTGTTTTATGTTGGAGGAAATAAGAAACTTCTATCCCGCCATTATTATCTATTATTATGGAGAAGATTTGTGCAGAGCGTCCGCCACTTACCTGCTGTACTGATGTCCTGATGTTCTGAGGTAAATCGCTCAGATACTCTGAGGTTAGTTGACCTTGGTAGTGTTTGGTCAGGCAGTCATTTACCAGCCCCATCACCAGCCGGTGAGTGAAGCTGAGGACGCCATCGGGTGGTAGAAGCGCAGTGTCAGGGCGATTTTTTTTAAAAATCTCCCATAGTGCGTCTACCTGACATTTATCCATAAGATAGTCAGTCATAGCGAGTAAGTACAAGTGAGTACTGTTCACCAGCTATGGAACCAAGAATGGCAGCCTGTGACACTGCGTACATTCTATAAGAAGATTCTGTTCCGTGAGGTCATAATAGCCAACATCATGAGTGATGTCATAATAGCCAACATCATGAGTGATGTCATCATGGAATCTTGGGATAGAATCTTCATGGGCGGCTCTGTACAAATAGATGCAGCCTAGTAATTCTGAAAGTGGAAAACCATAGAATGAATTATGTCTCCATGTTATTATGGACATTCTATTTTATTTCCAGCTTGAACACAACCAGGATAAGGGTATGTTCACATGATGCATTTTTGCAGCATGTTATTCTACCCCTAAAACCAGAGTGGTAGCAGGAAAAACGTTACGTACAATACTCATGTTTTTGCAGCATTTTGTTTTTTCTTTCATTCAGTTGAATGGGTGAAAAACGCTGCAAAACTGAAAGAATTCACAAACTTCATATAAAAAAACGGAAGAAAAAAATGCAACGTGTGATTGAGAGTTTAGAAATCTCATTCTCTAAGCTGGTACTGTAAAATGCAAGGGTTTTTTTACACAAGGAAATAAGTCTGAAAAAACCCTAGGGTTAGGCATATTTTCGTTTTCTAAGCTGGAAGTCACAGGCTGTGTCAGTGAGACACTGTCAGACTCATGCACTGCAGTACACAAGTACTGCAGTGTATGAGACTGTGAAGGACTAAATTAAGAAAGATCAAAATGAATGTTCCATTTTGTGTTTGTAACTCCATCTTGTCTTTATGAGATAAATTCTGTTACTAGGCAATAGTTTCTGGCTGTTATAAAGCCAAATAGTTTTTCTACTGGAGTAAAGGTCATGGGCTGTAATAAAACTAGACTGCTCCAGTTTGGACACCGCGTCTCCATCACAGCACTGGACGGCATCACATCCTCCATAAGATCTCCACAGACGACATTCCACCTCTCATAAGATCTCTACGTAATACTGTTACTTACCTGTGCCTAAGGAATGATAAGCCGACATTGGTCTATCTATATCCAATTGAATCTAAGATGACGGTTATTACTCTACAGGGTAGCTGATGAAGGTCGTGTGACCGAAACGTCCCTCCCTGCATACTATTTTGGATAATAAACATTATTTCATCCCAAGTTGAGTGCAGAGTTTTCTAATATATATAGTGGTTTGGGCACCTAATCTGGCACCTCCTTAAGGACTGTGCATACGTTTCTACTATTATATGGACAAGATATGAGACCTTGGGATGTATCACTGTAGAATACTTTGAGAAATGGGTATGTTATTGTTCTCTCCTATGTTACGTAGACATGACCATATATGTAGTTTCCTATTTTCTTGTATTCTTAAAGGTAATTTTTCTTGTATTTTCATTGGTTAAATGTTGTAGGTGTGGTTTTATACTATTGGTTGAAGTACAAGCTCACTAAATACTATAAAAGATGATGATGTAATACATGGGATAGGAATCTTGCTCGATTCTTCCAGACGGAAACACGTGTCTGTTTAGTTATTTATGTTGCTAGCAACATTCTGTTTATTAATTTGGATATCACTAGGTCAACCGTGAAGGGTCACTTAGATCCTACCTTAACAGATGGCGCCCAACGTGGGGCCCCCATATAGGGACGCCTATGCCCCCGGAGGACAACAAGACAAAGGACCCTCGGACCGGAAACAGACACTGGAAAATTGGGACTGATCACCCCCCACAACCACGGTAAGTTGGCAGTTATACTGTTCAGACTGACCGTTTGGTGTGGTTTTCCTGTGTTTGTTGCTGGAAAGAGGATCTGAGGTTTGTCCCCGATGGTGGGATGATTCTCGGGTGGAATCATATAGAGGTGTAGTTCTGTTGGGGGCCCAGTGTTCGAACCGTACCTCATAAGGGACGGACACCCCGGATTGACCAGTGATTGTAACTCTCTTTTTAGTCAAAATATCCTGAAATCCTGATCACTGTTAGAATCGGGCACGATGGAGTGATCGAAGATGGGAGGGATACCGGAAATATATATATATATATATATATACATATATATATATATATATAACCAGAGGTGTCCGGAGGGATAGTCTAAGACGCCCTCCTCCTTTCACTGAGTATTGTGTTGTGGGGCCATCCCTGTGGGGGATTGATAGGCCCGGTGCGACAGACTATACGGCCGCTCTAGGACTGGGCACAATTTAAGTAAGGATATTTAACTTTACAGGAGTATCATGTTTTCCGTGGAAGAAAGAAGAAAAAGAAGAGTTTGGATTTGTGTAATGGATTGGATACTGTCAGTCTTATGGTTCAGAGACGAGAAAAAAAAAATCTATCAAAAATGCAGAGGAATTCTTGAGAGCGGGAGAATGAAGCCTACGCTATGAGACAAAGGTGTTAGAAAGGCAGGTTGATATGGAGGTAGAAAACAGAAAGTGAATTCTGATTGTTTGTGTTAGGCCGGGATCACACATGCGAGTAAATCGTCCGACACTCGCATGTGAAATCCCAGCTCTGGCGCCGGCACTCAGGAGTGGAGCGCGCGGCTGCATAGAACTACATGCAGCCGTTCGCTCCACTCCTGAATGCCGGCACCAGAGCTGGGATTTCACATGCGAGTGTCGGACGACTTACTCGCATGTGTGATCCCGGCCTTATGGTTATAATGAAAAAAAGGAAAGCTGCTTACTATAACAGAGATTGGATGTTTTGTGGAAGGAACTGAGAAAGTGACATTGTAATATGCTAGAAAAACAAATAATTAAAAATGATGATTTGGAACAAGGGGTTTCTCTGCTAGATAATAAGATCTTTTCCCAGGAAATTAAGCCGGGTGGATTTGTAATGTATGCGGAGTTACTAATTTTCAGTGGAGAGAGACCTGTTGCAGTGTCGTAGTCTCAACTTTTCCCTTGGTAAACGCTGACGGCACTTATTATCAACCACCGCCAGCACCAGTCCCTGCTATCAACCCCCTCCTATTTTATTCACCCATTCAGTCTCATTGTATAATAAAGCCCACTCACGTTTTTTTTGTGGCAGTTTTGATGTCCCGAATTGAAGGAGGCAATAATGTCAGTTAGACCTGATGTCGAGAATTCCACTCTGTACAATATATTAAAAATAATTAAAAAAAAGTTTTTCATAAGGATTCAGCCCATTCTGTATCAGGAAGAAAAAAAAAAAAAAAAAAGCCAGCCAGGAGTAGTTCTAGCCCCCACCTTCGCAAGCAGGCATCTGCAGCTGCAAGGACACAGTTCTTATCAGTACCTACATAGCAAACTCCAGCCCCCCTTTCAATTTAACCCCTGTGTACCAGCTGGTACAAGAATTATGGGCAGTTAATGCAGTTACTGATCTGGAAACTCCAGTGGTGTCTAATATATATATACTCTTTTGTTCCAGATATCTCAGGATGTTGCTTGGTTCACAGTTATCGATTTTGCCAATGTCTTTTTTTTAGTATTCTATTATACCAAGATTGTCAATCTCTGTTTGTATTTATTTATTAGGGAGGATAATTGATGTGGACAGTTCTGCCACAAAGGGCCCAAAACAGTTCCAATTAGTTTGTAAAAAATATGGGCGAGTGTCTTTTATTCTGGCAATCAGACCACCCCCCATGTCACGCTGCTTCAGTATATGAATGATTTTTGTTGTGTGTATGGACGGAGCAGGAAGCCATATTGCTATTGTTAGTCTTCTGAAGCATCTGGCAGATCTGAATTGTCGGGTTTTGGCCTCGAAACTTCAGTTCTGTCTTGGTCAAGTGATATTTTTGGGTCACTGTCTCCTTCAGGGTGTCAGACACCACACAGAAGAAAGAAAAATAGCTGTCAGCTCCCTTCCTTTCCCAAAAGGTGAAACTGAACTCCAGCGTTTTCTTGGACATGAAACACACATTTTTGCCTCTGATGATATTGCAGCAATACTAACACTCCAACAGCCAAGATATTTGACTGTACAACGACATTTACGGCTGCAGTGTTCACTCCTTTTGCCTGACTATACCAAGTTGCATCGCTGTACTACAATCAACCCCGCTACTTTACTGCCGGTCCCCAAGAAAGATGGCAGTGATGAGGATTATCTCCAGCATGATTGTTCCCAACTTCTGACTGAAGAAACAGCTTCTCCGCCAAATGTCAGTGAGAATCCACTTCCAAATCCCGATCTGGTGTTATACACGGATGGTTCAAGATATGCTGATGAGTTTGGAAGATTCCACACTGGATATGCTGTCACCACAGAGGACACTGTAGTGCACGCAGCTGCGCTCCCACCATCACCGGCAGCATAAGAAGCAGAATTTCAGGCTCTGTCTACTGCATGTACTTTGGCCAAAGATGGGCTAATATATACACGGACTCATGATATGCATTTGGTGTTGCTCACGATTTTGGGGCTCTATAAGCCAATCGAGGGTTTATTAATACTGCCGGAACTCCAGTGAAAAAAATGCTGAAGCTGTTAAAACCGTCATGGAATCGATCAAATTGCCTACTCAGGTGGCCATTATCAAAGTCAAGGAGCACGGCCCTAGGAACAGTCCACAGACTATTGACAACGCATTTGCGGATTTGCAAGCAAAGGCCGTTGCTCTTCTGCCCGTTGAACTAACCATACCAATTATGGTGACCACACGCTCTCAGTGTAAACAGTTGCAAGAGATCCTCTACAAGAACCTGATGATCTACAACAGACTGAGGGTTTCTGTCGGACCCCGCGAGACCGCTTAATAACGATGCAGAGAATGTCTCCAAAAGAAGAGGTGAAGCAGTGGAAGGCTGATGGAGCACGTATGGACAATGGTCTCTGGAAAAAGGACCAACTTGTGTGTCTCCCTAAGCGGATGTACCCTGCTATTGACACGTGGGCACATGGACCTATACATCGAGGAAAAGACCAGGCCCTAGCCCTGGTACAAAAATTCTACTGGGTTCCAGATGGACCATATCACGTTGCCTAAGTCTGGAAGGTATGAATATTGTCTGGTGGTTGTCGACATGTTCTCCAGTTGGCCAGAAGCATTCCCTGTTACCAAGACCACAGCAAAGAAACTGGTGATGGAAGTCATCTGCAGATATGGAGTTCCAGAAGTCGTTGAAAGTGACCAAGGTCCGGCTTTTTCTTCTCATGTGTATCAGGAGGTTCTAACAATGCTTGGATCCACTGTAATCCTCCATACTCCATACCATCCACAATCCAGGGGGGAAGTTGAGAGGTTGAATGACACACTGAGGGACAATTGACCAAAATGATGCAGGAGACTACAGCTCTATGGCCAGAGCTCCTACCCATTGTACTATACCACATTTGTATTACCCCTATTGCAAAACATGGCCTGTCCCTATATGAGATATTGTTTGGTGCTAGGACCCCAATTGCAAATTTCCAGTCTCAATAGTTATCAGAAGAAACTGACCGTGCTGTTTAATGTTATTCAGTTTAGTAAAAATCTTGCTAACACCTATGCTTTAGTTTCTTCTTTTCCAGATTCAGCAGAAACCGATATTTGTTATAATTTGAAGTCTGATGATTTTGTGGTTGTGAAAAGGCATGTCAGAAAATATGGACTAGAACTCTTGTATGACGGTCCCTATTAAGTTCTCCTCATTACTTCTTTGTCAGTGAAACTGGAAGGAAGACCGACTTGGATCCACGTATCGCATTGCAAGCTGGTTAAACAAGCCAATAGCAAATAAAGGGGACATAATGTTTTGGTTTTTTGTATTTTTTATGTTATTATTGGTGACCACATGGGATAGCCTAAATTCCCCAATGTCCTTAAATAATAAGTTTATATAGTATTATGAAAAATTACTGAGAGATTTGTTGAATAATTCCCAGTCTCTGGCAGATATTTTCTTTTTAATCCAAATAATTAGTTTAAGGGAATTGGGGGCTGGATAGCTGGAATCTTGAAAAGTTTGTTACACATCGCTGCCCTTATTCTTGTTATGTATGTAATACTAAAACTTGTTTTTTTTTGGTGTATTTCTGTATGTATTAGGAAATTCTGTACTTGGACAGCTAATGATACCAAAAGGCGTTGTTACCCCTGCTCTTCTCTATATCGATTTCAAAAAGTTATCTGATGAAGATGTTGAAGTCAAGTGCATGGCTATCTTCAAAAGATCTCCACAACCGTTATCAAAAATTGTTATTTGTAAATTGTAGTATACAGGGGAGATGGGTACGCCACAACAGCCATGTCTGGTAACATGGCATCAGATATGTGAAGACCAGTACCCCTCGAGCTTATAGCTTGGGATAGTACCTCTGATGCTGGATATAAGTTAACAAAATTTATCTAGGGGGAATGTGAAGGACTAAATTAAGAAAGATCAAAATGAATGTTCCATTTTGTGTTTGTAACTCCATCTTGTCTTTATGAGATAAATTCTGTTACTAGGCAATAGTTTCTGGCTGTTATAAAGCCAAATAGTTTTTCTACTGGAGTAAAGGTCATGGGCTTTAATAAAACCAGACTGCTCCAGTTCGGACAAGATATGAGACCTTGGGATGTATCACTGTAGAATACTTTGAGAAATGGGTATTTTATTGTTCTCTCCTATGTTACATAGACATGACTGTTATGTTTAGGTAGCTGAGGAGGACAGGAACAACAGCAGGGCAGCCGAACACCTGAGATGTTGGTAACTGATGGGTTGCAGATTCCTAAACTAACGACACAACTAGAGGTAGCCGTGGAGCATTCCTACGTTGATCCTAGACGCCTCGTCACAGCCTGAGAGATAACTACACCTAAAGGCAGAAAGATGAAAGCTATCTGCCCCGGAGCAGATCCCCAAAGAAAATAGGAAGCCCCAAAACATATAATGGCGGTTAGACAAGATGAAAATACAAACATAGGCAGAAAATAGCACTGCACTCTCAAGAGGGAATTCCATGCAAAATAGAACAAATTTTATTGATGCAACCAACCAAAGTGAGAAGCATGATAATCAAAGCGACATGAATATTCAAAGCGACATGAATATGACGTTTCGACTCTCCCGAGTGTTTTTCAAACGCCGCTATGTAGAAAAAAAATAACAAAATATGGTTGAAATAAACAAAACAAATAACAGATCAACAACAAAACAACATAACACAACAAGAAAACATTACACCAATTTTATATTATGCAAGGTGCACATACCATAAAGACTGACATGCACCAACCGTATGCCGAAAGTGGAGAAGGTGAACAGTAAAGTGGTGATTGGAATTTACCCAAGGTAAGAGTATAGCTAGAAGAATCACGAAGTTAGAAACAATAGAGGACAATTATACCTTAGAATTGCTTCAGAAGAAGTTTTTTTTAAAGGGCAATTAATGCATTACTAGATAAAAGGAAATTAGTAAAAAATTAGTTTAGGTGAAATGCTGTAGAGGTTCAACACTGGTGAGAGGTATGTATGCTGATAAATACCTGTTGCAATAGAATAGCCTAGAGACAAAATCAGGAAGAGGTATCTCCCCAAGGGAAGGCCTGGGATGTAAAAATGTAGGAGGAATAGGGGATTAGAGATATATTATCAAGATGAAGAGAAGGTGGAAACTCATGAAGTTACTTGTATATAACATAAATACCTGGATGGTTGTTGGATAAATAGCGATTAGGGACTTTCAAGTTGAAAGGAGTATAGTCTGTTCAGAATAAAAAAATAAAAAAATAGATAAAAAAAAAATAATAAAAAAAAAAATTATAAAAAATATATGGACCTTAGTGATATCTAAGGTAGTATGTCATACCGTAGGTATGTGTAAGTTATAAGTAGTGGGTACTATCACATAAGAAAAAACAACTATGTACTGTATTGTCAAGAGTATTAAAAGGCCCCCAAGTCAGAGCTGTGGTACCAGTAAAATGTTTAGCAAGCCGGCAAAAGAATTGATCAAAAAGGTCCTGCACAAAGCGAAATTACCTTATGGTGGTGTGAGGCAGCGACGCTCCCGCGTCTCGTGGTGATGGACCAAACCCAATATCGCCATGAGATTGACAGACAACTCTCAGACACAGACACATATATGGTGGTCTCCAGGGATCCAACCCCTATGATTAAAATGAAAATACAGGGTCTTATTCAATTCGCTTTGGATAAATCCATCATTGATTCTAAAACCGCTACTTTTCTAAAAAACGATTATCCGATTACCCCGGTTTTCTACACCTTACCCAAAATCCACAAAGACCTTAATAACCCTCCTGGTAGGCCGATCGTAGCCTCCACCGAGTCAATTTTAGCCCCACTTTCCATTTATTTAGAAAAGATCCTCACACCCCTTATTAAGGATACAAGGTCCTTCCTCCTGGATACAGGTCACTTCCTTAACATTATTAAGCAACTGGGTACTATACCAACTACGAGCTTTCTGGTTACACTTGATGTATGTAGCCTGTATACGTCCATTACCCACGAGAAGGGAATCAGGGCCACTAAACTACTGCTGGATAAGTCTAGCCTATCACCCAACTCCATCCAGTTCAGTCTAGATCTTCTCCAATTGGTGAGAATTTCTTCCTATTTGGAGATACCTTCTACGTACAGAAGCGGGGGACCGCAATGGGGTCCAACGTAGCTCCGGCATACGCTAACGCTTACATGGATTGCTTTGAATCTGAATATGTGTATAACCATACACTTTTTTTACAACACGTGTCACTCTACCATCGATACATCGATGACATTTTCCTCATCTGGAATGGCACGTCGGACAGTCTACTGTGTTTTTTCCATTACCTTAACTCAATCTTCCCTGAACTACAGTTTACTATTCACTATGATGACTCACGTATCCCATTCCTTGACACGATGGTAATCAAAGATCAAGCAGGGAACTTGACAACCGACCTCTTTACTAAACCAACAGACTGCAATAGTCTACTTCACTATTCAAGCTGCCATCCGAAGTCCACTAAGAATAGTTTGCCCCGCTCCCAATTCAAGCGGGTCACACGCATAATGACAAATTCCACAACATGTGACACCAGACTCCAAACCATGGCCGATAGATTCAGAGAAAGGCATTACCCGGAAAAAACTACTCGATAAAGAGATGACAGTAGCACGGTCTCCTCCATCCCCTCCACGACAATCCCTCGACAGAATACCATTTGTGCATACGCACCATCCCTTTATGCCAAGATCTACGCCACAATTAAAAAACACTGGCCCCTCCTAGCCCAGTCATACCCGGATATTACTCCTTTTCAAAACCCTGTTTTGGTCAGTACCAGAAGACCTACCAATATCAAGGACAAGTTAGTGAGGGCCGACATTGGTAGCTCACATCCAACTGCAACTCAAAAACTACTACACACCCGACGCAAGGGCACATTTCCGTGTCTTGGTTGTGCGGCCTGTTCCAACGTGATCAAATCTGACAGTGTACTACATCCACGAACAGGAAAATCGTACCCGATTAACGGCTATTTTACGTGTGACTCCAATTTTGTAATTTATATCATCAAATGTCCTTGTGGTCTCCTCTATGTAGGGGAGACCACTCAACACATCAGGGATAGAATAGCCGGACACAAGTCCACTATAAGATGTGGTAAAACGTGGCTTCCATTGCCAGATCACTTTGCTAAGTCAAAACATACTGTCGCACAGCTTAATTTCAGGTTTTAGAACACGTCCCACGCCCACGCAGGGGTGGTAATCACATCAAAATACTCAAACGTAGAGAGACCTTTTGGATATATACCCTGGATACATTATCACCACGAGGATTAAATCGTGAAATTGATTGGTCTGTTTAGTTACATGTGGGATATACAGTACTCTTCAATTTGACTAATTATGTCTCCTATTTTTCTTAGACCCGCTGACCTTAGCCAACACTGGTGAGTTCACATCGCCAACATCATATGATTAATCATTGCATATGGTACATGGAGGTTACCCCCTTTTTCCCCCCCTACTTATTCTTTATACATTAGTTCTGTTTCATCCAGATTATTCCTAACTTTTGCCAACTTTTTTATCTATTTCTTTCCTCCCCTTTTTCCTCACTATCCCCTCTCCCCTTTTTTTGTTCATTAACTTTATTCAATAATTTCCCTACTTTCTTAACAATTTCTCCGTACTTTCTCTTTGGTTACACCGTTTTCCCGTCTCCATACAGCACATGCGCACTACACTATTCAGGGCTCACATCCCCAGGGCTCTCTGCGCAGCCGCAGTGGCATTTTCATTACCATCTATGGTAATTCCGGTCCGGATGACGCACATCCGGTCCGGCGATACTCGCCGGCTTTTATTCCCGGCGTGTTCATTCCTACAGCACACTGCAACCCAGCAAGACGCGGGAGCGTCGCTGCCTCACACCACCATAAGGTAATTTCGCTTTGTGCAGGACCTTTTTGATCAATTCTTTTGCCGGCTTGCTAAACATTTTACTGGTACCACAGCTCTGACTTGGGGGCCTTTTAATACTCTTGACAATACAGTACATAGTTGTTTTTTCTTATGTGATAGTACCCACTACTTATAACTTACACATACCTACGGTATGACATACTACCTTAGATATCACTAAGGTCCATATATTTTTTATAATTTTTTTTTTTTTTATCTATTTTTTTATTTTTTTATTCTGAACAGACTATACTCCTTTCAACTTGAAAGTCCCTAATCGCTATTTATCCAACAACCATCCAGGTATTTATGTTATATACAAGTAACTTCATGAGTTTCCACCTTCTCTTCATCTTGATAATATATCTCTAATCCCCTATTCCTCCTACATTTTTACATCCCAGGCCTTCCCTTGGGGAGATACCTCTTCCTGATTTTGTCTCTAGGCTATTCTATTGCAACAGGTATTTATCAGCATACATACCTCTCACCAGTGTTGAACCTCTACAGCATTTCACCTAAACTAATTTTTTACTAATTTCCTTTTATCTAGTAATGCATTAATTGCCCTTTAAAAAAAACTTCTTCTGAAGCAATTCTAAGGTATAATTATCCTCTATTGTTTCTAACTTCGTGATTCTTCTAGCTATACTCTTACCTTGGGTAAATTCCAATCACCACTTTACTGTTCACCTTCTCCACTTTCGGCATACGGTTGGTGCATGTCAGTCTTTATGGTATGTGCACCTTGCATAATATAAAATTGGTGTAATGTTTTCTTGTTGTGTTATGTTGTTTTGTTGTTGATCTGTTATTTGTTTTATTTCAACCATATTTTGTTATTTTTTTTCTACATAGCGGCGTTTGAAAAACACTCGGGAGAGTCGAAACGTCATATTCATGTCGCTTTGAATATTCATGTCGCTTTGATTATCATGCTTCTCACTTTGGTTGGTTGCATCAATAAAATTTGTTCTATTTTGCATGGAATTCCCTCTTGATAGTGCAGTGCTATTTATATTACTAGTTTGGGATTTATTCCATGACACTAGCACCTCGCCATTTATAGATTCGAGTGCACAACAATTATCTTCTATAGGCAGAAAATAGACTGAGCAAACTGTCAGGAATCGAACCCAGTGTCTCTTGTCCACCAGCCAGCAGCTCTACCATCTGAGCTATTCTGCTGGCTACAAAGTTCCTTGCTGAACCCGGATACCATTGACTGTTCTTCCTGATCGGCTTCACCCAGTGCTCTCTCGTTTGGCCTCTGATTGCCAATTACACGCCCTATATAAACCTGGCCCTGTGGGTGTGTCATTGCGAGATTATTGTTCTTCCAGCCTTTAGTCAAGCTCTTTCTCCTGCTGTTCCTGCTGCTACAAACACTGCTCTCCTGTGAACTGACCTCGGCCTGCCACCTGACTACGTTATCTGCCTGCTCCTCTGCTACCGAATTACCTTTCCTGTGTACCGACCTCCGGCTGCCACCTGACTACGTTATCTGCCTGCTCCTCTGCTACAAACACTGCTCTCCTGTGAACTGACCTCGGCCTGCCACCTGACTACGTTATCTGCCTGCTCCTCTGCTACAAACACTGCTCTCCTGTGAACTGACCTCGGCTTGCCACCTGACTACGCTACCTGCCTCTGCTTTCCCTAGTGTTTGCAGTAACATCGGCTCCAACCCAGACGGGATCCTGACAGAATAATCTCGCACCAAAATGGAGTCCGCTGTGAACACCCTGAGGCGGCAAGTTACGGAGCTTCAAAGTTTTTGTACTGACTCTCAAGGAAAATATTCCAAGTTACAAACTGATTTCACGGTGATACAACAGGAAGTAATTGAGCTTCAAAAACAACTTCTGGACATGCGCAATTCAGGGTCCGAATCAAACGCGCGGCTGCCGCTGCCTGCAAAGTTCAGTGGGGATCGCCAGCAGTACCGAGGATTCCTCAATCAATGCCGCATATACTTCCAGATGCAACCTGCTCCCTTTACCAGTGAGAGGAAGAAAGTTTTTTTCATGATAAATCTCCTGACGGATGAAGCTCTTGCTTGGGCTTCACCTTATGTAGAAAAGGACTATGCCCTCCTTAATGACCTGGAAGCTTTCATCGCAGCTATGAATCAAGTTCTTGATGACCCAAACCGCTGTGCCACAGCAGAAACCAAATTACATAATTTGCGCCAAGGACGTCGCTCTGTTGCGGAATATACATCGGAGTTCCGTCGCTGGGTGGCCGACACCACCTGGAATCCAGCGGCCCAGAGAAGTCAATTCCGACGAGGGTTATCAGAACCAGTGAAAGACGAGCTTGCCAGGGTTGAGACCCCTGACCAGTTGGAGGACTTTATTCAACTGTGTATCCGGATTGACCAGAGACTTACTGAAAGGAGAAAGGAGAGATTGCGAGCACTTGGGAATGGCCCTGGCTTCTCATTTTCAGCATCAGACCACCAAGAAAAGACGCAAGGCGTGTCTGAACCGATGCAGATCGACGTCATCCGAAGACCACTCTCTGCACAGGAGAAGGAGAGGCGACGTGCAGAACATCTCTGCCTCTATTGTGGGGGCCCTGGACACTATGCCATCAACTGTCCTAACAAAAAGACTATAGCCTTTACCAACAACAGGTCTGCCAGCAATATGGACCTTTCTCAGCAGTCGGATTCCATTTTGCAGACTATCTCATCAGTAACGCCAGAAATAGACAAAATACATACTACATCATCTCATTTTGTAATTCCCATTCAGGTTGTAATGGGCACCCAAAAAATACAATGCTCTGCCCTGTTGGATTCGGGAGCAGGAGGAAATTTTATGGACTTAAAATTTACACGTGATAATAATATTTCCAGTAGGACCAAATCCACACCAATTGAAATGGAAACTGTGGATGGATCACCTTTGTCTTCTGGACCTGTCACGCATGAGACAATCGAACTGGAGATTTGTATCGACCCGGATCATCATGAAGCTGTCAGTTTCCACCTTATTTCATCTCCGAAATTTCCGGTTATTCTAGGGATCCCCTGGTTTTCAGTCCATAACCCTTCTATCAACTGGGCATCAAGGACCATCACCTTTCCATCTGACTACTGTAAGAATAATTGTCATAAGGAACCCCCTGTTCTCCAACAAGTCCAAATCTCTGAGATTTTGCATGAGAAGGAAGAGAAACTACCACCTCAATATCAGCAGTTCTCTGATGTCTGCAGTAAGAAGAAAGCAGATCAATTACCTCCTCACCGTCCTTACGACTGTCCCATTGAATTGCTGCCAGGAGCAACCATTCCATTTGGACGGATATACAATCTTTCCGAACCTGAATTGAAGGTATTAAGAAAGTTCCTGGATGAAAATTTAGAGAAAGGCTTTATTCGACCTTCCACATCTCCAGCTGGGGCACCCCTGTTCTTTGTTGAAAAGAAAGACTCCACTCTGCGGCCATGTATTGACTACAGAGAGATGAATAATATCACTGTCAAGAATCGCTACCCGCTACCCTTGATTCCTGAACTATTTGAGAGACTCCGTTCTGCGAAAATCTTTACGAAGCTGGATCTTAGAGGGGCTTACAACCTCATACGGATTCGCCCAGGAGATGAGTGGAAGACCGCCTTCAGAACGAGATATGGACATTTTGAATCTCTGGTTATGACCTTTGGCCTTAGCAATGCCCCAGCCACCTTTCAACATTTTATTAATGATGTATTTCGAGATTTCTTGGACCAATTCGTTGTGGCTTATCTCGATGACATTCTTATATTTTCAGACACCTTGGAAGAGCATCGCAGGCACGTCCAGTTAGTCTTGGAACGACTAAGGAGAACCAGCTTTACATTAAACTTGAAAAATGTGAGTTTGAACAAACTAGTATCCAATTTCTGGGATATATCATCTCCCCAGAAGGTCTGAGCATGGATCCCGGCAAAATCAATGCTGTAGTGGACTGGCCTGTTCCAAGAAATTTAAAAGACGTCCAGTGTTTCATAGGATTTGCAAATTTTTACCGAAAATTTATAAAGAACTTTTCACGGATCATACTACCAATTACTACACTAACAAAAAAGACCAAAGCATTTTTCTGGTCTCCGGAGACACAGGAGGCTTTTGACAAGTTGAAAACTCTTTTTCCGTCTGCTCCATTGTTAGTACACCCAAATCCTGAATTGCCATTTACTGTCGAAGTGGATGCCTCGGACTCTGCAGTGGGAGCCATTCTGTCTCAGCGAGTTGGGGACAAGATGCAACTTCACCCATGTGCGTTTCTTTCCCACACCATGTCATCTGCAGAAAAGAACTACGACATCGGTAATAAAGAACTGTTAGCCATTAAAGTTGCCTTCTCCGAGTGGAGACATCTTCTGGAAGGTGCCAATCACCCTGTGACTGTCTTCACGGACCACAAGAATCTTGAATTCCTCCGTACAGCAAAAAGATTGTCTGCAAGACAAGCACGATGGGCCTTATTTTTCTCAAGATTCAATTTTATAATCTCTTACCGGCCTGGTTCAAGAAATGGCAAGGCTGACGCTCTGTCCAGGATGTGTTCGGAACCTCAGGAGAGGTCTAGTAATGACGATACAATTCTAGGCCCTAAAATTTTTTTGGGAATATTGCACTCTAGAGGACTATGTAATAGAATTAAAGATGGATATCAAGAGGACTCTTTCCTTAACCATCCTTCGGAAGATGTCGATCTTTCATTCAAAGAGGGGTTTTGGATGCAGAAACACAAAATATATGTACCTGAATCTTCTCGCTTTGAAGTCCTCAAAAGTGTCCATGATTCTAAACTGGCAGGACATCCTGGGGTTGCAAAAACACAAGACTTACTACTTCGTTTCTTTTGGTGGCCTAATTGTAGGAAGGACGTGAGGAAATATGTTTCAACCTGTTTAACATGCGCACGAAACAAGACACCACGATCG
This sequence comes from Oophaga sylvatica, assembly GCA_033576555.1. NCBI lineage: Eukaryota > Metazoa > Chordata > Amphibia > Anura > Dendrobatidae > Oophaga > Oophaga sylvatica. The sequence goes on from JARQOD010000010.1 coordinate 70,660,048, forward strand.
TCTCCTCTAGGACTCTTGCAACCACTCCCAGTTCCATCCAGGCCTTGGGGATCTATTTCCATGGATTTTATTGTGGAACTACCCCCTTCCAAACAGATGACCGTCATCCTTGTCATAGTGGACCGACTCACAAAAATGGCCCACTTTATTCCAACTGAAGGAATTCCTACTGCTGAAAAAACTGCAGAACTGATGATCAAAGAGGTATTCAGGTTCCATGGAATTCCTGACAATGTGGTGTCTGACAGAGGCGTTCAATTTACGTCAAAATTTTGGAAGAGTTTCTGTACAGCCTTGGGAGTCACGGTGAATCTTTCTACCGCTTTCCATCCTCAGTCCAATGGCCAGACGGAGAGAACGAACCAGACTTTGGAGCAATACCTCCGTTGCTTCATTTCCTATCTTCAGGATGACTGGGTGGACTATTTACCAACAGCAGAGTTTGCCTACAACAACTCCATACATAGCGCTACATCTCAAACCCCATTTTTTGCTAATTATGGAGTACATCCAGTATTTATTCCTAATCTGCCAGTGAACACTCCCATTCCTGCTGTTAATGACAGGCTTGCAAAATTACAGGAATACCAGAAGGAATTATCAGAGATATTACTCAAGACCCAGGAAGAATATAAGGAAGCAGCAGATAAACATCGGAGAGTGCCCCCTGCTCTTCAGGTTGGAGACAAAGTTTGGCTGTCCACTAAAAATCTTAAGACACAGGTGCCATCCTCCAAATTGGGTCAGAAATTCATTGGACCTTTTCAAATTTCTGCAAAAATTAACCAGGTTGCTTTTCGTTTAAAACTTCCCAACAATCTGAGGATTCATCCAGTGTTTCACGTATCCTTGCTCAAACCCTTCTGTGAAAACCCGTTTCCAGGAAGAATTCAGCCACCTCCTCCACCAGAAAGAATCCGTGGTGAAGAAGAATACATTGTGAATAAGATTCTGGACTCCCGAAAATTCAGAGGTAAACTGCAGTATCTGGTGCAGTGGGAAGGTTACGGACCAGAGGAAAATTCATGGGAACCAAAGGACAACGTCCATGCTCCTGGACTTACAAGAGCCTTCCATCAGAGGTACCCAGATAAGCCAGCTCCTGAGATGTCCAGAGGCCATCTTGGAAGGAGGGGAGTACTGTCAGGAATCGAACCCAGTGTCTCTTGTCCACCAGCTCTACCATCTGAGCTATTCTGCTGGCTACAAAGTTCCTTGCTGAACCCGGATACCATTGACTGTTCTTCCTGATTGGCTTCACCCAGTGCTCTCTCGTTTGGCCTCTGATTGCCAATTACACGCCCTATATAAACCTGGCCCTGTGGGTGTGTCATTGCGAGATTATTGTTCTTCCAGCCTTTAGTCAAGCTCTTTCTCCTGCTGTTCCTGCTGCTACAAACACTGCTCTCCTGTGAACTGACCTCGGCCTGCCACCTGACTACGTTATCTGCCTGCTCCTCTGCTACCGAATTACCTTTCCTGTGTACCTACCTCAGGCTGCCACCTGACTACGTTATCTGCCTGCTCCTCTGCTACAAACACTGCTCTCCTGTGAACTGACCTCGGCCTGCCACCTGACTACGTTATCTGCCTGCTCCTCTGCTACAAACACTGCTCTCCTGTGAACTGACCTCGGCTTGCCACCTGACTACGCTACCTGCCTCTGCTTTCCCTAGTGTTTGCAGTAACATCGGCTCCAACCCAGACGGGATCCTGACACAAACGCTGGGGCCACAAGCTGACTAAATAGGATAGGACAGGAGAGACTACTTTCTGCAACCCAGAAAACCCTACAAAAATCCAACAATTCTGATTACAAAAATACTGAGATCACACGATCTTGCCTCCCACTAAATCAGATCTCAATGTGAACAACAACCAAGCAGCAGCCGCTGAAAAAACAGGAAAAAGCAAATGAGCAAATAACAGTGGCTGCAGAAAAACTGCGAGGAGCTCAGGCCCCAGGAGGGGACCCGGATGACCTCCACAAAAGTGCAGAAAACAATGCAAAAAGCAAGCACAAAAAGAAAAGCAAAAAATATCCCATCTGAAAGCAGGAGATGCAGACAGGACTCCAGCAAACTTCCAAATGAACCAGGAGCCACAATTGAGACAAGAACAATTGATCACCGGCAACCATCATGGGAGGGAACCTCCCTTATATCAGACCAGTCCGTGATTCCAGATTGCCACTCCTCGCTGAAAGGTTCAGTACTGTCTGTAACCACCAGAGGGAGCCTCTGCTCAGAAACCATCTCTAGCACATTCATAACAGTACCCCCCCCTTGATGAGGGGTCACCGAACCCTCACTTGTGCAACCAGGCCGATCAGGATGAGCTCGGTGATAGGCACGGATCAGTCTCCTAGCATGTATGTCCAAAGCAAACACCCAAGAATTGTCCTCCTGACCATATCCTCTCCACTTAACCAAATACTGGAGTTTCTGTCTAGAAAAACGAGAATCCAATATTTTCTCAACCACATACTCCAGATTGCCCTCAACCAAAACAGGGTCAGGAGGCGCAGCCATAGGAACCACTGGCTCGACAAACCTCTTCAATAAGGACTTGTGGAACACGTTTAGGATCTTAAATGTCCCTGGAAGAAGCAAACGGAAGGAAACAGGTTTAAGAATCTCCATGATCTTATAAGGTCCAATGAACCTGGGCTTAAACTTTGGAGATGCAACCCTCATAGGGATATTTCTTGAGGACAACCAAACCAAGTCCCCCACTTTAAACCGAGGACCATCAGTCCTATGCCGGTTGGCAAACCGTTGGGCCTTCTTCTGAGAGAGAGACAACCTCTCCACTACCTGGTCCCAAATCTGCTGCATACGCTCCACAACAGAGTCAACACCCGGACAGACAGAAGCCTCCACCTGTCCCGAAGAAAATCGAGGGTGAAACCCAAAATTGCAGAAAAATGGAGACATCAAGGTGGCAGAGCTAGCCCTATTATTAAGAGCAAACTCAGCCAAAGGCAAAAAAGAGACCCAGTCATCTTGATCAGCAGACACAAAACATCTCAAATAAGTCTCCAAGGTCTGGTTTGTTCTCTCGGTTTGTCCATTGGTCTGAGGATGAAAAGCAGAGGAGAAAGATAATTGAACACCAAGTTTAGAACAAAATGTCCTCCAAAATCTGGAAACAAACTGGACTCCTCTGTCAGACACAATGTTCTTAGGAATGCCATGTAACCGAACCACGTGCTGAAGGAACAAAGGCACCAATAAGGAGGAGGAAGGTAACTTAGGTAATGGCACAAGATGTATCATCTTGGAAAACCTATCACAGATTACCCAGATAACGGTCATTCTCTGAGAAACAGGGAGGTCAGAAATAAAATCCATAGAGATATGGGTCCATGGCCTCTTGGGCACAGGTAATGGCATTAACAAACCACTAGAGCGAGAGCAAGGCTTGGAGCGAGAGCAAGTCCCACAGCACTGCACAAATTCCCTGACGTCACGAGACAAAGTAGGCCACCAAAAGGACCGACTCACCAAGTCTCTGGTACCAAAAATCCCGGGATGACCAGCCAACGCGGAACAATGAATCTCAGACATCACACTCTTCTTCCACTGGTCTGTGACAAACAATTTCCCAATAGGGCAACGCTCAGGTTTATCCTTCTGACACCCTTCCAAGGCCAGTCTCAAATTGGGCGAGATGGCGGAAAGAACTACACCCTCTTTCAAAATAACAGTAGGATCAGATAACTCAGGAGAGTCCGCAAAGAAACTCCTTGAGAGGGCATCCGCCTTAACATTCTTAGTGCCATGAAGAAAAGAAACCACAAAATTAAAACGTGTGAAAAACATGGCCCACCTGGCCTGTCTAGGATTAAGTCGCTTGGCTGATTCGAGATAAACCAGATTCTTATGGTCCGTGAGGACCACCAGCTGATGTTTGGCTCCTTCCAGCCAATGTCTCCACTCTTCAAAGGCCCACTTCATGGCCAATAACTCCCAATTACCCACGTCATAATTACGTTCAGTTGGAGAAAATTTTCTAGAGAAAAAGGCACAAGGGTTACTCTTAGAGGTCTCTGGATTTCTTTGGGACAAAACGGCACCTGCCCCAATTTCAGAGGCATCAACCTCCACCTGAAACGGTAGAGAAACATCAGGCTGCCGTAGAACAGGAGCAGAAGTGAATCTCTGCTTAAGTTCCTGAAACGCAGAGACTGCCTCAGGAGGCCAATTCACCACATCAGAACCCTTTTTGGTCAAATCAGTCAATGGTTTAACAATACCGGAGAAATTACTAATAAATTTACAATAAAAATTGGCAAAACCCAAAAATCTCTGAAGAGCCTTTAATGAAGTAGGTTGGACCCAATCACAGACGGCTTGAACCTTGACCGGGTCCATTTCAATAACAGACGGAGACAAAAGGAATCCCAGAAATGAGACCTTCTGTACGCCAAAAAGACACTTTGATCCCTTCACATACAGTGCATTCTCTCTCAAAATCTGGAACACAGTCCGAACATGTTTCACATGAGAGTCCCAGTCATTGGAAAAAATCAAGATATCATCCAAATAAACAATCAGAAATTTATCCACAAAATCCCTGAAAATATCATTCATGAAGGATTGGAAGATGGAAGGAGCATTAGTGAGCCCAAAGGGCATCACTAGGTACTCAAAATGCCCCTCTGGGGTATTAAACGCCGTCTTCCATTCATCCCCGTGCTTAATGCGAATAAGGTTATACGCCCCCCTAAGGTCAAGCTTGGTAAACCAACTAGCACTTTTCACCCTGGAAAACAGGTCAGAAATCAAGGGTAACTGATATTGATACTTTACAGTGATCTTATTCAAGAGACGATAATCAATACACGGCCTCAATGAACCATCCTTTTTGGCCACAAAGAAAAAACCGGCACGCAAGGGTGAAGAGGATGGTCTGATATGACCCTTCTCCAATGACTCCTTGATATAAGATCGCATAGCATCGTGTTCAGGTACAGACAAGTTAAAAAGGCGACCTTTAGGAAATTTACCACTGGGCACTAATTCAATAGCGCAATCGTAGCTCCTGTGAGGGGGCAAAGATGCAGATTTACTTTCACTAAATACATCCGAAAAATCAGTCAAAAAGTCAGGAACATCCTGAGACTTGGGAGAGGCAGAAAAAACAGGAGTGTTGGCATTAACACATTGGCAGCCCCAACTGGTCACAGACACAGATTTCCAATCCAAAACAGGATTATGAGACTGTAACCAAGGGAAACCTAGTACAATAATGTCATGCAGATTATACCGCACCAGAAATTTGCAACTCTCCTGATGATCTGGTTCAACCCTCATTATCACCTGAGTAGAAAACTGGGGTTTATTCTCCGCCAAAGGGGTAGAATATATGCCCAGTAGGGGAATAGACTTCCTCAGGGGTATCATGGGAAACCCACAACGTTTGGCAAAGTCAAAATCCATCAGGTTAATAGCTGCTCCTGAATCAACAAAATCCTGAGCAGAAAATGTGGACAGGGAGCAAATCAGGGTAACAGTCAACAGAAATTTAGTTTGAACACTACCCAAGACAACTGAGCGCACAAAACGTCTTCCCCGCTTAGGGCAGACAGAAATAGCATGAGAGGCGTCACCACAATAGAGACATAACCCATTGCGCTTTCGAAACTCATGACGCTGTGCCCCAGAAGTCACTTTTTCATACTGCATGGGCTCAGAAGCTGGCTCACAAGACAACACTATCTCACGCATACCTCTGCGCTCACGCAAACATCTGTCAATTTGAATCGCCAATGACATAGAATCATTGAGACCAGAGGGAGCAGGGAATCCCACCATAACATCCTTTACATTCTCTGACATCCCCTTCCGAAAAAGGGCTGCCAAAGCATCATCATTCCATTTGGTCAGGACTGCCCACTTTCGGAATTTCTGACAGTACAACTCAGTGTCTTCAAGACCCTGATTTAATGCCAACAAGGTTTTTTCAGCTTGATCAGTGACATTAGGTTCATCGTACAATAACCCCAGAGCCAGAAAAAATGCATCAATATCATTCAAAACAGGATCCCCAGGTGTCAGGGAAAAAGCCCAATCCTGAGGATCGCCGCGCAGGAGAGAGATGACAATTTGAACCTGCTGTGCTGCGTTACCTGAGGACTTAGGCTTTAAGGCAAAAAACAACTAAAGCCCCCGTCTCACACAGCGATCTCGCTAGCGAGTCACTAGTTTTGTGACGCAGCAGCGATGTCCCCAGCGATATCGCTGTGTGTGACATTCAGCGACGATCAGCCCCCCTGCTGGGTATCGCTGATCGTCGCTGAATGTCCTGGACATTTTTTTGATCGCTGATCTCCCGCTGGCAGGCACGCATCGCTGCGTGTGACAGGCGGGAGATCAGCGATCCGCTGGTAACCAAGGTAGACAGCGGGTTTCCAGGCACGGGGCTGTGCCTGGAAACCCGCTGTGTACCTTGGATACCAGCGCGCTGATGCAGGGAGCTGGTAACCAAGGTACACAGCGGGTTTCCAGGCACAGCGCAGCGCCTGGAAACCCGATGTGTACCTTGGTTACCAGCTCCCTGCATCAGCGCGCTGGTATCCAAGGTACACTGCGGGTAACTAAGCGATGTTACCCAGCAGTGTCGCTGTGCTGATCGCTGCCTGAGCTGCCTGTTTGATTGTTGTCGGGATCGCTGGTGTATCGCTATGTGAGACCCAGGCTTTACAGTTATTTTTGAAATTCAGAAATTTAGCCTGATCCCCCAAAAACAAATCTGGCATGGGAATCCTAGGTTCCACAACCGGCAACCCAGCAAGATAGGTAGCAATACTCCGAACCTCAGTGGCAAGCTGATCCACACGTCCAGACAACTGTGCAAACTCCATTGAGAGAAAAAAAATCCTCCTCAGCACCCAGAGAAAAAGAGGGAAAAAATGCAACAGACAGAAAAAAAAAAATCTCTGACAACTCTGACAACTTTTTTCTTTCCACACTTTTTTTTCCCTTCTGTGAGTACCATATAATTTTCCGTTATGGCCGGTGATACTGTTATGTTTCGGTAGCTGAGGAGGACAGGAACAACAGCAGGGCAGCCGAACACCTGAGATGTTGGTAACTGATGGGTTGCAGATTCCTAAACTAACAACACAACTAGAGGTAGCCGTGGAGCGTTCCTACGTTGATCCTAGACGCCTCGTCACAGCTTGAGAGATAACTACACCTAAAGGCAGAAAGATGAAAGCTATCTGCCCCGGAGCAGATCCCCAAAGAAAATAGGAAGCCCCAAAACATATAATGGCGGTTAGACAAGATGAAAATACAAACATAGGCAGAAAATAGACTGAGCAAACGCTGGGGCCACAAGCTGACTAAATAGGATAGGACAGGAGAGATTACTTTCTGCAACCCAGAAAACCCTACAAAAATCCAACAATTCTGATTACAAAAATACTGAGATCACACGATCTCGCCTCCCACTAAATCAGATATCAGTGTGAACAACAACCAAGCAGCAGCCGCTGAAAAAACAGGAAAGAGCAAATGAGCAAATAACAGTGGCTGCAGAAAAACTGCGAGGAGCTCAGGCCCCAGGAGGGGACCTGGCTGACCTCCACAAAAGTGCAGAAAACAATGCAAAAAGCAAGCACAAAAAGAAAAGCAAAAAATATCCCATCTGAAAGCAGGAGATGCAGGCAAGACTCCAGTAAACTTCCAAATGAACCAGGAACCACAATTGAGACAAGAACAATTGATCACCGGCAACCATCATGGGAGGGAACCTCCCTTATATCAGACCAGTCCGTGATTCCAGATTGCCACTCCTCGCTGAAAGGTTCAGTACTGTCTGTAACCACCAGAGGGAGCCTCTGCTCAGAAACCATCTCTAGCACATTCATAACACGTGACCATATATGTAGTTTCCTATTCTCTTGTATTCTTATAGGTTAATTTTCCTGTAATTCTTATAGGTCAATTTTCTTGTATTTTCATTGGTTAAATGTTGTAGATGTGGTTTTATACTATTGGTTGAAGTACATGCTCACTAAATACTATAAAAGATGATGATGTAATACATGGGATAGGAATCTTGTTAGATTCTCCCAGACGGAAACACGTGTCTGTTTGGTTATTTATGTTGCTAGCAATGTTCTGTTTATTAATTTGGAAATCACTAGGTCAATCGTGAAGGGTCACTTAGATCCTACCTTAACAAGACCAGCAATCAAAGTAAAAATTATACATGTCCCACAGTGAGACAAAATACAAAAGTGAAAAAAAAGTAAAATAAAACATAAAAAAACACACAAAAAAATAATAGTATAAATGAAAACGCCAAATGGTCCAGCAGAAAAATAATAAGGCTCATTCGGCAAATACAGGTCTGTCATTACTCGGTGATTACACAGGAGCTGCCAGCAGAGGATCTTGATGATTTGCCCAGGTGCATTCAGAGGCAGATCGTTCCTCAGACGACCATTAACAACCTCACTGATAGCAGCTGAGGCTGGAAGTGCCGAGATTTCTGCACGAGGCTCATATCCCAGACTGAAGAAATCCACATGGTATGAAATTTCTTTTCCATGTTTACATCATTTTCATATTAATAATGTCTAGTTCCTAGGATTTCCGTCTTCCACCTTCTTGGTGTTGTAATTTCAATGTTGAAAGGAGGCGCTGGACCCGGACCTGCGACGCCCATCTGACCCGGACCACCCGGGTGAGTATAATCTAACTTGTTTTTCTTATCTTTCAGGTAACATCAGGGTTTATCTACAGCATTACAGAATCCTGTAGATAAGCCCCTAATGGCGGTGGCTGCAGCTTATATGCGAAAAATGAGCTGACAGGTTCCCTTTAATATACACTGTGAGACATATACATATATAACAGCAATTACTTGCAAAGTCAATATTTGGCTAGAAAATGAACTTTATCCCCCAAAACACATTTCAACATCATTGCAGCCCTGCCTTAAAAGGACCAGCTAACCTATTTTCAGTGATTGCTCCATTAACACAGGTGTGGGTGTTGATGAGGACATGGCTAGAGATCAATCTGTCATGATTAAGTAAGAATGACACCACTGGACACTTTAAAAGGAGGCTGGTGCTTTGCATCATTGTTTCTCTTCTGTTAACCATGGTTATCTCTAAAGAAACACGTGCAGTCATCATTGCAATGCACAAAAATGGCCTAACAGGGAAGAGTATAGCAGCTAGAAAGATTGCACCTCAGTCAACAATCTATCGCATCATCAAGAACTTCAAGGAAAGAGGTTCCATTGTTGCCAAAAAGGCTCCAGGGCACCCAAGAAAGACCAGCAAGCGCCAGGACCGTCTCTTAAAAGTGTTTCAGCTGCGGGATCGGGCTACCAGCAGTGCAGAGCTTGCTCAGGAATGGCAGCAGGCAGGTGTGAGTGCATCTGCACGCACTATGAGGCGAAGACTCTTGGAGCAAGGCCTGGTCTCAAGGAGGGCAGCAAAGAAGCCACTTCTCTCCAGAAAAAACATCATGGACAGACTGATATTCTGCAAAAGGTACAGGCAGTGGACTGCTGAGGACTGGGGTAAAGTTATTTTCTCTGATGAATCCCCTTTTCGATTGTTTGGGACATCAGGAAAACGCCTCATTCGGAGAAGACAAGGTGAGCGCTACCACCAGTCTTGTCTCATGCCAACTGTTAAGCATCCTGAAACCATTCATGTGTGGGGTTGCTTCTCAGCCAAGGGAATCGGCTCTCACAGTCTTGCCTAAAAACACAGCCATGAATAAAGAATGGTACCAGAATGTCCTCCAAGAGAAACTTCTCCCAACCCTCCAAGAGCAGTTTGGCGATCAACAATGCCTTTTCCAGCATGATGGAGCACCTTGCCATAAAGCAAAGGTGATAACTAAATGGCTCAGGGAACAAAACATAGAGATTTTGGGTCCATGGCCTGGAAACTCCCCAGATCTTAATCCCATTGAGAACTTGTGGTCAATCATCAAGAGACGGGTGGACAAACAAGAACCTAAAAATTCTGACAAAATGAAAGCATTGATTGTGCAAGAATGGACTGCTATCAGTCAGGATTTGGTCCAAAAGTTGATTGAGAGCATGCCAGGAAGAATTGCAGAGGTCCTGAAGAAGAAGGGTGAACACTGCAAATATTGACTTGCTGCATTAACTCATTCTAACTGTCAATATAAGCTTTTGTTACTCATATGTTTGCAATTATTATTTTTCTGTCTGTGATAAAAACATCTGTCAAACACACATAAAAACCAGAGGGCAGCAGATCATGTGAAAATATAATATTCGTGTCATTCTCAAAACTTTTGGCCATGACTGTAGATTCCAACCTCTCTGGTGTATTGCCGTTTTTGCCTGCTCTCCTCAACTACCAAAACATAACAGTATCACCGGCCAAACTAAAAATTATATGGTACTCACAGAAGGGAAAAATAGTGTGGAGAAAAAAAAAAAAAGTCAGATTTCTTAAAGTTTTTTTTTTTTTCTGTTTGTTGCATTTTTTTTCCCTCTTTTTCTCTGGGTGCTGATTTTTTTTTCTCTCAATGGAGTTTGCACAGTAGTCTGGCCGTGTGGATCAGCTTGCCACTGAAGTTCGGAGTAATGCTACCTATCTTGCAGGGTTGCCGGTTGTGGAACCTAGGATCCCCATGCCAGATTTGTTTTTAGGGGATCGAGCTAAATTTCTGAATTTCAAAATTAACTAAGTTGTTTTTTGCCTTAAAACCTAAGTCCTCAGGGAACGCAGCACAGCAGGTTCAAATTGTCATCTCTCTCCTGCGCGGAGATCCTCAGGATTGGGCTTTTTCCCTGACACCTGGGGATCCTGTTTTGAGTAATGTTGATGCATTTTTTCTGGCTCTGGGGTTATTGTACGATGAACCTAATGTCACTGATCAAGCTGAAAAAACCTTGTTGGCATTAAATCAGGGGCTTGAGGACGCTGAGTTGTACTGTCAGAAATTCCGAAAGTGGGCAGTTCTGACCAAATGGAATGATGATGCTTTGGCAGCTCTTTTTCGGAAGGGTCTGTCAGAGAATGTAAAAGATGTTATGGTGGGTTTCCCTGCTCCCTCTGGTCTCAATGATTCTATGTCATTGGCGATTCAAATTGACAGACGTTTGCGTGAGCGTAGAGGTATGCGTGGAATGGTGTTGCCTTGTGAACCAGCTTCTGAGCCCATGCAGTGTGATAGAGTGACTTCTGGGGCACAGCGTCATGAGTTTCGAAAACGCAATGGGTTATGTTTCTACTGTGATGATGCCTCTCATGCTATTTCAGTCTGCCCTAAGCGGGGAAGACGTTTTGCACGCTCAGTTGTCTTGGGTAGTGTTCAGACTAAATTTCTGTTGACTGTTACCCTGATTTGCTCCCTGTCCACATTTTCTGCTCAGGCTTTTGTTGATTCGGGAGCAGCTATTAACCTTATGGATTTTGATTTTGCTAAACGTTGTGGGTTTCCCTTGATACCCCTATGGAAATCTATTCCCCTACTGGGGATTGATTCTACCCCTTTGGCTGAGAATAAACCCCAGTTCTCTACTTAGGTGATAATGAGGGTTGAACCTAATCATCAGAAGAGTTGCAAATTTTTGGTGCTGTATAATCTGCATGACATTATTTTACTAGGTTTCCCTTGGTTGCAGTCTCATAATCCTGTTTTGGATTGGAAATCTGTGTCTGTAACCAGTTGGGACTGCCAATGTGTTAATGCCAACACTCCTGTTTTTTCTGCCTCTCCCCAGGCTCAAGATGTGCCTGACTTTTTGACTGATTTTTCTGATGTGTTTTAGCGAAAGTAAATCTGCATCCTTGCCCCCCCATAGGAGCTATGACTGTGCTATTGAATTAGTGCCTGGTAGTAAATTCCCTAAAGTTCGCCTTTTTAACTTGTCTGTACCTGAACATGACGCTATGTGGTCTTATATCAAGGAGTCATTGGAGAAGGGTCATATCAGAATATCCTCTTCACCCTTGGGTGCCGGTTTTTTCTTTGTGGCCAAAAAGGATGGTTCATTAAGGCCTTGTATTATCTTCTCTTGAATAATATCACTGTGAAATATCAATATCCATTACCCTTGATTTCTGACCTGTTTTCCAGGGTGAAAAGTGCTACTTGGTTTCCCAAGCTTGACCTCAGGGGGCGTATAACCTTATTCGCATTAAGCACGGGGATGAATGGAAGACAGATTTAATACCCCAGAGGGGCATTTTGAGTACCTAGTGATGCCCTTTGGGCTCACTAATGCTCCTTCCGTCTTCCAGTCCTTCATGAATGACATTTTCAGGGATTTTGTGGATAAATTTCTGATTGTTTATTTGGATGATATCTTGATTTTTTCCAATGACTGGGACTCTCATGTGAAACATGTTCGGACTGTGTTCCAGATTTTGAGAGAGAATGCTCTGTATGTGAAGGGATCAAAATGTCTTTTTGACGTACAGAGGATCTCCTTTCTGGGATTCATTTTGTCTCCATCTGTTATTGAAATGGACCGGTCAAGGTTCAGGCCATCTGTGATTGGGTCCAACCTACTTCATTAAAGGCTCTTCAGAGATTCTTGGGTTTTGCCAATTTTTATCGTAAATTTATTGGTAATTTCTCTGTTATTGTTAAACCATTGACTGATTTGACCAAAAAGGGTTCTGATGTGATGAATTGGCCTCCTGAGGCAGTCTCTGCGTTTCAGGAGCTTAAGCGGAGATTCACTTCTGCTCCTGTTCTACGGCAGCCTGATGTTTCTCTGCCATTTCAGGTGGAGGTTGATTCCTCTGAAATTGGGGCAGGTGCCGTTTTGTCCCAAAGAGATCCTGAGACCTCTAAAAGTAACCCTTGTGATTTTTTCTCTCGAAAATTGTCTCCAACTGAACGTAATTATGACGTGGGTAATCGGGAGTTATTGGCCATGAAGTGGGCTTTTGAAGAGTGGAGACATTGGCTGGAGGGAGCCAAACATCAGGTGGTGGTCCTCACGGACCATAAGAATCTGGTTTATCTGGAATCAGCCAAGCGACTTAATCCTAGACAGGCCAGGTGGGCCTTGTTTTTCACACGTTTTAATTTTGTGGTTTCCTTTCTTCCTGGCACTAAGAATATTAAGGCGGATGCCCTCTCGAGGAGTTTCCTTGTGGACTCTCCTGAGTTATCTGATCCTGCTGTTATTTTGAAAGAGGGTGTAGTTCTTTCCGCCATCTCGCCCAATTTGAGACTGGCTCTATAGGGGTGTCAGGAGGATAAACCCGAGCGCTGCCCTGTTGGGAAATTGTTTGTCCCAGACCAGTGGAAGAAGAGTGTGATGTCTGAGATTCATTGTTCCACGTTGGCTGGTCATCCCGGAATTTTTGGTACCAGAGACTTGGTGAGTTGGTCCTTTTGGTGGCCTACTTTGTCTCGTGACGTCAGGGAGTTTGTGCAGTCCTGTGGGACTTGCTCTCACTCCAAGCCTTGCTCTCGCTCTAGTGGTTTGTTGATGCCATTGCCTGTGCCCAAGAGACCATGGACCCATATCTCTATGGATTTTATTTCCGATCTCCCTGTTTCTCAGATAATGACCGTTATCTGGGTGATTTGTGATACAAGATGATACATCTTGTGCCATTACCTAAGTTGCCTTCCTCCTCCGAATTGGTGCCTTTGTTCCTTCAGCACGTGGTTCGGTTGCACGGCTTTCCTGAGAACATTGTGTCTGACAGAGGAGTCCAGTTTGTTTCCAGATTTTGGAGGACTTTTTGTTCTAAACTTGGTGTTCAATTGTCTTTCTCCTCTGCTTTTCATCCTCAGACCAATGGACAAACTGAGAGAACAAACCAGACATTGGAGACTTATCTGAGATGCTTTGTGTCTGCTGATCAAGATGACTGAGTCTCTTTTTTGCCTTTGGCTGAGTTTGCTCTTAATAATAGGGCAAGCTCTGCCACTTTGATGTCTCCATTTTTCTGCAATTTTGGGTTTCACCCTCGATTTTCTTCGGGACAGACGGAGGCTTCTGTCTGTCCGGGTGTTGACTCTGTTGTGGAGCGTATGCAGCAGATTTGGGACCAGGTAGTGGAGAGGTTGTCCCTCTCTCAGGAGAAGGCCCAGCGGTTTGCCAACCGGCATAGGACTGATGGTCCTCGGTTTTAAAGTGGGAGACTTGGTCTGGTTGTCCTCAAGAAATATCCCTATGAGAGTTGCATCTCCTAAGTTTAAGCCTAGGTTTATTGGACCTTATAAGATCATGGAGATTCTTAATCCTGTTTCCTTTCGTTTACTTCTTCCAGGGACATTTAAGATCCATAACGTGTTCCACAAGTCCTTATTGAAGAGGTTTGTCGAGCCAGTGGTTCCTATGGCTACGCCCCCTGACCCTGTTTTGGTTGAGGGCAATCTGGAGTATGTGGTTGAGAAAATATTGGATTCTCGTTTTTCTAGACGGAAACTCCAGTATTTGGTTAAGTGGAGAGGTTATGGTCAGGAGGACAATTCTTGGGTGTTTGCTACGGACATCCATGCTAGGAGACTGATCCGTGCGTATCACAGAGCTCATCCTGACCGACCTGGTTGCACTAATGAGGGTTCGGTGACCCCTCCTCAAGGGGGGGGGTACTGTTATAAATGTTTTAGAAATGAATTCTGAGCAGAAGCTCCCTCTGGTGGTTGCAAACAGTACTGAACCATTCAATGAGGATTGGCAATCAGGGATCACGGACTGGCTGGATATAAGGGAGGTTTCCCCCCATCATGGTTGCCGGTGATCAATTGTTCTTGTCTCAACGTTGTTTCCTGGTTCACTTTGAAGATTGCTGAGTCTTGCCTCTTCTCCTGCTCTCAGATAGGATGTTTTCTGTTTTTTGTTTTTGTGCTTGCCAGTTGTATGTTTCTCTGCATTTCTGTGAGGTTGGCCGGGTTCCCCTCCCCGGGGGGCTTGGTCTCCTCTCAGTTCCTCTGGAGCCATTGTTTGTTAATTTGCCCTTTCCAGTTTTTTTTTCTGTGGCTGCGGCTTAGTTTTGTTACACCAGAGAACTAATTTAGGTGGTAGAGGTCGTGTGATCTCAGGTGTTTTTGCAATTAGTAGCGTTGTTTTTTTTTAGGGTTTTTTTTGGATTGCAGTAAGTATCCTTCCTATCCTTTTCTGTCTAAGTCAGATTGGGCCCCAGCGTTTGCTCATACTATTTTCTGTCTGTGTCTGTATTTCCTCTTGTCTAACCGCCATTACATGTTTGGGGGCTTCCTATGTTCTTTGGGGATCTGCTCCGGGGCAGATAGCTTTCCTCTTTCTATCTTTAGGTGTAGTTAGGCCTCTTTCACACATCCGGTGTGCGCCTGACGGCGCCCCGGCATTTAGCCGCAGCGCCGCATCAGAAAACCTGATGCGCCGCATGCGTTTTTTTGCCGGATGGTTTCTGATGCCCTGAGACATCAGGGGAATCCGGCAAAAAAAAAAAAACGTTACATGCTGCGTTTTGTCCGGCCGCCGGAATGTCATCAGGCGCACACCGGATGTGTGAAAGAGGCCTTAGCCTCCCAGGCTGTGACGAGGCGTCTAGGACCAACGTAGGAACGCTCCACGGCTGCCTTTAGTTGTGGTGGTTAGTCAGGGTACTGCAATCCAGTAGATTCCAACCTCTCTGGTGTATTGCCGTTTTTGCCTGCTCTCCTCAGCTACCAAAACATAACACTAGAGGCTGTGAGTGCAGGAGGATAGATTTTAACTGAACATGCATCTGAATACACACATTCAGTTACTGAACTAGCAGAATCCTGTCTCTGGGCCCGATGAGCAGAAGAGAGGGGGCCCGGCAACCGAGATACAGTGTGCCATGTCTCCCGGGCCACAGAACATGTGGAAAGCATGGCGTCCTGCCACATCACTCAATACTTCCACACATGAGAAACCACTATGTGATGTTGCACCATGCAAGTGTACGATAGCTTCGCTCCCAGCATGGACAGACCGGCAGGGAAGTCTGCAAACCAGAAGAGGACGATTGCATCCACAGCTGATATTTCTAACAGATGGAGTGAATTTTTAGCCTAAGGGGTGGAGGTTTGTTTTATTTACTTTTTTTTATTTTGCCTTATATACAAGTCACTAGACAGGAAACAATGTTTCCCAACATTTTTTCCTGTAAAATCCATTTTACTTCGGTTTTCAATGTTTTATTGTTGCTCCATTAACGTGGATTAATACTCTGACAACATTGTTCCCAGCAGTGACCTGGGAGTCGGATGTGTACAGGCGTCTGCACCATGCTGTTCTCATTCCATTGGAGAACTTTTTCCATTTCAGCAATTTTAATGCCCACCAGACCTGCTTGGAAGGACTCCCAGAAAAATGCTTGGGTTTCCTATTGACTTCAATTATACTCGTTACTCGAGACGAACACTCGAGCATTATGGAAAGCTCGTTACCAGTAAGAGCAGCCGAGCATTTTAGTGCTCTCTCTCATCACTAATTATATGATAAAATGAATGGTGTTGCTGAAAACGACTACACGAGGCGTCGGCATACTGAGATTTGTTGGAACTGTAAGTCGCATTCTTTGTGAAGTGAAAAAACAGCGTAAAAAACAAACCAAATACTCATCGTGGGAACTTAAAGTGAAGCTTTTCTGCAATGATTAAGGATGATTTGGCCGTTGTGGTAAATGGACTCACTCGGCTGCACATAGAGGTGGACACAGGAACGCTGTTTCCTAAACCTTCCACTATTTTATTAAAGGTTTATTGTGTGCTGGAGCATCTTCCTAGGTTCATATCACTGAAGCCAACAACCACAGTGATACATATCTCCCCTCCAGTACTTTACCAGTGACTTTGTCAGATCATATTAAACACGTTCTTATTTGCTTCCATATCTTCAGGGAGTTAAGACTGCATGAACACGTCACCAGCCAATATCTTTATATGTGCAGATATTGAGTGCCGCTGAGTGCAGTGGGCAAAACTTAGATTACTGAGATGACTTAATACTCCTGCTAAAAATGATCTGTATTTAGTGGACACTTAAATCCATAGACAGTGGGAATGAACCTGATTGTCTGCAGTAGTGCCCTCTTGAGAGCTGATGCAGCACAGAAAAAGTCATGGACATGGGAGTGGGAGGTCCTGATCATGCTAGTGTTAGCTCATTGGAGTGTAGATATGGTAGTAGAGTGACAAATGGGAGGAGTTGTAGGACAGTGCAGCACTGTGGAGAGCTTTGTGGGAAAGTGCAATGACTGGCACTGAGTGGAGGCATCAGTGTAACTGCTGGACAGAAATATGAGCCTGACTGCTGCATTCAGGATAATGACAAATGCATTTAGTGACAAGAAGAGAAATTAGTGACTTAAAATTAGTTGTGAGTTCGAGATGAAAAGGAATCAGAGCAACAGTAACGGCTTTTAGTTATTTTTTTTTATTTCTAATAGGATAGAAGGGTCTGCTGGACTTCAGAGCGCTAGATGTAGAGGTTTCCAGTCTTTTATTTGGTGCTGGGGCAACAGTAACAACATGCAAATGCTTGAGCAGCCCTGGATAATCCACGCCAGCAGGATGATAACATTCGGCGGGGGAGGGAACCTGTGAGAAGAGAAGTAAATATAATGTAAGTGACATGATACTAATATGCGGTCTCTGTGGCCAGACATCAGGGATCATTGTCAGCCATCATACATGTGACAATCAAATCACTGACAGATGTCATCTTCACATGAATTATTTTCACTGACTGACATCGCACAACATGGAGCTGATTCTCACACTTACCTTGGCTCTTTTCCCCCTTTTCTTCATTTTCTAATTTTTCTTGCTCTATACTCAAAGGAATTAAAGGTTTTCTTTCCTCATGAGCTTCATTGCCTGATCAGAAAGTAAAAAAAAACCTCTTAGTAACAGAATACTCTTTTAGGATCTGCTGCATAAAAAAAAAATTCTGGTGTCAAGGTTTTTCTTATGGATTTAGGGTTTTAGCTTGGCCAAAAGGCTCCATCCCATTAATCCCAACTTCCTGTTTATTCAGATACCTGAATGATTAACACGAAGGCCCTGACAAAATGAAGGGTGGGGCAGCACTTCTGCTAGGAAAACGCTGAAGGTCGGGCACGGATCTCTGGCGCCCCCTCTCTTTTATCCCCTCTCCCTCTTTATTTACTAATGCATACACCAATCAGAGACCGTTCACAGGGAAGGAAACCTATCCTTCCCCTATGGTCCCCTGACTGGCCAGGTTTGCTAGCCAACTACCTGCAAAGCACTTGTGGCAAAAACAGAGAGAAAGATATTTTCCCACCATTTAACCCCTTCAGGAGGGGGAAATATAACAAAAAAAGGGTAATGCCATGTGTTTCTTTCGAGGAGGTCCGGGGATCACCATTACTTTTGCTGAATTGGTTCTAGTTTTTGAGATAATTATCAAGAGTGTGTCTCGTCCTCCTGGGAGATCTGGGGTTAGAAGATCACTACTTATTGTGAATTTCAGATCTTCCATTTGTTTGTGTCCCATATTAAATTAATTTCATTTCCTTTGGTGCTGAAGAGGTTAACAACCATTTCTAGGCTGGTATAGACTCAGGCCTCTCTACCTTCAAGAGTACCCCCGGGACAGGAATAGCTGAGGTCCCAGTTCCAGAGACAATAGTTTAATCTTAAAAATAATGACTTCCCTCTTGTGTGTAATAACAAAGGCAATAGCTTTTGGTCTTTTGTTCAGTCTTTTTACTCTTTAGCAGCGTCTTAGGTAATGAAATATCCTATGTAATTATTTTGTATTTCAATTTGTACGCTTACAATGCTATAAAAGTGACTTTTTGAGGCCAGAATTTTATTATAATTAATTAACTATTAAATATTTCAAAAACTAGAGCCAATCTAGCAAAACTAAAGCAATATTTTTAATCAGCATCATAAACTTAATATAAAACTTTTGGCACCAAAATCACTGTTTACCAGTGCAAGGTAAGTAAAGGGACACCTTATTACATGATACTATTGTGCGTGAATGGCAGAGGGATGTTATCATACAGAAGTCAGCCATCATTGTCAGCCATCATACATGCGGCCATCCCATCATTGACAGAAAACAACTGCTCCAGATGAATGATCTGGTAATCTGGAAAAACTGTACAAAATTAGCAAAATGTATGGGCCTATGGGCAACATAATTGGTATCCATGAAACATGGACAGCATAGGAGACCAATTACAGAAAAAAACGTGGAAATATTTGAGACTTGAAGTCAACATTCTCATTTGTTGTGCTGTAGACATATACATACCTGGCAATGGGGACCAGGATGGCAAGCTGGTAATAGTATCATCTCTAATAGGTGCAGGAAAAGATTCTTTCTGCCTGTTTGGAAGAAGAAAAACGTGTAAATCACAAGTAAACGCTGTTTAAAAGGGGTTGCCTCAGTATTTTAACACCAACTATAAAGCCTATTGGGACATATGAGAATTATATTGGGAAAGGTTTCCTGCTTAAATCTACCTTTTATAGAGCAGAGCGAAAAACAACTACAAAGAATGGCTGGCATGTATTACTACATCTCCTACAGTGTGGGCAGCACTAAAAGTGCATGACTGGCTGCAGCTATAGGATGTTACCATCAGCAGTTTCTGAAGTCTAATGACTGCTAATCATGGGGCGATGGATGCTGTAATCGATATTATGTTATTTATGTCCTATATTTGGGGCTGTGAACATATATCAGCCTGGAGCTGCAAATATAGACCCTATAATCTACTTACGTTTCTAAGATGTTTGTGCCGGATGTTTGGGTAAACTCTGGAGGTGACTTGGGATCCTCATTATTCATCTTCCTGGTAGCAGTGGTATAGAGCTAAATGCGGACAAGAAGAAGATATGAAATACTTTTTTTTTACTTTTAAGTCAGTCAGGAATGGATGACCCTTGATCTCAAAAAGTTCCTCCTGGAAAATACAAAATAAAAGTGTGTTGCAAATATTGTCAAAGACTGTTCCATATCTGAACTGTTTAGCTAAATCTGAACTAATGACATTTCTGAGCAAAACATGAAGGAAATTTACTGAAAGTCATATTATGAAAGAATAGAAAATGGATGAGTGATAGAGAAGTGCTGATTCTCATGGACATGAGTGATAGTATATGTGAAATGAGCAAGTTGTTACCGTCCCCAATCTTTGTTCAGGATTTTTTATCAGCAGTTCAGTGATGAGGCGCCGAGCATCAGGGGAGGAATGGGAATAAGATCCCAACGTAGGTGTCCTGTATATAGAAAATTACAGAAAATAAAACTTTTATTACACTGTAAGATAAACAAAATAAATAAGTAAACCAGTGTAACCATCAAAGCAATGTTGGATTATTCCACTTACCAAGATAATATTTTCAACAGTCTGATGTGGGTATTTCCCTTGAATGTAAAAAAATCCCCTAAGAAATTGATGTAGCATGATCCCCATTGACCACCAGTCAAAGGTCTTCCATAGCCTCTTTCAGAGGACCTCTGGGGCTATATAATCTGGGGTGCCACAGACCTGGAAACCATTAGAAGAAGAAGAGATTGATGATACCATTATTATGACAAGTCTCACCATAAAAAACACATAACAGAAGATAAAAATATCAGCGGAAAAGATCTCTAGAAATGAAGAATTCAGAGAAGAAACAACAGTCGATGAGATTAGTAAAGAACAAGCTGCGTTCTGTAAGTGATGCTGACCTCACGGTCCCGGAACTCTCTGCTGATGTCCTTTGCTGATTGCTGGTAGATGTTGTCCTTTTGGTGTCATGACACCAACTTTTGAAAGCCCCAAATCGGTAACTTTAATGTGTCCAGCAGATGTTATCAGGAGGCTGTGAAAGAAAAGATGGTTTTAAATTTTGCAGCTATATGATAATAAATGATAACTTCCTTTATCATATGCAGGGGGCACTTACTTCTGTGGCTTCAAGCTCTGTGTACCACCCCTAGTGGCAGTATTCTCAGCAAGAACCCGCTTCTGCAAAGTACAAGCGGCCAAGGGGACAGGTAAACCCCTTTGGGGTTTTTATAGGGTCCGACAGTCTCCACCTGGTGAAAAAAAAGAATATGACCGGTGAGGGGTTTATAAAGCAGATCACCATGATGTATAATGAGAAGTGAGCAGAGATATTGGCGGAAAGACTATATCAGATATAATGAATAGTGCACATAATATTAGACTAAAGTAGTGGGAAATGTGGTCATGTGACTAATAACAAAGTGATATCACATCTTGTCTCACTGACTTTCTATCTATCTATCTATTGAAGCCCCTTATGTTTTCACCAGAATAATACTTTTTATGGCCATTTCAAAGTATGATGCCCTCAAAAGTGCCGCCACCCCAAACACACTGAGTACGGTTTCACCCATGAATCCTGCTCCCTACAGTATCACCCCACATGTACGGTGTCAGCATGATGCCCCACTCAGTATGATGGCGCCCACCCTCCATATCTCAGTATAATGTCCCAAACAGACTCTCGCACAATATAATGGCCTCCACATGTCTTCACTTAGTATAAAGGCCCCCACAAGCACCTCACACATAATTTGACCTAACACAGAATGAGGACCCCCCAGCACACCACTCAGTATGTATAAGACCCCACTCTGTACAGGGGGATTCACCAGTCGACAAGTCAATATGGGGGTATTAGCAGGCTCGCATTGCCTCGCACACAGTACTAATGTCCCCCACAGCCACCAATCAGTATTATGGCCCCTACAAATGCTGACATTAGAAAAGCACTATTCACCTCGCCCTATTGCCACGGCCATGCTGCTCTGGTCGTACAGTGTTTTGAGTACTGAGACTCCACACTGCAGGCGTGATGCTGTGACTATTTTGCCCCTGCAGTGTACGGATCTAGACCACAGTCTCACAACCGCGGGCTGAATGGTGGATCGGGGAGCTTCCGGCTTTCCTGATGCGCCATTTGATCAGCTGTATTCACATTCTGAGGATGCGGCTAAGCTGAAATTGTGATGATAGGAGGATGATGTGGCCCAATGCCAAGTGATGCTTGGCCCCCTAGAACCATGGGCCCCATAGTACCCCTGCTCACAGATCAATTAATTTCTGGGCAGGTAGGTAATGTATAACTATAGTAAATGCTCTGTGGTGATGTAACCAACCACCTGGACTAATCCTAATTATATGATAAGATGTAAGCAGACATAGACTGAATAATATAATGCACATGTCCTACCTTCCACATACTCCATGACCATACAGAGGTGGATTTAGATGGAAAGGAGCAGAGCATGGAGACCACAAAGGACAATCAGAGAATGTTAAGATGTCCCTTTCCAGGAAAGCCAATTTAATTTTTCGAGTATTCAAGTTCTGCTTCGCCATTTTCTTCATTTGCAAAGCTCTGATTTAAGTCTTTATGGCGCACTACATGTAGGACCTGGAGAAAAGGACAATTCATGGTAAATAATCAATCCTTATTAACATTCCATCTAAAGAAGTCATTATATGATCTTCTGTACTAATTTCTTGAAGTCCGACGTCACTGAAGATACATTTCTAGAAACTAATAATATAGCATGCATAGATCAACTATGGAGATCTGCACAATGCCATGGCTGCCGGAAGCCCTCACACAAGTCATATTGAGAGGAGAGAATCTTCTTGGGCAGATTCGCTATAATTGACCAGAAGATCCGATTCTGTCCAAGTAAAATTTAGTCCAAATTGAAATTCCTCCAATTGCTGTAAAAGTTTATTCCTGCTCCTCCAGACTCTAAGGCCGGGGTCACACTCGCGAGTGCAATGCGAGAAACCGCCTCAATACGACACTGCCGCCTGCACTCGGGAGTGGAGCGTGCGGCCGCATGTATTTCTATGTAGCTGAACGCTCCGGTCCGAGTGCCGACGGCAGTGCCGGGTATTGAGGCGAGAGACTCGAGCGAGTTTCTACATTGCACTCGCAAGTGTTGACCCCGACCAAAGGCAAATAAATGGAGGGGTGGAAATAGTTAAATAATAGTGGAACACATTCTACCCACCTGTCCGAGGCTCCCATCTGTCCATCCCTGCAGTTGTCCATCCTCCGTGCCAGTCTTTGGTGCTCTGGCGCCCCCTTCTGGTGCTGAGGCCAGTGATTGGACTCACAGTGGTCGTGGTGGAGGGTGTGGGTGCAAGAGTCATTGACGTCAA